>VFFE01008899.1:460325-550073 GCA_008921705.1 Burhinus oedicnemus | reverse complement strand
AACCTGCATTTTCTCTTGGTTAAACTTTTAAGCCATTTTCCAGTTTTTATTTTCTTAAAGTTAACCTTTAGACCAAAGTGTTTGTTGTTAACTTAGAAAGATGCACAATGTTTTTATTTTAGTCTTACAACGAACAAATCTTCTGCCAGTAACGTTTTGTTAATGCTTTAAGTTAGGATTCTTTACCAACTTAGTCAACCTAATGATTTTTGAATGATAACAATTTTTAATTATTCTGTCATAGGCTATCTGGGAAAGCAGTTCTAAATATGAAGAAATCTTGTATATAATTTCTTGTGAGGCAGAAGATGAGTAGTAAGCCTCTAATCTTCTACCAATTTATTCACGCTCAACAAAATACTGCATAAAGTGAGTAGCTGATACAACTACCAGTAACTGTAACTTTTTGTTTCTTCTCAAACTGCTTTCTAGTCGGGACTAGTGCAAAGCACAAAACAAACTTTATTCAACTCTCCTGTTTTCTGCTTCTCCTTTATTGGAATAGATACTAAGGTGAGGAAGTGACTTTACTGAAAACTTAAACATTTCCAGAACTGCATGAATTTTCTTTTCCAAATTTTCTCTTCTCATAGTGAAGAAAAGCCTTCAGATTTTCTTAAGAAAATAATTTCTGGATGCTGAGAATTCATAGTTTTCAAAGTACTTATTTTCATTTATAGAAAGGCAAGTTCTGAGACATTATGAAAATGAGACCTTTTAAGTTGTGTTCAGGTCCTGTCACATTAATGTCATGGTTATTTATGAAAACCTGTTATTTTTGAGACCCAGTATCTGTTCACAAGAAACTGGGTGATAGACTTTTTTTTTTTTTTAAAGTTTCTATTTTTCGAGAGAAGGCAACTCTTTACTAGTCCTTTTTGGTAACCTCGTCTGCTCAAACTAATGATATCTAAGTTTGAAGTTGCTCACATTTTTGAGGGTTCTCCTCCTGTTTATTGTTCCAGAAGCATTTTGGATGATAGAAAATGCTTCAGAAAGAGAGCAAGTTCTGAAGCAGTCAGTTCAGGCGTTAACACAACTAAAATCATGACTGCTTCATTTTTCTGGGAGCTCTAGCTATTACTAACCATGTAATCTGCCTCCCTAAGAGGATTTTCTTGTGTAAATCTTTGTTTATCAAAACTGTGCTAGTATTTAAATATTTTTTTTGAGAGGGAGAGAGAAAACTTGAGACAGTATGGAAGACCTTCAAAAGAGAAAAATGCATTTTGAAAATGCCCTGATTTTTCAGAGTATGGCATATTCATAAGCACTGTAGATTTTTCTCTTGTGGGACTCAGGTTTTAAATGCTACTTTTGAAAATGAGATGTGATCTCCTCCATTGATTCAGAGCTCTTTTAGCAGTTTCCATTCAGTTTTTAAGGCTTGTGAGTATAAGCATAACAAGCAATTGTTCCCTTCTTTTGATTTAAATCCTGTTTGGAATAGATAGTTGTCTGGAAATCTTTTGTCAAAGTTGAAACAAGTGCACCCCCCAGCAGGGAGAAGAACCTAGATCTCCTGGTTTCTGGTTCTTGCCTTAATTAACAATTACTTTTTAAAATTCCTTTCCTCAAATGTAGTAACAGTATTTTTTCTTTTTCTTTTTTTTTTTTTTCAGTAGGATGAATGCATAGCTTCAAAAGTTTCTTGTATAGCTGGCCATGTTTGTCCACAAAACCTAATATTAAACACAGTTGCTGCTGATAATTTAGATTTTTCCATGGGTTGAATTCTTTTCCTTTCTTTGTGTGGTTACCAGTTTTAGGTCAAGATCTGACCATAATTGTTTGCCATGCATTATAGAAGAAAGAGAATATTTTCTTCATGGTTCCACTGAAAAGGTTGTTCAAGAGTTGACATGGAATATATAAAAAATGAACTTCACCGTGAACTCCACAACTGTGAGCTGATGAGCCTGTTTCTTACAATATGAGTGTTGTCTCTCAATGTCTCTTTTTTTTTTGCCTGTGGTATTTATTTATGAGGCAGAATTTAACGTTGTCTCATTCTACTTGCTTAATCTCTTCTTTTTCTCTGAATTTCACCAAAACTCTTCTAAACTAAGAAGTTCATTTCAGAATCTCTGCAGCTGCCTCATTGTTGCGTTCCATTTTGTATTACCTAACCATCTCATACTTTTTTTTCACTAGCATGCGAGAGAACTATTCTGCAACATATAGAGTGGTTAGAAAACATCTAAGGTGTTTAGAGTGGTGAGAGACTTGGAAAGAGTTAATCTGTTGCTACAGATGACAAAGCCACTAGCCATCTGGTCAAATCAAAGTTAATAAGTATCACTGCTTTTAAATTAATAAGTACTATGTTAGAGGAGTAATTGGAAGTTGCATAAAACATGGATTTGGGACTTTGGTTATAAATAATAGAACATATATATTTGATAAGAGCTTTAAAATATTTCCATAAAAAGTTCCACTTTTGTGATTACTGCAGTATTAAAATATGTAATGTTTGTCATATAATCCTATCTGATGATGAGGATTAATAGAATAGAATTATTTTCTAAACTGCCATGTCAAAGTTTCGCCATTATTAAAAACTGTATTTAGGGATTTGTCTTTCAGAAGTAGAGTTCAAATCCCTGTGAAATGCAGGTTACCTTACATTTGTTTTCCTGTTGTCCACAGCTTTAGAAAGGATTGCCCTAATTCCATCAGTACAATAGACGGTCATAGAAAATGCGCAGTGGTATGGATAAAAAGGTACAACCAGAGATCTCCACGAAGCCAGAGACACAACTATGTTACACCTTAGCTTGGTACTAATCAAACATAGTCAGGAATATTTAAGTTAATTGCTATTTATTCCTGTCAATACACTGAAACAGAACTATTTTACAGGAATGAAGCAGGAAGTTGTCAGAGAAAAATGTTCTGAGTTCAAGTTGCAATAAAACTGATGGAAGAGTACTTATCAATGCTATAAAAGCTCAGGAGTTAAGGCTGTCACTTGGGGCATGGAAGAACCGAGATTATTAGTCCTGTTTTGCCTGAGTCAGATCAGACTTGAGCATTTGTTTCACCAGCTATGATTCCTTTGTTAATTGCTTCCTAGCAGTTCTCTGCCGAGGCTTTCTTCATGAAGAGCATCTGCCACCTCTTTTCTGTCTAAGGGTGGAGGTCAAGAGTAAAAATCTTGTAAATAATTGAGGAAACCCTCTCCTGCGCCATTCCCTCGTGCAGAAATAGGGTAGGTCACTCTCAACCTCTTTTTGTGCAATCCTGATAAAAGGAACTATCTTCAGTGGTGGGAGGAGAATGTGAAGAACTACTACCCTAGTAAATTAACTTGCATATAATTGTTTGCCCTTCTCCCTTTTGAAGTGGCACAACTATCCACCTTTAGCATGATGTATCAGCGCTATATTAAACTAATACATTTTGCGTTCCTCCTTGGTATTCATCCTGGATACATGTTAAACCTTGTTACCATGCATTTAATCATAGCTACTGTGATTTAAGCATATTTGGTTTTCCGATAAAACCTAGTATAAAACAAAAGGGAGGGGGAGGAAAAGGAAAGCTCAGTTTCCAAATTGAATTGATACAACCTCCCACCAGCTGCGTTAACTACTGAGAAATAGTAACTCCAAAAGGGAGTTGACACAGCATTACTATTCCTTTACTACTCTTTTTTTCTGTCAAACCCTGTGAGAGATTTGAAGAAAAAGCATTTTACTACATATGATTCAGTAGACAAGTCCAATTCCATATAAATTCATGCTTCCTCTGAAAATCTGAGTTTCTGAAAATTTAGTTTCTCTAATTATGGTCCTGTACTAATCATGCTTACAGGCTCTCAAGCCCCCAGCTGTTAAAGATGGATTGGCAGTTCATGAGAGATAGCTTGTGGTAACTTAAAATGTACTTCTCTATATTTGTCTTTAATTTAGAGGACTTCGTGCTGCAACCTGCAATACCTAGCATGTTTGATATCATGCGATAATTTTGCAGAAGTCTGAGATGGCTTCAAAAGATGGTCCGGAGCTGGTTTGCAAATATTTGTGTTCCTGTAAAATGTAGCTGCACAGCAAAAGCTGAAAGAAAATAATAGCAAAGGATAGAAAAGAAACCAGTCAGATAACCGCTATAAATTGTATTTATGAAGGCACTTTCCTTTTCGGTTCTGCTGTCTGTATTTCAGAATACGTTCAGACAAATAGTTGATATTTGGGTATTGGAATACGCTTTCCCCTTCAAGCAAATCACTTTAAAACATGTTTAAGGCTCCCATAGTCTGTACTGGCCTTCAGAGATCATGGCCCTTCACCAGTTATGAGAGGCCGTAGGCTCTCGTTCTGCACCTTTCTGTTTCTCAGCCGTGGACAG
Source organism: Burhinus oedicnemus (assembly GCA_008921705.1). NCBI lineage: Eukaryota > Metazoa > Chordata > Aves > Charadriiformes > Burhinidae > Burhinus > Burhinus oedicnemus. The sequence continues at coordinate 545,723 of VFFE01008899.1, read as the reverse complement.
ACGCTACTCCAGTATACGCTGGCCCTGTGCAACGGTGTTTGCATTGTACGAGTATGAGCTGGAGATATAATGCCGTTTGGGACCAATGCGGGGCACAGTCTTTTTATTCTCCCTACTAAAGATAAGTCACTTTAAGATCTTTCTTTCCAGGTTAAATTCTGCCAAGGTGAAATACAGTAGCTTTAGGAATAAATTCTATTGTTACGTTCCCCCAAAGTGGCAAAAAATTACGAGGTTTAGGACTGGTTGCCCTTCTTTTGTTTCTTAATCAGATGGAGCAACATTTGCTTTGGCTTTTTTTTCCTTTGTCCATTGTGGACTGTTATACCACAATTATTTGGGGGGTGGAGAGATGGAACTTTTTTTGCTGCTTTTTAGGAGTGGAGGAGGAATGTGATGTGTCCAGGAGGTGGGTGGATGGTTGTGTTTCAAGTGAAAAGCTCATTCCATTTGTTGTGGGGATGAATTTATGTTAGATGAACAGGGTTTTTGTTCTGTTCTCTCTGACTGGCACTGCTATGAACTTTAGAGTAGCTGCAAATACAGGCAATAGCTTTGCCAAAGTGTAACGGCATCCTGTGCTGCGGTTTATTCACTTTAGGATGCGTCACAGTTGGTGCATGAGATGTGCTGTGGAGCTTTAAAGAAGCCAGTTTAAAGCCCTTGCAAGTTCTTCGTGGCTTGTGATCAGAGGCTTCTGCTTCTTAGGAACATGTTGCAGTATTTATGGACAGGAATAGAGTGAACATAACCATGTTGTTAGCTCCTTTTTAGCCGTTTAACTTAACACACAAAGAAATTACCAGCCTTTGTTAATTGGTATTGAAATTTGATCTAAGTAAATTTGTTTGGAACTTAAGATTAAATTAATTTAAATAACTTTTGACAGAATACTCTTTTGAAAGGCTTTGCCTTGTAAGTTTCCCACCAAAGTAAATCACTTTCATTGAATTATTTACGAGACAATTTCATAGGGAGAGCTTCAAAAACCCTCCAGGCAATAATAAAATGATCTTTGCTGTTACAGTCACAATTTGTTCTGGATAATTGGCTGCCTTTTCCCATTGGGGAATAGTATGGTTTTACGTGCTAGATAGGTGCCTCTTCCTGCCAAGAGGACAAAGTGGTGCCAATCACATGGACTCAGTCTGTGTCTGAATTTTCATTTAAAAAAAAAAAAAGGAATTCAGAAACCTTAGTTTATACCACAAACCTGCTATTCAGATTTGCAGTGCATTGTGGAAACAAACTTTCCTGTTTTCTTTGCTTGTTTATTTTTAATTAATTCACGTCCCAAATGGGTAACTTACCAATAAAGGAACAGCACTTACCAGACCATTTTATTCTCTTATGTAGGTGGTTAAATGTAGACTGTATGTTTGCAAATGGCTGTTTACAAAGCTTAATGGAAAATAGGTTTCTTCCTGTGGAGGTGAAAAAACAAAAAAGTTAACTGTAGATTTCATCATTCCATTGAAGTGCTTCAGGGGAGCGGGGTCAGTTATGCTTATCCTATCCTTTTTCTGTTCAGTGGTCGCCTGTTGCAAGCCACCGAGGGAAACGGAACGCTGAGTTAAGGGGACCCTTGATTTGAACTCATACCGGTGCTCTGATGGTGTCTGTTCCCTCTCACTCCTCTGCTTCTGTGAGTTGAGCTTTTTTGATGAGATTTCTGCAGGTTATTGGATGTGGTGTCACAGCAATTCTGTTAACCTGCTGCCATGAAGGAGACTGAAGAGCACTTGCACCTTAGAGAAGAGGAAAAAAACACAACCCCCCCCACAAAAGAAGCATTATGGCAATGGATAGTCAAAATCTCTGGATTTTTAGCCTAAGCATTATGCCTTTCACCCATTGTCCTGGTTCCGGTGGGGATAGGGTTAATTTTCTGGCCCGGGTCACAGGTATTCCATACCATGTGAGGCCATGCCCAGTCCATAGGGGGGAGCTGGCCGGGGGAGGAAGTCGCGGTTTGGGAGCGGGCTGGGGCTGCCCGGGCGCCGGTCGGGTGAGTGCTGGTGCAGTAACCCTGTATGTACATTCCTCCATCAGTGTTATTGTTGTTGTTTTCCTCTTTCCTTTGCTGTTGTGTTAAACTGCCTTTATCTCAACCCACGAATTTTGCCTTTTTCTTCCGATTTTCCCCCATTGCCAGGGGTGTTGAGCGAGTGGCCACGTGGTTCTTTGTTGCCGGCTGAGGCCAAACCACGACAGCCATCTAGTGAAACCTGAGATTTTTCTAGAACAAGCAGACTTTTGCTGTTGAAAAGTCAACCAGAAAAAATGTAGAAAATAATTCCTTTTGATTAATTAAAAAAAGCCCAGCCACATCTCAGTTTTTGAAGTATGGGCAGCCTATGGTTGGGTTTTGACAATGTCTCTTCAAATAATTTGAGTCCTTTACTGGATTGCCCCCTTTCCTTGAATAGTGACCACCAGATTCTTTTCCTTTAAATGGTGGCCAACAGATTCTATCAGAGCAATAGCCAGAATATAAAACTAATGTTTGTCCCTGAATGTGTTGTTTTCTTCAGTTCAGTGGAGTCTTGCCCAAAAGCCTCCCCTTTCCTAGATGACTTTACTGCTTTAAATCCCCACATAACTTTGTAAGATTTTTTTCTACCAGAGTTCAAACTGTAACAGAAGGTGTTACCTCCTTGTTCCCTGTGTGATGTTTAGTAGCATTCTTTACATTGCAAGAAATTCTCTTCTGACCACTTTGTGGCCTTTGAGTGGACCGAGGCTGAGAAGCGCTGGAAAACAAGTAATTTGCTGTGGTGGATATTCTGTGCCTTTCTCAGCTAACCATCGCAAGCTTGATGGGATTTCCTTCACTGAGAAGGAAAAATGGAAGAGCAGACTTTGGATGTTTTCTCTTTGAGTCTGAATGAGGTCCTGATATTTCATAGGAACATATCTGATAAGATTTGATGAAAGTTGTGATGTCAGAAGTTGCTCATCCCTTAAAGAATTTTCTATTACATTTTAATTTTAAATAAGCTTTTTAGTCAGAATAGAGTTCCTGCTTAAAACCAGAAATAACCTCTTCAGAGTGCCTGGTATTCCAATTCAAAAGGTGTCGACATTCCTTTGGTGCTGGGTGAGGCCCGAGCAGTGCTGGAAATCCCTCTCCAACCCAGGGGACAATGCGGATTAAAAGTTGATGGTCTTTTAAACTGCACGTGGGTGTTAGATCTTCAGCTATAATATGGATATAAAACGTAGCTTGAGTTCTCCTTTCTAGCTTTTATCAGTGTTTGTTCTTTCCCCTGTTTTCTTTGTAATTTTTTCATTTCTATTGAAGTAAAATAAAACAATTTTTTTTTTGTTCTTAAAAGACACTTAAAAATCAGCATAATATTAGAAAGCAAAGAGGGAAAGGACTGGGAAGTGACCATGCTGTGCTTTTTTCATTACTGCTGTATGCTGTGGCAAGTGTGGTAATTCTTTTGTCTTACAGTTCTTATTTAAAAAACCTTTTGTTCTTTTCAGAACTGCTCATGACACATGCAGTAATATTAACTTAGGCTGTCTTTCCTGACAGTCACAATGTTTCATAGAAATCGTAACAAAGCAAAACGCATAAAATACCTGTTCACTCATAGCTCATGAAAAGTCCTCCAGAAGATGATTTATTTAGTCTGGGATTTTCAAAAGATCCTGTGAACTGGGTGCCTAATTCTCCTGAACTATTTGAGTGAATCCTGGTGTTATTTCAATAATTCAACATAAACATTTGCTCAAAACTGCCAAAACCTCTACATGACTCTATGTGATACATGATGTAAATATTAGATCTAATATTTCAAATAATATTTTACATTAATTTGATTAAACTCTCTGGCAATGCTTAAAACTGGTATGAGAATCCATCTTCCATACAGATTTCTCATTGTAATTTATCATTATTTAATGAAAGCTTAAAAGAAAGTGTCCAAACTTATGTCATATCCCCTCCAATGCTTTGAATATTTCATCTTCACTGAATGAGCTGCATAGCAATTTGAGCACACCCTTTAGACAGATATCAGAGCTTCCTGATGATTTTTTTTCTGCCAGTATTCGCTGCCTGCCTTCTGGCTCTGACCACTGTTGATAAAATTATGGAAAGAATTATAGTGTTTCATTCTATTAAATGTCAGGGTGGAGAACATAAAATATCTCCGCTTATGAGCAGTGCTCATCAAGGACAACCTTGATTATTCAGGCTTGTTTGAGCAACAATTCCCAGTCTTCAGACCACATTAGTGGATGTGTTTGTTTTTCTCTCAGTGTTCAGTTGATTTTTCTTCTTTTTTGGGGGGTGGAGCTTTAGGTGGAGGAGTGAAGGTCACATAGATCGTGCTTTCCCCATAACTTGGGACACAGAATCTCTCCTGTTGCATAAATATGAATGGTTCTAAGGAGTTTTCTGTCGTTATTGAATATTGCCGAATTTGAAGTTTGTCATTTGTGGTTTGGAGGGTAACAAAGCCATTTCTCAGAATGTCTAGCGTATTGCATGGGGCATAAAATACAGTGACCTTGCGTGCCTGCATTCTCATGAGAGCTGGCTGCAGCCGTAACTATCAGCTTTCTGTGAGTTCTGAAGTAAAGATGACATTATTCTAGTATAATTACTGTGACTTTATGCATAGGTATAGGTAAAATGCTGGGTTCAATTCTCGGGAGTAGCTGTGTGTTTGTGTATGCATCCATATATATGCACTTTTGTGCAGAGGTTTGTATTCCTGGTAAATATACCAGGCGCTGGCCTTTACGGGTGATTGTTTGTGCTGGTAAACCAGAGCCTTGAAACTCCAGGCTCTGTAAGAAGTACTTGCAATGATCGTAACTTTGTTTATTTTAACATCTAAGTTACCTCGGATAGATGCATTTTCTGTTCCTCGTGTACTGGTTCTCAGAAGGCATCTTGCAAATGCCTAAATGTGTGTGTTCATTTTCTAACACCCGCTGGAATTCTGAGCTTGCACACAGAAATGTGGAAACCATGTTATGGATATATTGATGCCTTTAGGAAAATACCCTTTTTTTTTTTTTTTTTTTTTTTGTGGAGGGGATCATACTTCGGAATAATAAGAAAGTCTGAACAAAGAAGTTCAACTTGTTCTAGAATTGTATCATTCTGGGCGAGTGGAGAATCAGGCCGGATGTGTCGTGGGAGAGCACTCAGCTTTGCTTTAAACATGATCCTTTGGTTCTGCTGAATTGCTCATGAGACAAAGCTCCACGGCAGAAGAGAAAGCTTCACATCAGATGCACTAAAAATATTCCATATAAGAAGATGCAGGTTGGAAAGTAAGAGTTATATTGCTGTTTACCAAGATCTTTACAGTTAGATAGGCAAGAGAAAGAAAAATAATTCCTGAGAGCTTTGTTGTGTGTCAGCTGGTGACTTTTGCCAGTAGCAGATTTTAAAACTTGAACTATATTTATAGACATATATATTCATATACAGCAATATGATTGAAAAACCGTATTCTTTGATTCTTTATCTTGAGCTGGGGCAAACAAAACCGTTTTGAAAGGAGGCAGTGGTGGTGAGACAGAATCCCAGATAAGAAATGGGGCATTTGAAGGTGAAATGTAGTTGCCCCTGCGAAATTTGTTACTTTTGGTAATCTGAAATGTAAGTCAGCATGCAATGCTTTTTAACTAAGTGTGACCTTTGAAAGAGGAAGTGGGGAAAGAAGTGGAGACAACCTATGTGTTTGAATGTGAATTTCAACATCTGTTAGGATGTGGAAGAAAGTTAGTTGGTGGCATTTAGCTGCTTTCTCTTCTGCAGGCTTAAAAGGGCTTGTTCAAATGCAGCTGATGGGAAGAACAGTTTAATTTGCAGATCAGCCCTATTTTTTGGACATAAAAGGGTAAACAACAAACAACTTTTTCCTCTCTCCCCTATCCCTTTTAAGTAGAAAGCTGTCAACCTGTTCAGTTATTCCCACTTAGGAACAATTGCCTGCTTGCTTACACTTTGGCTCATGTTTTGTTACTTTGCTTTTATGTGGGTAAACAGTAGCTCCGTGCCTGGGAGCGCTGATGAAACCTGCTCTTGTGTCTTGTGACTTAAAGTTTTTATCGTAATTTAACATGTCTTGTTTGGAGGTTGTATTATGAGTTTCCTAATTTTTAAATCTGGGAAGTCTACACAGGGAGGAGGTGGTATAAAAATTTTATGCTCCTTATTAAACAAACAAGAAATTGCTTAAGTTGAAGTTGATGTGTTTGGTATCTAAAAAGTCATAATCTTCCGTGGGTAGCATTGGTAATGCCTGTTGTGTATGGATTCTTCTGTGACTTATAAGCTTAGAGATATTCTGAATTCCTGGGTGGGACGGAATGGGAAAATTGCATTAACAGAGACTCTCTGCTCTTCTGCGATCTCTTTCCATTTGTGAAATTTGATTGAGACTGGTTATCAGTTGCTCCCTGTCTTGAAGGGAGACGAGATGTCAGTGTGCAGCCACAAATCATGATTACTTCAGATTTTTCAGTCTAAAAACAACAACTTGGAAACTTCTATAAAACTGAAGGGAAGGCATTGTGTTGAGTTTCCCAAGAACTGGGTTCAGTTCCCGAGTCTGTCATGTGAAATATCTATGCAGGTTGAGGGAAAGTGTAGCTTGTTTTCTCAGATGTGTTCAATACTGCTAGTTCCCACTGACATCAGCTCGTCTTGAAGGTGTGCGGTGTCTCTGCTTGGTTTGACTTCAGACTTGATCTCCATCTGCTGAAAAGCTGCAGCTTTCCTGCCCATCCTGGACACTGATCACACACCATGGCCAGGGTCTAGAGGCATCAGGATACAACCAACAGTAGTTTACTATTATGTTATCTTTCAGCCATTTAAAACAAGTGGTTTTTAAAGTATTGGGCATCGCAGTATGTTACTGGCAAAGTATTGTCAATACCCTTAAAGCCAAACTTAGTTCCACACTTTGAACGCATTTGTCTTATAGAATATAAATGGTTGTCTTTCCATTTCCTCTCTTCTTCAGTTGAAGACATAAATTGATAGTTTTTCATTCCCCTATTGTGACAAGTATGTACTCAAAATGCGTTCACCTCACTGTCAACAGACCTGGAAAAATTCTCTGCTGGAATTGAATCTGAGACTTCTGAATCTAAATGCATAAGCCCTCACCACTACAGCTGTAAAGATTCAATTACAGTAGAATAAAGGCATTAATAGCTTCACACCCCTGGAGGGGAAAATGATGCTACCTGAGGCCAGTCTGTGCTACATCCTGTTCCACAGACATAATCCTTCAAAAGCCATGTTCCCAGAAATGCTGTAGTTTCTTTGCCTTATGTGTGAATGAAGCATACCTGCATACTTGATTCTCCAGTGGATTTCCTGCTGTGCATTTCAGATCTGATGGAGTGGCATTGACTTACTATGCACTAAAGGTATTCTCTTTTAGAAAAGAGGAAAAATAATCTTTTACAGACATTTGTTTTTGTTGAACTTTCTTAGGGTCTACTAGATGGACAAAAAAAATAAATTACACTTTTGTTCATAGTTTGCTGCTATTGTGCTATAATTCTAGCACGTCAGTTGTTTCCTTAGCTTTTAGTCTTTATAGTTAGGTGCTGGCTCCAGTCAAATGTTTGGATGGTTACAACACAAGAAACATCTTTCTCCATCTGAGATGCTTTGGACACTAACCTAATACAAACAGTAACATAATTAAGAAATTAGTGCTTCCAGGAATTCCTCTTACCCTTAGAGGGAAATGCTGAATATAGCAGGCTGGGTGTTTTCTTCGAGACTGCAAGGATTTTATGTGGAAGTATTTTTAGGGATATAGTTTGAGAGAGAGAGATCTTGCCTAATCATAGAGTGGTTTAGGTTGGAAAGGACCTTAAAGCTCATCTGGTTCTAACCTACCTGCCCTGGGCAGGGACACCTCCCACCAGACCAGGTTGCTCCAAGCCCCGTCCAACCTGGCCTTGAACACCTCCAGGGATGGGGCAGCCACAGCTTCTCGGGGCAACCTGGGCCAGGCTCTCGCCACCCTCACAGGCAACAATTTCTTCCTGAGATCTCATACAGATCTCCCCTCTTCCAGTCTGAAGCCACTACCCCTCGTCCGATCCCAAATCACGAACAGAAGGGGCGCTTAAGGCAGGAGGCAAACATCTGGGACCTTGCTCTGCCTAGTTCATTCTTCATGTAAACTTACTGATTGATCACTATCAGGAGTTCTCTTATTCATTCCAAAAGAAAATGCAGTCACGAGATCTCTTCTAGGACAAGAAATTGGCTTTTCATCCTGTAATGGTCTGACAGAATAATGCCACCTCTCAATCTGGCGTTGCATAACAGCATTGGTCAAACATTTTGTAACTTATTTTAAGTAATTTAATCCAATTAACATGCAGCTAATTTAGCATGACATGAACTCTAGCTGTGCAACTCCAGCTTTGTTCGTTAAATTCAACATGAAGTTGCTGTCTTGACTCCTAAAAGATGTATAATCAGTCACCAATTAATTAGCATCAGTATGTCAGGTACTCATTAGAATAATTGACTAAAGTCTGTCTTGTTGAAAATGGCTTTTTGCTTAATTTTATGCACTTAGTGAAATGGAAAACACAGTCCTAAAAGAGGTAGACAGATCTCATAGGTCATCTGCATAATTTGTTTGCCAGGTTAATTTAGGCACATCCTCGAGTGCTTTCTGTAGCTTAGCTGACATAGCTTATGCAGTAAGTTTCCACCGCTTTTTTCAGAAAACATATTTTGTATTATTGTTAGGTGACCGTAAAAACTGCGTCTTAACTGACTAAACTGAAGTCTAAAAATAGTTCAGTTAGCCAGCTTCAGAGGAAGGAACGTGTTAGGAGAACAGTCTGCACGAGTCCTCCCCAGACTGTCTTTGACAAGAACTGCTTTTGAGACAGGGTTTTGCAAAGACAGATTATCCTTCTGTGTTTCGTGCTCTCATCCTTCTTCATATGAGCTATTTTGTGCTCTGGCTGTGTTGTGTGTGACTGTGAAGCTAGACTGAAGGTAGGATATGCGCACAAGCATAGACAAAAAGTAAAAGGCAGAATAGCGACATGGAGAGGGGAGTGTTGTGCCAGAAGACATACTGTGTGACAGATTGGGCACTTGAACTCGGTATCGTGTATTAGTTATATAGTATATAAGTTCACAGATATTTAAATTGGCTTTGTTTATGTGAAGGAACTTTTAAGAGACTTCTTAGCTCGAGTGTAGAGCCACGTAAGGTGATGAGATCTGGGCGCTTCTGTACTGATTCATAGTTCTCTTGGGTCTGGTTAACTGGGGAGTCTTTGCACTGCGTTTGACTGCGGGGAGTCGGTAGCTACATCAGGTTTCGGAACTTGTGTGTGTTTTCCTGCATTGTTGCACTCAGGTGTTTCTCTCTCTTCTCTATTCCTGTTGACCTTGAATTGTTACACCAAGCATTATTATCCAGGTCAAATGCCTAGATTGGACACTCCCCATCTGCAGTGAGAAGGGGAAACTGCCAAATTTTCTGTACCCAGATGAGCTGGTGGCTGCCGCTGCTCGTCACCCTTCGCAGAACGTACTGTTTGCTTGACGATGGGCAGCAAGAAAACTGGCAGCGTTTGCCCGTTCTCTATCCGCTCTGGTCACAGGCGCTCCCAGGGCCGCGCAGTTCAGTTCTGAGCACTGACGAAATGCAGCAGACACGTCGCAGCAATGCGCTGAGCAGCACGGGCTGCAAATAATCTCTTACTCTTATTTTAATACTTCAGGGGCCTCTCTCTGAAACAAATAGTGTGTGTTGGTTTTTTTTTTTTCTTTTTGGCTAGCAGTATACTGTCGGCTTTAGTTTTAATCTGTTAGAGGAATTAGAGGTTGGTTTAACTCATTAAAGAAATGAGTTCTGTAGCTTTGCTCTAGTTCAGGCAACATCTATCACTGAAGATGGTTTTCTTTAACACTGTGAGACACAAAAGAAATGTTTTTGTTTATAACCATCCGCAGTGATGGATGCTTTCAAGGTGAATACCAATCATGCAAATACCCATGTTTATTTTTCCTGAATTCCCCTTAAGAAAGGCAGAGGATTGTCTGACAGGATCAGATGAACAACCTATTTAAGAATACTAATGCCACCTTATCTTCATTCATAGACCTCAACTTTTCAAAGGAAGTTAATAGCATTTTATATTTAACATGCATATAGTAAATAAATAAAGCAGCGAGAAAAGGAGGGGAAGCGACCTTCCCTGAGGCCAGCCGATAAATAACTTTGCAGCCTGGAGAAGAGCTCCTGTCACTTGAGCTCTTTGCCGGAGATACAAGATTGGAAATGGCAGAATTTGGAATAAAAGCCTCAGTTCAGCACTTTATCCAGCAACCAACAGAGGAGTCTCATTTCCAAGAGTGGAATTAAAAACCTGCTCTGAGAGATAATCTAAATATTAACTATCAGTTTTCCTAAACTCTGAGTTAATGGGTTTGAAAAAAGCTGTTTGAAAGCTTTTGAGGTGATGGACTGTCAGTGTTTGTTTGAAGCATCCTGCACCGCCTGACAGACGATTCCCTTAGGAACAAGGGTAAATAAATTGCTAATTTACTGGGAAGTGAATCTGAAGAAGTAGTAGGTGTTGGGCAAGGCTGGAAAAAGGCACTGTGAGGAGAAACTACTCAAGGGAGAATATTGAGATGACCTTTCTTACTCTGGGTTCCTTTGTTAATGAAGGCAAAGTCTCTTTAAAGGGCAGCAAGCCTGAAGTTCTGTGGAAGGGGTTTGTCAGTCTGGGAATTGGTCTGTATCTTCTATTACATGAGCCTTGCTATGTATTGTAACCTTTAAATATTAAACACACTTCAGGTCAAGGTAGCTTAGTTTATGAGGTGGCGGGTACAGGGAGAGAAGAGTAAATACCTGCATTTTATGAGTGTAATTTCAATCCAAATTCCAGGTTTGTTATTCGTGCCAAAGATGTACATAAAATCACTATAACAATCAAAACATGAATCAAGGCTCATAAAGCAAACTTGAATTGTTAATGAAATTTCTTTCAAGGGTTTGTTGCCACTAACAAATCGGCATTGTCTGCTTTTTTACTGCCTAGAGGACAGAGTGCTGTAACAAAGAGCTGTTGCCAGTTGTAGTTCTACAAGGTGAATCACAGTAACTCTGAAAGTCTTTTCAGGAGTAATGATATTCAGTGGAATACCTTTCCTGGCATTTTCTGCATTTAGGAATATTGCAACATGCATAAAGAGAATTGGAACTTTCTGCAGCTGAACTACTGCTACATTTTATTCAGGCCCAGCAGAAATTCAGAAAGGCGAAAAGAGCATGATAGGAACAGGCGTTACAGCTCTGGGAAATGTTTTGAATGGGTAAGATTTGTAACTTCAGAAAACGTTCTTTGGAATAATCAAATTTTTTTATGAATTTGATCACAATTCACCAAATGGCAATCAGATTACTGGAAATGCTTTGATGGGAAATAGGATTTCAGTTTTCTTTCCTGAAGTGTCATTGAAAAGTAAAATTTAGTTGAAAAAAGGGAAATAATTGAAATTGAGATACTTAATTTTATGCTGCATGCCATTATTTCAGGTTTTGTTTAATTAAGTTTTACTGACCAAATTACTTGTCCTTCAGATCAGTCACAAAGAAGAAGAAGCAATTATTCACACTGACTTAATACTGCCTGTAAGAGGAACATAGTCACACTGGATCATAGTTTCCCGGCTTCCAGAAACCAAAACTGGATTTTGTGTTCCTTAAAAGACATTGTTAAAAGTGCCCAGTTCTAAGTGCTTTAATGGGACTAGGACTGTAACCTTGGCAAATGGAGGGGGTTGAAGAAACTCTGCGGAAACTAATTGTACCAAAAGAAAACTGCAGAAACCTGTGGTCCGCTTTTGGAAGTCTTTTTGTAAAGTCTGTATATGAGTATGTGTACGGCAAACTAACTCAGCAGGTTCTATTAAGGGAAAATATGTTCTAAAAAGATACAAATAGAATTTGAAAATATTTGCTGGGAACAGAGAGATAAATAGGTATTGTGGTAGAAGAAGAGGTGGGCTAACATTATTAAGCTTTTGATGCATCTTGTGTTTTAATCATTGTGCTTCAGGGGAAAAAAAAATGTTTACAGAAGCTGGAGTCCTTTCTTACTGTTCTGTCTCCAAGGTACTGATTATCCAATAATGTTTTATAAAATGTCCATGGAAGTTCTTAAATTTTCTGGCACTTAGAGGGTATCTTACAGAGCTCTGTGGTCAAATGAACAAAGTATTTCTGTTAAATCTATATTTATGTGACTTAATGCTTTTGAGCTAAGCAGAGTCTGTTAAATTTTGCATTTAATTGAAAAACAATGAAAAAATAATTGCCGAATTCCCTGGCAGAAAGTAAACATTTTTTTATAACTACTACGCAGGGCACTAGCTTGAGTCATGTAAATCTGAAAGGGGTGTTCTTGGTGGAAAAAAGTCCTCAGGACACTTGATTCAACACTAATATTCCTTGTTTGGACCTGGCGATGATGTTGTTGTTGGCATACAGAACAGTCATTGTTTCCTGTGAAGATCACGTAAAGGTCTATTAAACGGCTTGACAGCTGGAACAGAAGCAATTGCCTGATTTGCATTTTAAGGGAGCTGTAGAGATGTGCTATCTGAATGTGCTTCCTTTGCTATATTCCTGATAGATGAATAAATGCTTGATCTGACTGGAAACTTCCAAATTTCATTTGTGCACAGTTAGATCTTCCTAAAAATTTCAAATGACTCTTAGAAATCAGCAAGGGTAATATCGCTTGTTTATCTAATACATCTGTCTTTTAATGCCTTCAACAAGCTGCCGTTTTCCTTGACTTTGAGATTGTTTATACTTGTTCCAAGTGTTTAAAAATAGAAATTTTTCTAGTTTTCCATGACTGGTGTTTTTTGCAGCTACCTCTTTGTTTCTGGGACTCTGGAAGTTCAGCAATCCAAAGAAACTGCGCCTTATGCCAATGATGAAGAAAGCGTTGCTTTGGTTAGCAGCAAATATCCAGATGGAGTATGCTTAAAGAGAACTCACTTGCAATGGTGCCTACAAAAAAACCTGCCCGTGGAAGATATGTTGGCAGTCCCTTAATATTAACATTTCTTGGTATTGCCTTCATCTGTCGCTTGCCTCTTGTCTGGTTAGATTATAAACTCTTGGAGTAAACAGTATCTTTCTGGTTACATGATAAGCATGGAAAGGTACTAGTTTAGTTTATGAGAATTTTTTTACAATCTTGTAAGATACTAAACTTCAGGCTGGATGGTTTATGTCGTGAGACAGTATGTGATCCCGGGTTTGGTCCCGTGCAGTAGTTTCTAAATTCCCAGTGCTTGATGTGGGAATATAGGACGTTGTGTTAGAATTAATTATTCAAAAAGTCTCAGACTCCGCCCCGCCCCCCCCGTAATCCAAATCCAAATGAAAAGACAAAATTTCGGGGTAGCTCCACTCAGGTAATATATTTACTTTGTTTCACTGTGGGCAAAACAACTTGACTTTGGCATTTTAGTGGTAGCATATGCTTAGCTTTTAAGAGTGAAAATGATGATGTGGAAACATAGCAGCATTCTTTGGAATATTTCTCCAAGGGAATTCAGACAAAATTAAAATATTTCTATGATTATTTTTTTAATGTCATATCAGCTTTTCTTCTCTTGGAAAGACATTTGGCCAAGGAAAACAGCTTTAAAGAAGCAGTTCTTTTAGAGGATGCTCTGATGAAAATCAGAGAAATTTTTTACACTAATCAGGAGGTGCAAGTAGGTTGGTCACTGAATGCTATTAAAATTTTTTTTAAAACACCACATTTAAATTTGCAAATTTATGTTAGGCAGTGAGTGACAGAGTTAAAAATGGAGGAACAAGTATAACATGGGTAGGAAAAATGCAAACTCTCCCAGAATATTATACCACCTTCTAGAGGGGAACTGTCTGGTAATGACCTTCATTTATTTGTGTCGCAGTCTTCTGTATTGCATTTTCCTTATGCTTTTAAATGTTGAAATCTTTGTGGATGAAATCCATTGTTGGGCATGCTATGCTTACTGTAGAGCACTAATAGCAAGAGCTAGATAAATTTGCATCAAAAATTGTTTTGACATAGTGAACCACTCTTTTTGTGGATAGTACGTGGTTCATATAAAATAATTGGAAAAAGGGAAAAAATGCAGTTTTGGCAGAAGATAGAAATAAATACATTAAACACAATTTTGGTGCTTTTTGTAAGGTTGTCAGTTGACTGTAATTTTAACTGAAATCAAGACGTGGTCCACCTTTTCTGTTGGATGGGAAGTGCCATATCGAATAGTGTACCATATACACTGTGCCCGAGATACGTTTCCAGTGTTCTGTGAAAAACGCAAAGCTACTTTGCTAACTCACATTAGTAACTACATCAGTGACTTTCTTTACCTATGACTTCAGTAAAAAATTTGTCAGGACAGATGGTGCTGATGGGAGAAAGGTCTTGCAGGGAGGAATTCAGTCGCTTTTAAGAAGGGAAAGAAGCAGCTGCGGTTTTGATTATTATTAAGGTAATTATGAAAGGGAGTATTATCAGCACTGAGTCACTTGGTGACAGAAATGGGTCTTTTGTTGGGCGTCATATCGAACCAGCGATGGCCAACATCTGCCCTGTGGTGGAACCAGGGTGATAACGCTTCGTGGTCACTGAGATTTGTCACCTCTGGTTTTGTCACCCGAGTTTTCCCGTAGATGTTGAAATTGTAAGTCTTTGTATTTGAGCAGTGTGTTTCTCGTTCTGCCTTTTGGAGCCATGCTCAGCTCACTGCCTACCATGAAAACTACCAACACAGCATTTTGTGCACCTTGTTTGTGCAGCAGTGAAACTAGATCCTGCGTACTGCAACTGGTAAAGCCGAGCGAAGGCTCTGCAGATTGCTATTCTGTAATATTCAGAAAGGGAAATCGATGAGCTTCTCACATGGTGTCAAACCATATGTTAATGTCATCCATAATTTTGCATCAAAATCCTTCCAGCCACTGCTTATGTAGGGCCAACACTCGAGTTTCTAGAGGTAAATGGGTCTGTATTGCGTTGAATAGAAGTCAATTGAGTGGGCAGCGATGCTGTGGAAAGCAGCGCAAAAATGCAGATGTACATTGTTAAAAAAATTGTGATGAGAAAGCTTTTGTCAAAGAATTAGAGAAAATAAATACTGTGTTTAGTATATAGAAGAAAAACAGCAAATGCATAGTGAAATAAGTGAACGTGTACCAGACGAGGGGTGGCACGCAGAGGAAGGGTCTTTCACCACTCATGCTGTTTTATTGCAGTTCATGCCAGGAGGGTCCTGCGTGTCATGGTCGCTGCTGGAGATGATGCAGCTGAAAAGTAACCCTTTGTCTGATTTTGGTTTTTGCTGTTTGGTTAGCCCTCGGCTTCCTGATTTGTCTTGCTGGGCTATCACAGAAGTGTTGATACCAGTGCCAGGCTACGCATGGGAAAGTCAGGTCTGGCAATCAGGAGGTGGACCTGTATCAGCCCAGGCTTAAAAGTGCTGAAATGGCTGTGGAATTGCAGTCAAAGGTTCAGTCAGTTGTGACAGGCTGAAACTTTCTGCTTTGAGAGGTGTCTGTTGCTGTGAGTGAAGGTGAATTTTTAATGCATATTTTCTTTGGTCTCAGTTGCAGTGTTGTCCCTGCATATCCTCAGGATAAAAAAAAAAAAAAAAAAAATCCTCCTAAGATTTCTGGGAGGCACAGAAATATTCTGAGCATCACTTCAGAGATTGACTGACGGCATTGCAGAAAGATCATGTGGCTTTTTTTAAAAAAGTTCACAGTGAACTGAGGAATGGGAAATTGCCCAGCTTATATTCTTGTGATTAACCACTGTTGCCTCCATCTTGCAAACATGTGGGAATCGCATCAGGATGCAAAAATGTTGATCTTTCAGTGGTAGTCTTAGGTAGTACCCTGTCCTGGACAGAGCTTATCTTTGTGGTTTGTGGGGTTTTTTTATTTAAAAAGTCACTCATAGTCGTATTTTTGTTGCAGAACTGCTAAGCTGGTGTTTGGTCAATTATACCCAGTTCAGTTCAATCACGGCATCTATTTTCAGTGCCTGCAAATGAAGCCCATGAGGAGAATGCCACTTGAACTGTGATTCAGCAAATGCTGCTTGGTGTTCTTCTGCTTAATAAAAAGTATTAATGGATCTCTCAGAAAAATATAGCTGTAGATTTGGTTTACTGAAGATCTTTTACGTGACGCTGATTTTTCATTGTTCAAGGTTTATGGGAAAACTTAGGCTCTCTGTATATAAAACAACTCAAAATGAAGGAGCGCAAAGGTAATTGTGGACTTTACTATTTCTCCTTCCCTACAGTGTAAATTCCATTTGATCATACTGAATTCTCTTAATTCTCTACCTGTGTAGCTGATGGAATTATCGAGTTTCAGGGTGGTAACAAAGCTTAGTGCTTTAGCTAACCTCATCATCACATGGTGTTTAATCATCATCGGAATTGCATCACAAAGTCTTAATTTTGCGTTTGATCTTTCATCTAGGACCTTGAGTGACATTACACACGTAAGACTTTGCTCTGACTCCTCTGTGCACACACCTGAAGGGGAGGAGTAAATTATTTACATTTAAATCCTCTCTTTAGTGGGGTGGTGTAAAATAAACTTGATATAAATAAGTCTGACTACATGTGACGTGCCCCAGACTGAGTTTATGGTACGAAGCTCAGGAAATGAGTCCTGAAGTCTGGATTCCTTCTCTATTTCATCTGCTACTATTCTTGTGCTATAAGGCTGGTTTTTGTAATGTGTGCAGTACGTGGCAGAAATGCGCATGTTAGCTTAGGGGCAGGCAGCGGGATAGTCGTCGTAGGAATGTTGTTACAACTCCATCCAGAAGCAGAGCATATCCGTGCGGGTCAGGACCGCTGTGTTACCACTGCTGTACTTAGGCGCTGGCTTCAGTGTTTTTGTGTGGTACTGCGCTCTGCTGCGTAGAGATATCGGAAGTGTCTTCTGGGGCGGCTCATGGGCACGTGTTTTAAAAAATGGTGACCTACTTGAGGATGTTGTCAATGCAAGAAAAAGAGTGTGTTTGATATACGCTCTGCAGGCTGAATAGGGATTAGAGGTGTTTAGCTGTCAATCTTGTATCCTTCAGGTTTTATGACCAGATCCTTTATTCTTTTTAATCTTCACAGGTAGGGGGAAGGGAAGAAGAGAGGAAGTGATCTTATTACAACTTCAGAAACTGTCTTTGTAACTGAGAATAAATTCCAATGAAATGGGAATGAGACAATAAATTGTCTCCGCTTACATGTTAACTAACTTGCCGTTATTTTCATTAAACAGTCACAGGCGCAATTTCAGTTACTTAAATCAACATGATGACCTACTTTAAAAAAATCAGTTGGAAGAAAATATACCTTTAATTATATTCAGTGATGGCTTTATAAAGTTTACAGAGTATGTAAATGTATTAATGTGTGTGTAAGGCTCCCATATCAGCAAAAAGGCCAGCAGACTGATGAGGGGTGTCTCTAGTCTATGTATCCTCTTTGTGTAGTTGGCTTAAAATACCTTTGCATCCAAGTTACAGTTTAGGGAAAACAAAAAGAAGTCCCTACACGAAAGGTACTTAAGTATACTGTTTATTTTAAACAATGCACTTTGGGGAAATCATGTCCCCGTCAAAGCTGGCAATACAATTCTCTGATTTTTGATGGGGCTGAGTTTTCAGAGATTGTTCCGTCTCTGAGAAAATTCCAGGTAAAAATTCAGTACCTGCAGGATCTTCAGCAGTCATTGGGAGGAATAATCCATGTAGTATTTTGTCTTGCAAAAGGCTGAGCAGTGTAATTCTAATCCAGAAGGGTATTTGGGTCAGGTGATTAACTTCAATTGTGTGAGTACTACAATTTATTTGATTCAGACAGTCCAAGTGTTGTTTTATTAGTTCCATTCATTCCTTGAGGATGTAGAATAGGAATGTATTGAATCAGTTCTCATTTCTGATAATACTGAACTGGCCACTTCACTGAAGACAAGAACCAAACGAATGAACAAGCAAACGACTAACCAGTGACCCAGTTTGTCCGGTGATGAGAAGGAGAATAAGCTCAGGTCTATCATAACATCTGTCTATGCTGAAGTTCAGAAATTGGCTAGAGCACAATCTCACTTTCATTTTTATTTTATTTTGGCTTACAGGCAGGCTGATTTCATTATGACAACTGCTATTCTAGCGAAGTATTAATAATCCATGTTTTTTACGTGACAACATAAATTTCATCAGTTACTGGTAACAAGCATCATAAAAATAGTTTGCAGTAGTTCTTTCTTGGCAGCTTGATAATCCACACTGCAGAAATAAGACATTCTCTGGGGCTCCTTTTCATGGCTAATGTAGTGCATGAATGCAGAGCTTTTATTTTTAGTGTATCTTAGAATCGGGCAAAGATATTATTTGGCATTATCACAGTACAAGTGCTTTCTCTTCAGGTCTGCTCTGATTCTTGTGAAACACTAAATCTCGCCTTCCTAATGCCTGATCATACCTTGCTGTAATAAATGTTAAAAACAAATGAAAAAGAAAAAATTAAAGTATACCATAGTTGAACTCCTGAGATGTATTGCAAGAGTGCTTTAACTTGCACTTCAATTTTGCACAAATAGCTTTCTATTTTAGGTGCTTTGCATTTATTAAAAAACACCCCAAAGTTCCATTTATATTGAAGATGCAAGCCTACCAATACGCAGCTAGATTAGTTACTGTCATCTGGGTTTTTTTATACTGCAAGCCCTGTTGGCAATCCATGTCAGTTACAAATTAAGTTGCATGGAGGTATAGTTCTCAATAGAAATCAATTTTCAGCACAAAATGCCTTATTTGCAGTTTTACAGCTTAAAACTACTTATATGAAGTGATTTATTGTTTGCAGTTAGGAGAGAAGGCTGTTGAGGGGATGACTGTCTGATTTTGACTTTTTTAGTCTTTAGTGGTAGTGTTTGCTTTCAAATATTAAATGTAAAATAATACACTATTAAATATAATGTTAGTCTCAATCATTGCAGTGTAATAATCTGTTGTCGCATGGGAATTTGCATAATATGCAAGATTTTGCCCAGTGAATGGCATAATGTTTCTCAAGTTATACAAGCTATATTGCGAGCTGCCAGAGAGCAGAAAGGTGCAGACAGGGGTTGCTGAAGGTAATGCAAACTGAATCTTAATTGCTGTATTTATTTATAAATAATGATGGCAGTGGTGCCATGGAAATATAACATAAAAGGGTAGCTGGATTACTGCGTAGGCCAGGTCCTCCGTAGCCATAAACGTGTTTCAGAGAAGGGGTGCCATTTGTCTTCAAGTTCATGTAAACTGTCTACCTTACCTGAGGCTCAGTTCTAATATAACTGTATTTGTAGCCTGAAGAAAGAATATATCTTAACAGAGACAGTGCAACAGAATGCTGAAATGGAAGTCCATTTCTGCACTTTAAATTAACCTCTTATTCATGTTATTAGTGGGGATTTAATGCAGATTTCACTTGCAGAAGCAGACGTCCTCTTTCTTTTGCGACCTATCCTTATGCACAAAGAGAGTAACAGCAACAGGGACACAGGGCTGTGCAGAGTTGGAAGGCAGGCGTATTTTGCAGTGTTGGACACGCTGTCCTTTGGAAAGGAATAATGTCACTTCAGCAACAGTTTCTGAAATTTGACCTCGCATTGATGATACCAATGTTTTGCTGGTGAGGTTTGGGCTACAGTCAGGTTTTTGCATTTTATGTTTGCCTTCTCAGCAATGTTTAGTTCTGTTTCCAGTTTTGTAGAGTAAATGTCTAGTTGCATTACGCATTGCCTAGTTGTGAGATGTAACATGAGCAGCTGAAAATAATGGGGAAAACATACCAAATGAAGGACATACTGTCCTAACATGACTGCATAGCCTCAAAAAATGAAGTGCTCTGATGGAAGGAAAACAGCTGTCTGCAGCCGTACACTTCCAGTTTTTCATAGGCTTATATTTGACTGCTTCTCATATACCACAAGACTATTTCACTATTGTGTGGTCACTCACAATCAATACAACAGAAGAGATTTTTCTACTTTCTTGTGCTTTTAATTTTGAGGCTATTCATTACTGTCTTCCAGTGCTGCCTAATACCCGTCCATTCATCCTCATTCAAGTGGCTTTTCTTCTTAAAAGATGGAAATGAGAGACACCTCTATATCTTGATTAAAATCTCCCCTTTTTTTCTTTTTAACTACCACTCTGTATTTAGTAATGCTTGCTCTGAAGCCTTGATTCCTTAACATTCTGGAAACATACTTAAAAATTACTGCTTCATCATTCTTTTTGTTCTAGTGTACAAAATAATTTCTGAGCACTTGATGAGGACTTCATCATATGTGTAGTCTAGTTGGTTGACCCTGGTGTGATAGGTGAATTTACTGTAATAGCACCCCCTGCAATAATTCCTTTACAAAAGCCTATGCTGGGACTCACTGTTAAAGAGCGTCGTTGCATGAGATATTGTTAACTGAACTAAATATTTGATGGACATGGTCATGATGCGTGGTGTTGACATTCGGAAGCTGATGGCTTCATGATGCAATCACTGAGTTTATTAGTGTTATTTGTATCAGTGACACCTACAATCCACTGTAACCGGCCATGAACCCCTTCCATTAGGTGTGGTACAGACAGGATAGAAAGGTGGCTCTTGTTGAATGCAATCAAAGCAGCGGTGTTACTGCCCACCACCACCCCAGGAGCACAAGCACAACAGACCTTTTAAGAAAACAGCTTTTGTCATCTCCTGTGTGCTTGGGTCCAAACCAGAGGCAAACCCAGAGGTTTTTGCCATAACACAAAGCATGTTAATCTCAAGCTGAAATTTAAGTGTAGGAGTAGCGTACGTTGAAGAGAGTGGTGTCATGCAGGGAAAATTTAAGGTGCTGAACAAAAGGCTACTCAGTAAGATACACTGTTGTCAGGCTTAGGTGACTGTGGATTGTTGCAGCTGGAACATCTGTGTGGGAGGGAAGGAAGCTGAGGGGGGAGAGAAGAAATTTAAGAGCATTTTAGGACAAGTGTAGCAAGTTGCTTGTTCTGTAGCGCCTGCGCTCTCTGCCTCTCCTGTGCTTTATGGTGGAGACACGTGAGTGCCTACATTGGAAGGAGTACTGAACCCCATGGTAGTATACAAAACTGACAGGCACTCAACTTTTTCTTACACTTAAGTTTGTCAGCCTGCGAGATTTGCTTTTAGTTGTTTACAGGCTCTGTTTTTCTCTCTTTCATTACTTGCATTTTATTTTCTGCAAAGATAATGTGCCTCAAAGTCAAACACAAAAGGAGGCTGGTGATAGACAAGCTTCTTTTTATCATCTTCAGGGAATTACTGTCATTTGCTAAATATGTGACCCGCTCTCTTTTGCTCTCTTTGCATCTTGGAGATAAATATGTAGTGCAGCTGGGAATCAAAAAGAAGTTGCCTTGACGAAACAAGCTGGTATAGCAGCCACAAGCTCTGTGGTTGCCCAGCTATATTCCTCCATCAAAACAGGCACAACTTGTGCCTTGGTGATTATGGGGAATGTGTGACAACTGCCACTAAGTGCATTTGATGTGCTAGGTATTCAGTATTTCAAAAGTATCTTTGGATATGCCGTGTTCTGCTAATTTTTATCAGTTAGGAATCTGGCACCTATGGCTTCTATCTTTTCCACGTATTTATCCCTATGGAGTCAGGAAGTATTTCTTCAAGGAACTGTGTGTTGTCTTAAAAGCCTCTTGCATGTGGAAGACACAATGCACCAGCAGTTTTTTGCTCTGAGTTCTGGCAGGATGTAAGATATTTGGATCCTCTTTCTCTCTTTATGGTGTTTATTGCTGGCAATACATTCATAAATGTGTTGCTGAGGTTGGCAGAGGCTGTGTCACCATTCCCTGTAACACTGCAGACGGGGAGCTGTTAACAGCATAACCCCTGTAAGATAGACTGAAGCTAGTCAGCAAGTGACAAAAGAGCTTTGGAGCTGGATTTGCAAAGGTATTTTGGTGACCATGTGGTTATCTGAAGTATTTTTATCCCCTAGTGTGCTAGGCACAAAATAGAGTAGTCTGTTTTTCAAAGCGTTAATAATCTGAATGCAAACTAGAAGGAAGCAGATGAATGTAGACTGATGGAGCTGGAGGAAACTGTGGAACAGCATTGACCACTGTGAGAGACAGTGGTCTCGGTACATGTGTCAAAATTTTTTGTTTTCATTGCAACAAAAAAGGAGTTGAAGGGAAACAGTAGGATGGCTTCTAACAAGGGCTGAGGTACCGTGTTTCAGGTTTCACAAAGGCAGCTGGAAAACTTAGCAAGTTGGCAATGAAGGATGCAGCTATGAGATAAGGCAGGAATTGATTCCTCAGTACTGGAGGAAAAAGATTGCAATACGTGCATAGTGTGTGTCCGCTGACATGATGCAGGCTTATGCAGACACACAGATTTTATATAGAACTACCTGTACATTTATATAACTTTATATACAAGTACCTGTACATACAGCTATGCTGTAAGTATCTCAAGAAAAATAAAAGATGGCAAAAGAGAAATACGTGGACACTGTTGCTTTCTGCCAATATGTAATAATCTCCAAAGTCTTGTCCCATTGAGATAGCAGAATCACTGCCTAGGATGTTTTGACATTAATTGTGATGGCACTTGCTATACAAGGGGAACTTGCTGCTTGAATTTGAGCTGATGCTTCAGGAAGGGATGGCACTACCTGTCCCCCCCAATATATCAAATGCAAACCCATAAGGATGGGTAGCGTATGTATGCACAGTGAGTCTCTCCCTAAAAGAGCTTGCCATTGGAAGATAGGTTGCAAAATAAGTACTTTCTTTATATAGCAGGTATGGAACAGAGTTAAAAAGGTGAAATGACTTGTCTCAGCTCACGGAATAATTCTATGAGGGAGTCCAGACCTCTTGAATCCTCACCCCCTTCCACAGACACCACACACTGTTTTTTGTCTCAGTTACTTGATAGTTTCATCATTCTCTCAAGTATCCCTGGATACACAGATCAGCTTGTCTTCATCAGAGAGGAAATACGCTGTTTTCCCTTAGCAGTTCACTGCATACACAAAGTAACTGTGGCATTTGAATTTGTTGCAGTCTCTCCTGGTAGATTTTCATCTCTTCCGAACTGGCAGAATGTTGAGCCCAATGCAAAAGGAAAGGCCACCAAGAAGTCATCGCTTTTTCCTCCTCTAAACTTGCCCCTTTAAATCTATTTACATTTGATATTTCCTCAGATTGCTTCTGCGAATTATGGAGGTCATTAGTGACAGGAGGTGGAAGGAGGAATTTAAATCATTTTATGCTCCAGAAAGAGTTCTCTGGGGCTTTGAAGCGTGTAAAACCCCTCTGGAGTCCATGTCCTTAAGGACCAAGTGATCCTGAGGTGTTGTATCTTGAGCTGGACTCCTTAATAACTACATGCACACTCTATGTACAGGGCTGAGAGAGAGGATCGTTTAAACCCTGGCTTTAAAATTTGGTTTCACTTAATCTTTTTTAGAACATTTAACTTTCGACCTGCTGAACTTTGTTTCCTGTTAATACACTGATGTTACTTTCTGGCCATGAAGTTAAGTTTGATGCTGGCAGACTCCTTTCTGATGATGCTGTTCCTTATACTTCTTAGCTTCCCTTTCACTAAGCAGGAGAGGCATCAGAAAGGTGCCTTTTCAGTCTCCCTGACTAAAGGGAGAGAGTTGGGTTTATTGTCCAAATACATTGTGAAGATTCTTTCTCCTCTCCCAGCTCATGTGCTAAAATTACTCTGCTTCAGCCCTCTTACCCTGAGGATTGCTTAACTTTATTCTCTTGCCAAAATAGCAAACTGAATGTCATTTTCCTCAGCCTTATTTACAGTAAGCTCTCTTTATTCAACACAGAGGCAGGAAGGAATTCTTAAAGTGGGTATAGATCACATTTATGTTCACTTAATTCCCCTTTACACTGCCAGAATGATGTAAATCAACCTTAGAATAGACCACGATCAGACACTCTCTATCAATGGTCTTGCAGTGGGAACTGCAGTAAAGCTAATTCATTTAGCCTTCCTTAATAGTAGGTCACTCATTATTTACACAGTTTACAAGTCATTTGAAGTTACGTTTTATTAACACCAGAGCCAGAAAGATGACGCCAGGAGGAACATTTTCCATCTATTTAGATGTGCCCCAGTTTACTCAAGGCAACATTTATATTCTTCTTTTTCACTATCTATACCTGCCATGTTTGAGCTAAGTTCTGGGAGTGGGTTAGATCTTGTGAAGTTATTGGGAAGCTCCTGTTGACCTAAATGAAACAGCTTTTTGAGACATCTGTGTGAATAATATTCCTTCTGCATTCATTGAGCTATCAACTACTATTCCTTTGCAGAGGACCTACCTGGGCACCATCATGAATTTGGGTCCCATTTAATCCTTCTCAAGCAGTGCCGTTGGTCCGTTTCCATTTAGTTGTTTTTTTTTTTCATTTCTCCCTCCTGTGGAGTATTTGAGGGTGGAAATCTATCAAAAGCTGCCTGCTACAGAAGGAATAGGTAAGACATGCATGCCTTTCTACTGGGAAAGGCATCTCTTCAACTAAACTCCCAAACCCTGCTGACTGAGGTAGTTAGCTGACCAGCAATGCCACTGGGAAGTGTCCTTCAAGTGTGACCATACTGAATAAGAATTTTAATATTCACTTACAATTACATTCTGGTACAACACCATAGCATAAAGCCGCGTGAGAACGTAGTGTAGAAGAAACAGCCAAGAAGCATTACTGACAAGGACTTCTGATACTAGCCTACTCGGCATTTGTGTAAAACACGTCCCTGCCTTCTGTCCTAGCTTCTCTAGCATCCTGTGAAATGAAGAGAATTATTTTCTTTAATATTAGGTAATAACATTGCAAGATCCTGAATAGCTCATTCTAGGTGCAAGTCATCTTACTGTCCAATTATAGAGCATGTAAGTGCTAGGAGAGGGGAGAGGAAGAGGAGTGGAAAAAGGGCACAAGAAGAGACATGCTCTCATCAGGTTTGTGCAGCGTACCACCTTCTGTATATCAGTTCTAAAAAATAAGGATCATTAACTAGACTTTTTCCCAAACCTTGTACTGTTAGCAGTTCTATTAATAATAATAATAAACACTCTCCTATGAAGCAAACTACCAAATTATTAATCCATTAGCAATTCTATTGCAGAAAAATTCATTGTAATGTCTATTCAGAAGGCACATTCTTGACAGACCTTTTTTTTTTGGTGGGGGGAAGTATTGTCTAATTATGATTGAGAAGCTTGGCTTCCTAAACTTAATGAAGAATTAATGAGTTGCATTATTCCATAGTACTCCAGCAAAATCTGCTCACAAATTAACTGTACCTCTTGTTCTCTGCCTTGAAGACTTCTTATGGCGTGCTCAAGCTTTCTACCGGTCGCTCTCCTTTTTTTGTTAGGAGCAGCAAGATTATGTAAGAAAATGGCAGCAATTATGATATTAACATAATGGGAACAATTAGTACAGCAAAATCCAAGTTTGAATTGAAATGCACTCTTGTCTCTTTAGAAGGTCTTTGTCATACCTTGATTTACCTTCTGCTTGTTATAATGTTCTGCTTTCTATTAGCGGGGGTGAAAGCCAAGTGAAAGCATTCAGCCGTACGAGACTAGGGGAAAAATCTGGAAAAACAGCCTCGTAGCTTTGATACCTGGCAAGGGCTCAGTTGTAGTGCTCATCGATGATCTTCCCTTGCAGCCTTCTGGAAAGAAGGATTAGGTGTTCAAAAAAGGGCATCATGGAACCTGTGTTTTGTTTTGGGAAGAAACCCTTAGAAAACTAAATTTTGATTGTTGAGACTTGGGTGTGTGGAAATTTTCAGAGTCAAAAATAAAACCGCAGCTGTTTTCCCATCACCTCAGCTGAGAGAAATATAGATCATGTTCCCCGCTCGCTCTCCCTATTTGCTTTTTTGAACTTTAGACAAGGCAATTTATGTCTTAGTAACACTGTTTTCCACACAGAAAGGGATTATAAATATTTCCTTACAACTCGGGGTGTTGTTAAGGGTAAACTGTGTGTGGTGCAGGAGGCTGGTAGTGGGACATAAGATTTCTGTCCAACTTCATTGAAGCTTGTATTTAATTTTATTTGAGCAAATAGCTAAGTTTGATTTGAAACCTTTCCTTAGGTGAAAAGGGAACTGTTTTTTGTTTTTTGGTTTTTTTTTTTAAAATCTACTTCTGCCCTTTCTCAGGTCTTTGCTAGAAAAGAAGATCCATTTATTGGAACTGATTATAACATTCTCCCTTTCAGTTACTTGGCTCTTCGCACTGCATTTCTTACTCGCTGCCATGAATACCTAATCCCAAATGAGAATTAGAGGAGCCCCATTTGCAACGCGAAGCAACTGTACGACAGAACTGGAGGCACACGGCTGTCTGTCTGTCTGAAGCTGTCTGTTTATCCATATAAATTGTCTCCTTTGTCCATGCTTCCCTCAGGCGCCTGAGTGAGGGCAGCACTCCCTCCCCGCTCCATTCTTCTATTCTTCTGTCTGTTATATCGCTGAATGTTAGGAGCTCTGGCAAACAGCTGATTTATGATGGACACTTTAAAACTCCCTAGCAAAGTCAGGAGCCGTTTTTGAAGAAAAAGCAGAATATTAACTTGAAGATGCTAAACTTAGGAAAAAGTCCAAGGATGCTGAAAGAGGTTGCTTAGATCCAGACCCATTCAGTCCTTTATGACTTACCTTCTGTCATATGTTACTGGTACATACATTTCTGTACAGATAGAACTAGGAGTACAGTTTTCAGAGGAGTACAATTCCATTTCTATACTTGGTGTAAGTACTTAGCACCCTCTGTGCAATTCGGTAACATTTCTGGAGAATGAATATGGCTTAGTTACTTATGTACTGTACTTAGCTGTTTTGGAAAACAAGAATTTTCATCTGTGAATCAATGCCCTACTGAGTAGAACAGTGTTTAAAAATCCATGGCAAGTTGATTTATAAGCATTTTTCTTCCTGTCCCATAGGGAAGTTGTTCCTTCTTGCTTCTGGTTTTACTGCTGGATCATTCTGGGAGGCTTGGGTCTGGATTAAAAGCGTTTGGCTGACAATGTTTAAGAGTGTTTAAGGTACTATGAGTAGCCTTCAGTGAAAGACACTGAGATACACAGATTATGATGATTAGATGCGTGTTCTACAATTACAACTTACCTACTGAATTTTTAAAGAAGCTACAGTAGGACAGATGACAAGCATTTTCTCTGTAGCTTTAGATTTTGATTAACCAAGCAAACTATGGGGTTTTTTCTTATTCTAAGACTTAAGATTAATGGATTGTTCTGCACTGAAATGACACTCTGACTCATTTAGGAGGTGAAGTGCACTGTTGTGTCCTTTGTTTTACTGTCTAAAGTACTTTTTTTTTTTTTTCCTTTAAGAGATGTAATTGTTTTCAAGGGATTTCGTTTCCTGGTGTTATTAGTCACAGGTAAATGGAATTAACACCCGTATCATCTTTAATAATGTGCAAAGAACAATTGCACTAAAGCGTTCTCAGCAGCTAAGAGGACATCCCAGTTTGCTGCTGTATCTTACTCGCTGACCTTTCTCACTGGACAGGTTAGCTCTTATTTTGTAACTAAGCTATTGCTGTTGTGGTTTGTATGAAGTTGGTGGTTTACAAATATATACATCTGTAATTAAAATCGGGGTGTGAGTGGTCAGAATCCCAAAAAATTAATCCCTAATCAGACAGCATTTGTGAAGCCATTGGCAGTTTCTCAGTAGAAGGCTCCACATGTCCCACAAAAAAACTCCAAAACATGAAGAGTGGTGGAAGAGGAAATTGGCCTGTGAAGATGAACTCATCCTCTACATGTGCAGCAAA
The DNA here is from genome assembly GCA_008921705.1 of Burhinus oedicnemus. Classification (NCBI taxonomy): domain Eukaryota; kingdom Metazoa; phylum Chordata; class Aves; order Charadriiformes; family Burhinidae; genus Burhinus; species Burhinus oedicnemus. Next base: position 517,746 of record VFFE01008899.1, on the reverse strand, counting down.
GCAGAAAGAGGACAACAAAATGTTTAGATATTTGTCACTGCTTATCCAGTGTGCACAATTTTGTCTATCTTGACATGTAGGGCAGTTTTAGGATTTTAATTAACAAATTATAGTTAGTCTATTATAAAACTAATAGAGGTAGAAATGTTTACCAGTTTATGCAACAAACCCAAGTTAGTGAAAAGAAATTAATCCTTTCACGTGGTAATAACAAACCTCTCTTTCCTCTCCCCACTGAAAATTTGACTTTATAATTGCGTAAAACTTAATTTTAAAAAGAGATTTTTCCTGTCTTTTGTTCCTTACCTTTTTAATAGTGTTATGGTAATCGCATATGATTTTCTAAATGAAGAGTTGGAAGAGGAAACTCCATCTTCTTTATCTGTATGCTAAAATTCCTGTATACCTAACACCCTTTTTTATGCTTGTGTTACCTTATCTCAGAAAGTTAGACTGGCAGGGGCTTTTGGCAGCACAAATTGAACTGTATACCTTCTTTCCCTGGGAAGCTAACGGGAGTTAGCTGTGCACTTGCTGTTTGCGCCTAAGCGAGGATGTCCTAAATGCTTGAACAAACATAATCTTGAACCATCCCGTGTGTCTAACGAGAAATTGCAGTCACTGAAACTTGACAGTGTAGGTCTAGACAAGAAAAATGCCTCACTGGTATACTGCAACCTGCTCCCAAGGAAACTGGCACCAAACTGCTGGGTCTGGGTATCACATTGGCACGTTGAGGTTTTGACACCTTTCAATCCTTGTGTGTTGGCCCCTTAGTGCAGGCTGATAGCCCTCGCCTCAGAAATCGTTGTAGACCCTGTGTTCTGTAAGCCAATTGTGCAACGCTTACAGTGCTAGAAGGCGGTGAGAAACACGTGAGGGCATGGCTCCTCATGAGGAGAAGTATAGCTCTGAATTCGGCAATGGCCAAAATCTGTGGCTTTACATGAGGACAGCAAGTACCTGGTCAGCTGCTCCCAGCAAGAGCGAGGCTCCCACCTGTAGATTCCTGACAAAGTGGTGGATTGAGCTCCAGCACAAATTGGAATTGATGGCAAGAAGTTGCTATCAATGAGCGGAATTTTACCGCTGTGTGGAGCGGGGACTCCTGTGCCTGACATGACTGACAGTTCCTGTGGGACTTTGGAGAGAGCAGGAGCTTTGCCAGAGAAGCCCATGAGCTAGATTCTCTCTGTCTGACGCTCTGGCGTCTGCTGTCATTCCAGGTATAGTTTCTTGGCCTAAAAAAACTGAGGATGTGTGAAACTGTTAAAAATGGCAGCACAGCAAACTTCTGCTACAATTTACTTTGATTAATGGATAGCTGAAGGAACATATTTTGCAGAAAATTTACAAACTGAAAAATGTTTGTTTCAGAATATCAGCAATGTTTCAAAAGTGCATTACAGCATTGTCATGAATTGATGCGTTCCATTGATCTCATTCCCTTATGGACAGAAAATGAAATAATGAAAAAAAAAAAAACCAACCCAAAACCCAAGCCATTTCTTCAATCACGAATGGGCATAATAATGAGCGTGTTTCATTTTCAGGATGTTTGGCTTCTTGGCGTTTGAAAGATATAATGTCATGTACAGAACTTAGAAATTGTAGCTGGTATGGGAGTTACGATTTGACAGTTGCTGACTCCAAACATTTAATTAAAAGCCAAGGCAGAAAAATAATAGTTTCAGTATTATAAAAGGATTTGTCGTATAGTTAGAGGCATTTGAGGGTCAAAGATCCTAACCTTGCTGAATAAAAAGGGGCTTGGTTTAGAGATCACTGATTCAACATCATTTAAATGTTCAGCTGAAAAAAATATAATGGAATGTAATGGTACATAAATTCTCCAAGGAGAAAATAAAGTCTATATGTATGTCTATATTTTATATCCTGAATGTTCTGCAGTTTGACAAGGACATGGATGAAGTTATCTTATGCCGGTGGCAGTAGAACGTTGATTAAGAGCCCAGTAGCAATTATGAATTGGCTGGTGCCAGCAAAACATTATAGCCCACTAGTCTCATGTGGATGCACCACCTACATCTGTAACTACCTGGTTAACTTCCAGAGGGGATGGCTTTCTGCTCTTCAGCCTAACATCGCATCTCTTCTATTAATTGCTTGCCAAAGGAGAGGCTGATTCTGGCTTTTTTTCTACTTTGATATTATAGATAGATAGACAGACTGAAAATATTTTCTTTATTTAAAAAGCTCTTCAGTACTCTAATCTCACAGTTGAATGAAGCAGCTTTTCGGAAGTATTGGAATTGGGGAGGCATGGCAGGAGGAAGGGGTCTTGGCTGTTGGCACTGTTTTGGCAAGAATTTCTTAGTGACTTTGCAAAGTTGTTTACTTTAACCTAATGTATACGCTCCAGAGTTACCACCTCTGCTGTTTGGAATAAATGTAATTAGGCCTTTATTTTATAGTGTCTACACCTAGACCTTGTCTCATGATTTTGAGTTGGTAGAGGTGATGGCAGCATGTCATGCCAGAAAAAGAATTCCTTGTGCATTAATTAGAGCATCTCCAAAATCAGGTCACCTTTGAGATAGTTCTCAAAATGATTATCCCACATTTGGACTTTTTGACCTTATCAAAGAGTTTTGTTATGGTAAGATGAAATGAGTGCCTTTTGACTTCAATGTTCTGATGCGTCGAATGATTTAAAATGTTATTTTTGGGCTGCAGTTATTAATTTCTCACATGATTTCAATGAAAGCAATGTTAGTTGCATAGACTGTCTTTACTTTTATTGATGTTCTGTAGAAGAAAGCTCTCCTGTCAGAAGAATACTGGCCAGCTACATTGGCCACAAGAATCTGAATCCTAACCTTATTATTTATACTTAATTTAAAACTACTTAGATGCCTAACCAAGATTAGTGATCTGGTGTGCCTTCGGTAGAAATAATCACCTCCTGGAAGCATCTGTTATCGAAGTAAATGAAATGAGGAAAGGATGAGGAGCGGGAAGCAGCGTTTTTAGAGACTTTCTGAGGAATAGGATCAGCCCTAGTCTGCGTCATGTGTGAGCTCACAACGGCCGCGTGAGGCAGGGACTGATTGTACCTGTCTTGTAAGACCTAATCCTGAGCCAAATTCCAAGTCTCAGGGGACCAGAATTCTGCTTGATGTATTTCTACTGAAAGCGTTAGTATGAAGTGAACCCCCACCAAGGTGTTCATGTAACAAAAGATTTTTTCATCTTATGTAATTAATTCCAGACTTGCTCAATTTTCTTCTGTTCCCTGATTTGGCTGCAAGATCACAATTAAGGCAACAAATTGCACGTTGCCACTGCTCAAAGTAATGATGGCAACAAATAATCATGAGCAATTGGTAATCAGAGACATATGTAATAAATCACGTTGAGCAATTTTAAATTGCAGAAAATGCTTAAAAATGGAATCTTACATGGATAATTTATTCATAAAGGACAGAATTAGTAAAATTAATCTGAAGTTTCTGAGGATGCCTGAATAGGTATTTGGATCCCACTGAAATTCAGTACAAGATCAACACCTTTTCCCTCCCCACCCTTTTCCTTTAAGAAGATCTCATTCCTTAAGTTTGCTATTTATACCTTGTCTGTGTCTGCTTTTAGCGCTGATCCCATAAATAAACTGTTGGCTACAAGAAATTACGCTTCAAAATGCTTAAATTCTCAGAAACCATCAATCACGCATTTCAGCAGACACACAGAGACAGTGGTGTACTTGCACCAGAATTTGCTAAATGAATTATGAAGCTTAACTTACTTGGAGCACTTTGATGTCTTAGCAAAAAGCACACAGATGCAAAATCAGAGTGTTATTTTTAATATCACACATCTTTTGTTTAAGAGTTGTTTAACTGCTCTAGCAAGTGCCCTATGCCAATTAGAAGAATTTTTTCCTACGGTTACTGTAGTCATTTGATCTGCTGCTGTGGTCAGTAGGTTTCTATTGATTCTTCTTCAGGATGAGGAATTTGCAGGCTGGACAGTAAAACAACTTTGAGATTGTTCTGACAATCTTTCTTTACTGTAAATCAGCTAATGCACCTTGTCGCAGTGCAAAGAACTTCTCTTTGGTGGGATTTTTGCTACTTCTCTAAAATGGTGCAGAATCAGGCCTGGGAGGAGTGATCTCTTAAAGTTAAGCGTGTACTTAAGTGCTTTGCTGGATCACTGCCTTGATCTATTGATGTTCTCAGTGTAATTTGCAGGAGCTATAATTACCTTTCCATGTTTCCAGTGGCTGCACAGCATTAAATCTCCCCGGACTGTCCTCCTCCTTCTGGAGTTGGTGCATCACCACTACCTCTCAGAAGTGCTCCCTAATGCTTTGAAGGTTACTGCAGAATAAGATGTCTCGGTTGATGAGGAATCAAATGCCTCGGAAATTTTTCTGTCACTGCTGATATCTCAGGTGGCAAAGGAACAGGTGAAAAGTTTCGTGGATCAGTCTCACCATCCTTTTCAGGATGAATCAGTGTGGCCTTTTACTAGGGAAGCTGTGGAGAGCACCGGTAGTGAAGCTAAGTCTTTTTAGCTTGATTTCTTGAAGGGTTGTGGATTGGGATGTTTTTGCTCCTTTTTTTTTTTCTTTTTTTTAACTTGAGTTCATTTCAGTCTAGCTATTAATAAGCAGAACATTCAGACTCTTGCCTGGGGACGGAGCAGGGGAGCAGGTGATGAATCACTGCTCAACAAGTTTGAGATCATGATCAGACAGCAAGAACTGTAAGGACACACCATTGTCGGTCAGGCCCCAGTTCCGGGGACAGAGCTCTGCGTGAGGAAGGGTCCCTGAATTAGTCACACACACAGCCCTGGGTTCTCCTGAAAACAGCAGAAAACCAGCCCAGCTCTGGAGCATCGTTAGACTCAAGCTGGCTCTCCGTGTGTAACGTTCCATTCATATAAAGGCTGCCATTCTGCATTCTTTTGCATTTTATGTAGATATTGGCACCATTGCACAGTGCATATAAATTGCATTATTTTCAAAGGGTAAAGTGTGACACTAGCGATGTCCTGGAAGTTTGGTAGCTGCGGAGATGCTGGTAGGTAGTCCAGCAGCTTCCTTTTCTTTAACAGGAGCCCTAGTAATTGAATGACAACATTAGAGCTTTAAGTTATCTTAAACTTTACCTGAGGAATGTGAATAGTGGCTTAAGGAACGTAGCTGGAGCCAGTTGAATCAATCTCATGTAAAATACAAGTAGAATCTTTTGTTCTGTAACTTTGGTATTTCATCTACAACTTTGGTGTTAGTGTCTAGTGGTGAAGGGAGGTACCATGCTAGGTAAATAAACTGGGCACTGATGTCCTGTTAGCAAATAAATAACATGCTAAACAAAAATTGTTAGCATTTTATGAAGGAAACTTACTTAAATTATGAATGGCTGTAATGCTATTACAGGCAGCAGTGTTACAAATTAAACAGATGTTACCTCCTTGCTGCTTCTTTCTCTGTATTCTGTACAGAAACCAGCCTTTCAGAAGGTTTGCACTTCTTGGCAAAACATAATTATTAGCAGACTTTTCATTATCAAATGAAATTGTAATCAATCATCCTGACAGAGTGGTATTTTCCTTTAATCTATACCCAGAGTAAGAGCTGTAAGAGAGTTGAGTATTTCTGTACAGCTTTTATTATACTTCTTATTGCAGTTTTTGAGTGCATTTCAATGGTATATTAATTAGGATCACTGACAGCTCCGTCGTGTGGCTGCTTCTCCCTAAAAGCCGTGACGTATCGAGCAAAGTGTTTTCTGTTCATGATTTTATGTTGTCGCTTTGCTTTTGGGTTTTGTGGGGGTTTTTTTGGGTTGTGGGTTTTTTTTGGGGGGGTGTTTTTTTTTAAAAAAAAAAAAAAAGCAAGGACCTCTTTCTGGGAGCAACAGATGCTGAGGTTATTGCAGTCCACAGCTCCCATGGGATTTTGTGAACAAACTGTTTGAAATTCATTCCCAAACCAGCCCCAGTGAAGTGCTCTTTGCTGCGCAGGAGAGCTGCAAGCCGTGTTGAGACACCAGAGCAGGAAGAGCTATCCCCAGCTTAAAGTGATGGCCCAACTAGAACGCACACAGTCAATGGGTAGGGGATTATTTTTCTCTCTGCATTGAGATTTTCCTGCACTAATGAAACCCATCATAGCTAGGAAGGAGGAAGGAAAGAAGACTCTGCTAGTCATAACTATGTAATCTCTGAATATAGCAGTCTGATAGACAAGTAACCATTATTTTATCGTTCATATAAAGGTAGACTGCTTGTTAAGTTTAATTTCAGAATTCACTGTGCTTTTAAAATATCAAGCATATTTCACAGTGATGTAGGCTAAGGAAGAGTTGAAAAGATCTCGAGAAACGAAAGCAAGCCTCCTAAAAAAAAAAAAAAAAAAAAAAAAAAAAAAAAAAAAAAAAAAAAAAAAAGGCAGGGGTGGACAGAACAGAGAAGGTTGGGAAAAGAAGTGGAGTGGGCTTGATATTTCCTGGAGTGAAAAGAAAATGCACCAGAAACTGGATGAAGCGATTTTAGCTTTGGTTTTGCGATTAAGGAGCCCATACGGGTAACCCATTGCATTCAACTGCTGCTGCTGTGTCAGCCAATTTTCTGCTTGCTGTGCCTGAGTATAGGTTTCCATTCAGAGAAATAGTCTTCCAACTTTCCTTGCAATTTCTTGGAATTAATAGCCAACTTGGTAAATCTTATATAGGAACACAGTATGTGCAGCCGTGCTTCAGGTGATCCATTGCTGTGCTGTAATTTTTGTCATTTTTGTTTGCTTGATTTTGTTGTTTGTTTTTAATGGAAAGAAGGAAGCTCTTCATTTTAAAAAGGGGAAGTAATACTTCCTTGTGGGAGGCAGCTTCTTTGAAAATGCATATTTATAACATGCTTTATACATAGAAACTAAGAATTTGGAGAATATTTTATTTATGAAGTCTTCCTGATACCATTTAGTATAGAAAGAAGGAGGAGCTTAGATGTTAGACTGGTTTGACTTTCTTTTGGTGCTTGAACCCTGATGAGGAAGCATGGAAATTAGTTCCATGGTTATCGCCTTGAATCCATAATGTTTTCTGCACACATTAGATGTTTGGCTGAGTGGCTGGACTCCCAAACCAGGGAGGCAGGTGCGTAAGTGGCTGGGCTATATCAGATTGGCAGTCAGGAGACTTGGATATATCCCTGCTTCCATCAGCTGCTTTTTATGTGACCTTGGCATGTTAATTCATCTGTTTCTCCAGCCTGTCTGTTAAAATATCAGTGCCTGTATTAGACCGGTAACAGCTGTTCATGTCAGCGTGTACAATGTTTGCTGAACTGGAGCTCAGATTTTGCATGGACCTCCAGCCACCACTGTTAGGAAACAATTTCCAGTGGTGTGTCTAACAGTGACTTCGGCCCTCATCGCTCCTGCTGGAAAAAACAGTATTTGTACTTAGGTGCTATAAGACAAATTCTCACATAATTCAAAGTGCCGCTATTCCTTTCATGAGGGTTGCATCTGGACAACTCAGATTTCCAAATGCTCAACTAATAGAAACTGATTCGCTGCCCAGTCAAGTCTCTGGAACTACATCAGTTTACACCAGCTCATGCTTTGGCCCGACACTTGTGCTTCTGCTACTGAGGAGCTGAAAACACATTGGTATGGACAGGCTTTTTCTGTAACTCTGCTTTCCAGCTTTTCATTTCTGTCCCCTTCTACTGCCAATAAATTAGTAAACGTTCCTCCAGCCTGAGGTGCTGGGGAAGTCATGCTCTGCCATTTTTCTTTTGTTTATTGTGGGATGAGGAGGCAGAAAAATGAATAGGTTTGCTAATGTCATTTCCCCTTACCGTCTCTGAAAAGGGAGGAGACGTCCATTCTCTGCCCTAATGAAACCGAAGACAAATAACTCGGGTTTTTTTCTTCTGATCTGGATTTGATTTCTATATAGTCAACTGGTAACGTATATGTAGAAATGGGGTAAAATTTTCAAAGGTTTGAAGAGGAGACTGCTAGAAGGTAAAAATTCATCCAGTGTTGGGTATATGCTATAGATTTGATGAGTGTAACAACACTTATGTGTTTTTTAGAGGTTTGGAGATCTTTTGAACATTCAGAACAAGGCAAGGTATAAATAATATCATCTATGATTGCCCTGCATCAAAGTTTTAGTTGCATATTTAAAAAAAAAATAAAAATCCACTTACTGTTCCCATCTGATGAACAGAAATAATGCCAGAAAATCTGTTTCCCATTCAACCCTGTTTACAGAGGAGTTGTCTGTGTTGTTTGTGTCCCTTTACCAGCCCTGCAGCTCCTCTATCGCATCCTGTGCTCTCAGCAGTGTACCTTGGCAAAGCTCTACCGGTTTCAGTGCTGAAGATGCTCGCCCTAGGAAGCCACTAGGCAGGAGTACATATTTTACAGCTCATAAACTGAGGGGATTGTATGGCTCCAAGGACTGATAATAGGATGCAGCCCCATTCATTCTCCCATCTCTGGCTGGAATTTAGCCCAGGCATGGATGAGGTACAGTACATTGGCAGGGGCAGCATGAGAAAGCTGGGACCAGTGATGCTCATGCTGTACCTGCTTTGGAAATAAACACCACGTATAGTTCCCACTCTGCCAGCTCAACACCTTCAACAGCTGCACACAGGAAATAATCTGGAAATTATCTGCATTTTATAGGCATATCAGGCCTACAGTAAGAGCCAGAAGTTTTGGATCCAGCCCTGTATTTTAAGCAAACCAGCATTTGCAGCGTAGTTTGGGGAGAGGATGCTGCCTTTCTGGTAGATCTTTATGTGTATCTGGGAGAGAGCTGACTTAGTCACAAGTTGCCCTTTGTCATACAAAGTGGCACAATTAAAATGATGCTTGTGAGACGATTCTGTACTAATGGACTGATGTGAATTTCTGTTAGCAGAGGAAGAAAGTAGGAATGAGTGAGAGTACATGGTAGCTTTATTCACACTGTTTTCTCTAGCTGCAGATGTGTTGGCTGAAGAGATTAAGGTCCCTTATGCACCTCCAGGATCTCTTACCATTTTCGTACCCGAGATGTTTGGTCAAGTGCCTGTTGTTTAACTGCTCTTTCTTTAAACCCATTGCAGTCTAAATGAGCTGAATTACTTGAAAGAGATTTAAATACTGGGTTTGTTAGTCCAGATACTTGACTGAAAAAGGCTGTGTTACACACATGTAGCAAATCAAAGTCAGATTTGGTAAGTGGGAAGTAATGGATGGCTGGAGGAAGCTGGGATGAAGAACCACTGAGTCACCATTTCAACCCAGCTGTGCACATGGGAGGGAGCAAAGGCTCAGGTCTAAGAGCAGCTGTTCTGCAGCATCCCAGATGTTTCTTACAAAATGAAAAGAAATTTCTCCTTCCGATACCAAAGGGCACTAAGGCGTCTGTTAACCCCATGCTTGTACAAATCATGCGTACTACAGCAATGTGGGTGTGAAGTGCTTGCGGCTGTTTTGTACTCCTTGCACAGATGTTTTCACTCCAAACAAGGCAAAGGCACAAATGATGTCTAGTTGACCAGTACATTTTTTGTGTCCAGCTGAGAAGCAAGGTGGCAGTAGCAGCTAAATGTTCATCCATCGGTGGATAAAGGTTGGAATTTTTTCTCTCTTCTGTGCCTGCAGAACTTCCAACCAACCATAAAAAGTTCAGGGGTGTCAGAGTAAAGATCTATGCTCTAATCAAGAGGGATGTCTCCTCTGAGCTCTATTAGTTGCCAAGAAACTACTTTTGCAAAAGTGGAAATCTCTAACCACTCCTAAAATAATTGACTGGATGGACACAGAGTGACCTAGCTGTGCTCAGAAAGATTTCCTGGAACAGATGCTGAGATACCACAGTAAGGAGTGTGATGTAAATACATAGACAGACATTGCCAACAAAATGGGGAGTCTAATTGGATTTAAATCCTCCTTGTATAGGAAAAGTAGCATAGATGCCTGGCTAACTGAATAGCTATTGAGGAGTGCTGGTCCAGCGACTTTGGCTTTTCTGCTTTGGCTCTGGGCTGTAATATTAGCAATTAATTCTCCTCGCTTCTCAAGAGTGGAGTCTCACACTGTATCGATCTTGTCTGTTTGGACTATAAATTCTTCAGTACCTGTCTTTTATTAGGCATTTACAAGGCAGGGTGGACCTATCTCACCTCATGTCATACAAATCACGCTGACATGTATCAGAACTGATCCTTGCGATTTCAAGAGCTTTTGTTCACATTTTGCTTTGTCATAAATGCAGGTGGTTAGCCTGCTCTCCTTCAGCGTGCTTAGCTGCCTACAGTAGTTGGGTTGATGGGTGGCACTTCATGCTTATTTAATGCATATATAGGGACTGTGCGTACCCATGCACGCGTACCGCAAAACAGTATATGCGGAAATCCTATATAGAGTAGTTCTCGGATCAACAGATGGGAATAGAAAGTAGTGCTAGACTTTGGTATTTGGGAGTTTCTGCACGTATTTGTGTAATATGGCAAACCAGCTCATTGTAGCTCTTTTGAACTCACTCCATGGAGTTGTATCAGCTGAGAGGCTCATCTCGTATGAGGGTCTCATAAGCAGCTGCAGTCTTGGGACTTGAAATAGAAAAATATTTAGGAGAGACTTCTCTGGGTAAAAGTTTTGATCTAGGTCATGGACAAACTAATTCTACCATTCCAGGTAGCTGACACTTATTTTGAGTGAAGGATTTATTTCTGAAGGATATAGCTGCATCTGAGAGAGTCTACAGTTCTATATTGACTTCATAAACCTAGAGCTGGAAAGCATAGACACGCTGATGGTTAATATTTCTTGTGTTTTCAATGTGTAACTTCTTGACTATGTGTGTATACAGAAGCTTAAAATGTATAAGATCTCTATCAAAACAGACGAACAGATCATTGAAAATCTTTTCAGTCCTGTGATTTTTGGGAATCTGGAGTTTGAAGAGTTAATAGTTTTTATCTCGAGTGTCTCTAGTCATCCCTCAGCTGCTGCTGCTGCCATGCTGATCTCTTGCCCTCGACTATGTGGTGTATGAGGCCCCATTTTTTAAAAAGCAAAAGCAATTTTACTGTAGTCTCCATGATTTAAAGCTTTGTTCCATGCTAAAACACAAAAAACTTCTGAAGATTTAGATGCTCTACCAGCTTCTACAACAAGGAGAATTTAGGCTCGTACTCCCTGTAGACTTTTGTTGTTGTTACCCAAAGTTGTATGAGAAGTTTCCTTCAGTGAAGAAATGTGCTTGGCTGGAAATGGCCAGAGCTATCGTGGCACCAAGGTTCTATCCGAAGCACAGAGGGTCTTGTCCAGCATCATGAGTACGTAGCTGCTGAACCAGGACAGCATGTAACATAGCATAAAGCTTCAGTCCAAGGTCTTTAGTATCTGGACGAGGCATCTGCTTATAGTCAAATCCACTTCTGTGATATATGTTAGTGCCACAGAAAAAGCAGTCAGAAATGATCTAAAACTCGAGCAATCTAAATGTGAACACAAATAACCTGCCCCTGAACTGTTGAAAGTTTTGCATGATAATAAAAATTAGCTTAGGAGAATTACTAAGTAATTTCAAGTACCATAAAGTAGCTGTTGGGAATAAAAAGTGTCGTAACTGCTAAGCCTCAGCCCAGTTTCTGCAGGAATGAGTTATTATCATTAATTATCACTCTATTTTATAGTTATTGCCTGTAATTTCAGACTTTAAATACTCTAAAGCATAAACAATGCTAATTTAATTACAGTGTGAGAGTTACTGAAATTTGCATGCAGAGGAAGAAACCATTAATAAAGTTTATTCAGAGAGAAACTTAAAATAATAATTAGCATTTTTCTGCACTTCTGGTGTAATGGAATTAACCATCCTTTCTTAGCTTGGGCCAATTGTTTATAGAAGACGGGCAGCACAAGCTGTATTAATCGTTTAGAGAGAGCCGCGTGATCTGTCGGTGCTGAGCAGCCACAAAAAACATTTCCCCAGTATCAGTTCCTTACATCAGGTTCTCTCACCTGTTTGTGTCTAAGTAGTGTTGGAAGAACTGTTTTGAGCTTTGGGAAAATTCAGGTCTTGATCCTGTTGTTAAAAGTATTTTCACATAAATGTGAAACATTCCCCCAAGTCGCAAGCAGGAAACTGAAATCTCATTTCCTTTGATTTATTCTGTTGTTTTCTTTAATTTCATATTCATCTCCTGTCCTCTGTCAGGAACCACTTCTCTAAATCTTGTTTCATTTTTGTCAGTGTGATGGTCACTTATGTCTATTCTAAGGCATTAATAAAGAAGTTAACTAGCATAGGATATGAGCAAATCACCGCAGTATTCTGCTGGAAACACAAACTTTTGACAAGAATTTCTTGTTTGCACATCTTTCTGTTACAGTGTGAGGCCTGTCGTTTAAATACAAAAAGTTTATTAATGTGTGTCTTTCTAATTTAACGTTATTCTAATTTACACAGTGGTCATGCAGTGCCAAATTTATTACCAATGTCTGTATAGATTATATCAACATTTTGCTTTTGTCATCCGTTCATATAATCCTGTAAAAACAGCAAATTGATTGATGAGGCCTGTATTCCATAACTGGATATGACTGACATTTAGAATATTACCTTTTTTTAATCAAATCCCTTATGAACAATTCTAATAGCTATTGCCCAGACTGACAAGATCATCCCACTTAACCTTTTTAAGTATTGCAACGATACTGGTTTTTTACTTTCTCTGGACTTCTTTTGATTTCGCAGGATATGCTAAAAGCTACCATTATGCACGTGGTAAGATTCTAGACTACCTCTCTTAACCCTTGCATACACAATATCTAGGTCTCTTGATATTCAAATCTTAATTTTTGAGACTGCTTTTCATATTAATCCCTATTTACTGCTGGAACACAACGTAGCTAAAGCTTCTCCTAGACTAGTTTGGGACTTTACTAAAGGTGTTTCCTGTGTATGTACAACTGAACGTAGGCACCTCCACTTGCTCCATCCTTTAACCCAACAGAAGTGCTCTGTTCCGTGCCCAATGCCTCAAAAAATCATCATCTTCCAAACAACTCTGTTCCTGGAATGGAACAAAGGCATTTACTGCAACATTTTGGTAACTGAGCTTGGGAGTAGGAGCTGGTTCCTTAAGTCATAAATTGTTTTATGCGTATAACTGTATCTCAGATAGTAAAAGGCTTTCACGAATAGGATAGGAGGTAGAATGTGGGCTGGCTGTAACCAGCAGGTTAAACACAGAATGGATGGGAACCGTGGCAGTTCAAGGGAACTCATGGGTTTTATTTAACTAGGTTTTACAACCTTATTTTTATTTATTTATTTATTTTCTTTCTTCTTGCCTTAACCTAGTTCTCAAAGCACGTCACAGAACAGAACAATGTCATTGCCCACAGATAAGTAAAATTGCCAGGACTAGAATCCCCAGTTCCAAACCTGCCTCTCTGTACGTTAGACCGCACTCATCATCATTTGCATTGCCAGCTTTTGGGAGGACTATAAATCACAGCTCTAGCAAATGACTTCTGGATCCCTACTGATACTACTTAATCACTGCCATCATTCTGAAGTCTAGTGGATCTAAACACAGAGCATGTATGTCTTTTAGTCCTGCCTTCAGTGTGACTGCCATTCTTTACAGCACAGGATTTCTGCCATGCTCATTTTTGTAATGATTTTTGTATGGCTAAAAATAAATCAGCATATGGCAAATAGGTTTCTATCTGAACAGATTACAGCCCAAATGGCAGATTAGACAGAGCTTCTGATTTTGCATTTCTTCAGTCTGAAAGAAGTCAGCGTGCCTCTTGGACTTCATCAGGCATGCTTTCTTCCCTAATGAAGGTTACATGGTTAGTGTTCCAGAATGTTTCACGTAGGGATAAGAAGACGCTTCCTATTGAATTTTACAACCCATTGGTTGTCCAGAAGATGCAAGCACAATAACGATCCCTTCTAATAATTCAACGTGATCTAGTATTGCCTTGTGTGCATATAATGTTTAAATATAGAACGATGTTTAAATTTTTCATATACATAAAACATTATATAATAATGTTTAATTTAATAAAACAATCCTTAGTAGTTTTCATTTATTTTCATCTCCATAGCATCTAAAGAATCTTGTTACACAGCAGTCTTTACCCAGAAGATGATAAAGTTGGGTCATAGCTTGAATTACCTACTTACGAACAATCTAGTGTTAGTCTTTTTCTTGCGGATGTTTCCAAGATAATTTTCACCTTTGCAACTACTTTCGTGTCAAAGCTTGTGCATTCATATGATACCTAATGGCTTTTGAATAGAAATGAACTTTAAGTGGCTATTAACAGAAATTAGCTTTGAACCTATAATCTGCAGATAAAAGACCCCTTGAGCTGTCCAGGTCTTACAAGCATACCTTTTTTTCTGAATACAGAGATAGATAGTTCTAACCTTTAAAGTACAATTATTAGCCTTATTTTTCTTTCATTCTTGTTTATACCTTCTGTTTCCAAGCTTATGCAGCTGATTGATCTCACTTCACATCAAAGGAAGTTTGATGTGACTATGGTCAGGAGACCTGTCTGGCTACAGGCCGTTAGTGTGGAGCTTTGATTTCTATTTGGGAACTGCATGGAGAGGTTTTCTGTGTAGGTTCCCACCTCATTGGCAATAGTCGATGTTGAAGAGAAACCAACTGTTTCTGTGTCTGGCTGGGGAAACCACTGGGTAGGCTCTTCTCTTTTACAAGTGCCTCTTCCCAGCCTTGTTTTGAGAAGGATTTGTGTGTTGTGTGGGCCCTGAGCTACCTTCTGCAGCATTTCAGCTGGGAGCTCTGGTGGTGTCTCTGGATATGATTCTGCTCTTCCCTTTCTGTCCAGCTTCACGTGGGGTCAGCTGAAGCTTGGCTCTCTGCCTATGCCATCATGACAATTCAAACTCAAGACTGCAAAAAACATATTAATTCAACTCAGCAAAGCAGATTAAAATATTGAACTTGAAGATGCATCCTTAAATCTAGACCAGGGTGTTTCTCTGGTTCAGCTTGCTTTTTGTATTGCAAGACTGGGAGCCTGAGGACGTCGTTCTGGATTCATTTATGCCAACAACAAACTTCCATTGATTTTTGCTGGTGCCTAGCTAGATCCTCACGGTGGAAATCACTCTTGTGCAGAGCTGTTTCAATTTAGTCTGAGAGACGAATTGTTGCAGAGGCTTTTATGTTCTGACCCTTGTGCCCAGGGTAGGAGTCTCACCCTATACCAGAACACTTATTCCTTCAGATACATATCGAGCATCTGTTTATAAATATGCTGCAAGGCTGAATTTGAAAACAAAAGGACGTCTGTGCACTTGTAAGCATTTAGCCGCCACTGAACCGGCTGTGGAAGCGCCATCACTGCAGGACGCAGCCGTGCCCTGGGCGCCTTGGGACAGGCAGGTCCGGCTGTGCGCCGTGAGCTCAGGCGCTCTCCTGAGCGGAGCTCTCTTCTTGCTCCTCTCCGAAAATGCACATTCCTTAATTCCACTCGGCTGGAGGGGACCTGTAGGTGGCCTTCTTTAGAAAGTAATCTTGATATTTACTAATCGCATGCGGCTAAATCATCTTCCTGGTAGCTGTCGCACATAGACCTGCATTGCTGACATGCGCTTCTTGCAGACCTGCGAGGCTGACAAATGAGGGAAGGTTGCTGGTGTCACACCAGCTGACACGATCAAGTGCCATTTTGTTGCAAAATGGTTTTTGGGTTCTTTTTTTTTTTTTTTTTTTTTTTTTTTTTGGAGGGAGGCAGGATGATTGCGAAGAAAGATCAGGCAGCCGATGTTTATTATTTATATGCTTCTCTAGTAAAAACTGAGCTCCCAAATTCAAGTGACAGAATTGCCCTGGAAATTAATACAGAAATTGGTTTTTGGGTGTCAGGTCTGTCTAGTTTCCTGTCATATTTTTTCATATTTTTTCCATTATTCATAGCGTCATATCGTCTTATGTGTTTAGTTAGTACTTGGTAGGTAGGCAGGCAGCGTTATGTATTAGTGTTTTGTATAATCTGTGGTCACGACAGCCATTAATGTGATGATAGACCGATATTTGCGTTTCAATGTTCAATGTATTTTAAGAATAAATGCTTACCTACTTTTTTTACTAGCAGGATATTATGCCTGGGATCCCTTATTCATACTTCAGGTCCTCTGTTAATGTGGTTTCATTTCCTGTCCTTTTGACGTAAGGAGAAGTACTGCCTTGCTGACGAGATGATGACTTCCCGTGGTGATCTGTGTATCGCTGCACCTGCTGCTCAAATCTAGAATATTCAAAGCTACTCATGCCCTGTCAGGCTTTCCTGACGTGGCAGAAATGAGATTTATTCAGTCTACTACTTCCAGAAGTAGCTAGGTCAAATAGCATTAGTCTTGTCATGAGAAGAAAAAAAATAATAATAAAAAAAAAAAAATAATCTACAATTCATTAACACTTTACCCTGACTGGGGGAGAGGAGCTGTGTGTGAATATGGTACTGTGTAATTTTCAGTACTACTTACTACTTGAAGCGAAACACGTAGAAACAAATGCTTTAGGATATGAATTCTTTAACAGGCGTTTCACTATCCTTTGTTTATTCTTCCTGCTTGTTTTTAGTATGTTATTTAAATGATTAGGATTCAGTTTTTAGCATGTTGACTTCTTATTTTGGTTAATAGGAGATATAACCTCTTAGATGCATTTAAGAACAAACAAAAGATAGTAAATGGAATGCAGATGTCTTTATGCCTTGTGATATTCGAGGGCCAAATGCAATATGGGATTTAGTTATCTGCATGTCGGCTATTTGTGACCCCCTTTAAGGAAAGAGACATATTTCAGAAAGGAGAAGCTGTCTACAGCTATAGGAAATAATGAAAACAAAATTCCTGTGCTTTTTCAAGCACTTTGGAGCATGAGTTGAGGCCGTAAGAGAGGTCTGTATGCATATGGGATGTAGGGCCATATGGGTGCTCCAGAGAGCCCGACAGGAAAGCCTGGGGAGGAAAGCAGAGAGAATGGGAACTTCTTAAACCGAGTTGGCTGACGAAGGCAACCCCCTGTGTAACCGAATCCTACAGTGGTTTGCCCAAGGTTAACTAGACGGGCTAAAATAGGCTGAGGGAACATCATGATCTTCCATTTTAATTTCAAATCGCTAAGCAGGCTTTAAGCACAAAACTGTGTTTTTAGTCTAGAATAGTATGAAAAATCAACTGAGTGTTTTTAATCCCAGGGATTAAAACACAGAAATTCTGTACTTGGAGGCGTTAGTCAAAAGTTGCTATTAACTAGCAGAAAGTGAGCTTGACAGAAACACGGGGTAGCTCTCTAGTTTGTTACGTCTCTCATCAGTCCTTTCACCAGGTCCTTCACACGCAATGCAATGTCAGTGTAACCATTACAATGTAAATGTGGCTATGCAAATTCCCAAGACCCTTATTAGCAAATTCATTAGAGCTGTCCAGCCACTGTATAAGTGATCCTGTTTGATCTTCAGATACTCTTAGAGAGTTGCGTAGATTTTTCTGCTTGGAATTATTGCAGAAATCCAGCCTTGTCCTCCGAATGTGGCCTGGTTTTGTGTTATCTGCTTTATGCAATATTTCATGCTGTTTTCCCAAAATTAATGGGTTTTTTACCTTACCAAAAAAAAAAAGAAAAAAAATCAATGCAAGAGCCCACAATAGACAAACCGCTGGCAATAAAGCAGAATATACACATTTTGGAGAGAGAAGACTGTCAATAAGAAAATTGATTTTTGTTTCAGATTTGCAACAACCACAACAAATTACAAAATTATAAATCAGCTGTTAGTTATTTTTTTCTCCTTTCTTTCTCATGACATCTTCTCTTGACTCTGTGTCTCTCTCAAACTAATTGTGTGAAGTGTGTCAAAGGAGCACCGAAACTGTAGCGTATCAAATAAGGAAAAATGTTCTGATTTAAACACGTACGTGCTTACTTTTGTGCTTTAAACATTTAACAAAGACTTTTGTTCAAAATTGCCAAATATATGCTTTTTTTTTTTCAGTCAACGTCTTTTAAAAATAATGGAAGACCCAGTTATTTTGGAAGGGGAAAAAAGCTTGATGCATTTTTTCCCCAACCTTATCAGCTGCTAGAAACAAGGTTTTCTAATCAGCTGAACTAGTCAATGTAGAAAAAGATGGGAGGAAAAGAACCTGAACTATATCTAGGCTGCGGTGCAGCGTAACTCTAGCTTTCCGCTTACTGAAGTCCCATCTGAGGTTGGTTGGTAATGAGGCAGTTGCAGTTGTAAGTCACGTTAATATAAAACCTTGGTGGTGACTATCACATAAAGTTGTGTTCTGCAGGAAGCCGAACGGGGCAGACGGGGGGGTGAAGAGCTGCCCCCGGAGCTTGCAGAGCTCTTGCGCCGGCTGCACTCGCACCCCTGGGAGCCTGGGCACTCTCCTGGCGCTGCGCTCCCTGCTCCGCTCTCCCGTGGAGGAGTGGTGAAGTGTTTCCTTGTCCTGTACAAGCACAGCCGCAATCCAGCCAGGCTTAGGTATGTGTCTGTTACGGGGAGGAATCTTTTTCCAAAGGGTAACTTGAGCAGTCTAGTTTCTTTCACGTTTTATGAAATACTGCTGATCAGTGACTTTAATCCAAAGTTGATTAAAGGCAGCAAAAAGAGTGCCGTTGAAACATCTGCAGAAAAATCTCTTTCCCTATAAAATTTCTGAATTGTTTCTTCAGAGCCTTATTAAATTTATGAAAAATCCTTTGGTTTTGTTTTTGCTTTTTAAATCTCCTTTAAATGCTGTAGAACTGATCCACCTGGGGCAGAACACAGAGCGTGACATCTGCACGCAGAGAAATCCAGAGAGCTCTTACAGAAGAGTTCCCTTCCTAACACTAATTCCCCTAATCAATAAAGGCAATAAAAACAAGAAACAGAGAGAGTTAATATCCTCCATTTCCTTTTATTTTTTTTCCAATTGCAACAAGCCTGGATATGTGGAACATAAATACCTGGCTCTTGGTTTTTAGGGGACAGTTTAAGCCTGGATAGCAAATCATTTCACTTGCTCAAAAACTGTGACAGTGGCAGGAAGTTCCCGGGAGTGCCACAGCTTGGAGAGCTGGCTTGAATCCGCAGCAGTGATGAGTTTTGTTTAAACCATTTTCCCGTTTTTCCCCTATATGCTGCTTAACCCATCCTGCGTGAAAGCACTGTGACCCGTCTTTATGCAACGTTGAGCCTGGGTATAGTAGAGAGGAAATTTCTGCAGTTCCAGTTTTCAAGTGGTAAGAGGGCATTTGAAGCCGCAATGAGCTTTTATTGAAAGACTCCATAAAAAGGAGCCCAGCATGCTGAACGTACCAAAATATTAGTTTAACTGCCTGTTTACAGTCCCACCATAAAAGAAAAAATATAGTCTATAAAAAGACCTCCTGAAGCAACATTTAGAATAGTGGAGGAAGGAAAGTATTGTTTAAACAGATGCCATAAATTTAATATGGTAACATTATTGCCACCCAGGATTTTATTGATTATATCTTTTCAAGTTACTTATCTAGAAATTTATTGTGTCTGTTTTCACTCTTATTTAACTGTGATTTGCAAAAAGAAATTATTAATGAGCTATTATCTGAGAAGTGAAGGGGAAAGCGATTTAAATAAAATGAAGCATCAAAGACAAACACAAATCATGATAATGTTGTCTTTTTGTCTGTTTCAGTATTCTAATGATGAAAAATTTAGAGAACAACCAGCTTTTGGGACAAAACTGTGCTATTTTTTTTTCAGTTGCAGCACAATGGTTTCAGTTTTCTACTGGTACCGCCCTCTGGCTTGCCTTTTCCCCTTCTCCCTCTGGTTTCCAGTCCTCCCAGTCCTCTTGATGAATCTTTGCCTTGGAGAAGGAACACAGTATTTCCAGGCAGAGCAATGCTGAGATTACTGCCTGTTCCTCAGGTGACAGGAGAGCGTTAATTTGCCTTAGTTTGCACATCCAGTGTGTTGCTGGATGCATCCCCTCCTTGAGAAATTGCTAGAAAGCAACATGTGCAGAAATTGCTGAAAAACCGGTCAGTCCTTGTGTCTCTGGCATTCACTGAGAGCACTCGGCATCTTGGCAGAGATCCAGAAAGGAGGGAGAAAGAATCCAGGACTGCTCTGTAATCAAGACAGAGGAACGTAACCAAGGCCATACCGGCACGGCTCAGCTGCCTGCGCACCTCTGTTCTGCAGTAGTGCTCTTGAGGAAGGTCCCAAGATAAGTTTGACCTTAGGCTGAGGCTGTCGGCACTGGTTTAGGTCAGGTGGCTGGTTTTTGTGGCATGGAATAGTAAGGAAGCAGAGAGGGGAGCAGGCGCTTACGCTGCCCCCGGTGCTAGTGGGGGCAACCCCCTAGAAATCAGTTCTGTTGGACCCATTTATGTCATCTGAATATATTCTTCCCCACTTCCTTTAGCTTTCTTCTACTGTTGCCATCTGTGCTAGATGTTTTATTGATGATGATATATACATTTAAAAAAATACTTCATTGCTATAATCTTTTCTTAAAAAACTATTTTAAAATGGTAATTAATAGAAAATCTAAGTAATTCTGTAGACACTGGATTTGGATGCTGTAATTTGGCCTTGACTCGGGAAAAGGAATTCAAGTGTATCCTAACAACTTCAGGCATACAAGAGGAATAAAACATATGGCAGTCCCTCTTATTCCGTATTGACTTAGGTAATGATCATCTCACGTGCTATGTCAATATTTCTGAATATCATAAGTACTTTTTTCACCTGGTAATTGTCCTATCGGGTATCTACTAGGATGACAGCATTATCTGGCATAAATTATTTTTTATGTGCTTTAATGTGCTAACTGGAGTCTGTTTATCTTACAAAGGGTAACTTTTTAGTTCCTCAGAGCTTGAAGTAAGTTTCTTGGTAGGCTCCCAAGTGACATATTTTTTACGTGTACCCTAAAAGAGAAAACAAATTCTACTGTCAGTTATCCAGAGGGAGTTTGGCCCAAAGCAATGTACAGAGAAGGAAGAGAAGCTTAGGGAAGATTGCGGCTTGCCCACGGTTAAATAGAAGTATGTGGCAGAATATAAATGGAGCTGAAGTTTCCTTTCTGTTACACTCTGTCATCCTGGTACTCGCTCGCAAATTGTAAACATAAATAATTTCCATGATACTCCGAGTGAACTGCTCACATGTTGCTGATTTTGGACCTAAAAATAATTGTAAAAGATATTTGGTGAATCACTTTGACGAGTAAACTCTAAAAAGTCTTCAGCTTCTCAAGTGCAGAAAAAATGCTGAATACATAATTTTCTGTGATGACTTTATATTCACCCAGCATTGATATCGACATTACTGTGAGAAGAGAAAGTTTCCCAGTTTAGAGAAGTCTAACAACATCCTGTATCCCACTTGTGAGTCATCTTAGGCTGGCACTTTTCAAGGATCCAGTGGTATGTCTTACATGCAAGCTGATGCCCTCTGAGAACTGGAAACGGATAAACACCGAGCTCATCAAACAGCTAAGTTGGGTCTGTAAACAATACGGTCACATTTCTGTGGTGCCGTTTCAGAGCAGTCCCTGAGGGGCAGGAATTACTACACCAGGTCTAACCCACGTAAACAGGGCTGTACAACATTGCAAACCCAAGCTGATAAGTCCAAGTTGTGTTTTGTTGTTTGGCACTTGTATGAAATAAAAGCACCTGACTTGCGATAGCTTCAGGGAACAGAGAAAGTCACTTCTTAGCATGGCATACTCCTTTTTTTTATTTCTTAGCCCGCATTTTGAGCAATAGCTGTATTAGCCTTTGCTGACTTGTTGGAAAAGAACAGATAAAATCCTAGACTGAATGTTAAAGAGCCAACCTGCAGACATGTTTGTCCTTCGTTCATATTGTAACATAGTGACCTTTGTTTTCTTACAAATAGATGCATTCTCATGTGAAGGATGGATTGTTGGGCAAGAAAACAGCAATTTCTCCAGCTTGCAGAAGGCTTCTCCAGATCCTCATTCTGAACTGTAAGTTTGCTCTGCTTTATTTATTTCCTGTGCTTGGCGTTAAACACTCCCTTGGATATTCATTACACTACTATGAAAAATGAATTTAATTGATGAATGAAGTCTTGGTTTGCTGCCACTGCCATTCCATCTTCCCGTTCAAAGCTTTCAGTCTCTAACAGATGCATAGCCAAAGGACTAAATTCATCCTCATTCAACAGTTCCCTTGAAGCCTGATAGCTGTCACTTACCTTGCCAACCCACATAAATGTAGTTAAAACTTAGTGTTTATATCATTTTTGACCTTGTAAACATTGTAAACAAGGGGCAGGGCTGTAAAAAGCAACATGTATGTAACACATACACTATTATACTCCCTTTACAGCAGGACAGATAAACCAGAGTCTGTTCCACCGAATGAATCATTAATTTCTTTCTACTTAGAACTTGTCACTGAAAAAACCGTGTATAAATTCTGTTCTGCAAACATTTTAAAAAATGGACTTTTTGTGTGTGTTTCAACAGCTAAAATACATATTCTTTTCACTGGAACAAAGATATGATGTAACAAAAAACTGTAATCACAGAACTAAAATGTTTTGAAATTTCCTCTCTTGATGTTTATAGACTTCAAAACATTTGTAACAGTGTCAAGTGGCAAAACAGATTTTTTGTTTGTTTTTTTTTGTTTGTTTGTTTTTGAAGTGCTGTAACTTTTATTCCCTTTCAAAGAAATGGAAAAGCAACATTAGATACGCTTTTCATGGAGAACTTCAGTTTTACCACTGTCTTAGCCAAAGATGTGGTGTAACATGATCCAACATTAAGCAATACCCCAATACCGACTGATTTCTAGAAATGCTGATTTTTTTTTTTTTTTAATTTTATTCAGCCATTATTTAATGCAAATGCAACTACTGTGTACACGCTGTCCAAATTCTCTGCAGGAATTTCAGCAACTTCGTAGTCCTTGTTCCTGAGCATGAATAACAAAGCATCTTCCATCATTGATTGCCCTAGCTATTGCAATTGAAAACCTCTGTGAGAAAGGTCATTTCTTCCTATATCTCATTTTGGTATATGTACTATCATCACATAAACAGCACTAATGTTAACAGGAATTTAAGGATGCAATGGTTGGAGTAAATACTTCAGTCATTTGTAGCAGAGTCTTCCCACTCATTCTGTTCCATGCCAGACTTTCTTCCCTGTTTAGGATCTTTTTGAAAGGCTGCTTTATGCCGAATATTTAGCTCAGAGCAGATAAGGGGAAATCAATTTCCCTGGGAAAAAAACAAATCAAACCAAAATGATAGGTAGTTCAGAACATGTCTTGCTCTTCTTTCATCGCTGTCTTTGACACTTGAATGGATTAATGCTCCATCCTTTGCTCTTTCTCTCTTGCTCTCAGAAGTGTGAGATATAATAATTTTGATACCTAATACATTGTAGTAGCTCAGGTATTGACCTTTTTAGTATTCAGTATTTTGATTATCTGGTTATCCTTTCCCTACTGAAAGGTTAGTGAGATTTTAAGCAAAAGAATGCAGTGAACAGGCAAAGTAAACAACATAATAAGTCAGAATAGTACAACAAAGCTACTACTACAATTTTCAAAATGTAAGACACATCCAAATATTTGATATCTTTTTTTATCAACTCGCCAAAGAGAATAGAAACTAAGCAGAAATAGACTGCCTATGAAAGGACAGCAAAAATGATGAAAAAGATCAAGGGTTTGATTTATAAGGAGAGATTAAAGTGACAAAGTACGAATGGCTTCACTAAACAATTTTTAAAATTGGGCTATAAAAGTTATCTGAGAGCAGTTGAAAGGTATGTGCACCCACAGGGAAAGGCTGGTTTAGGGCGCTCTAAGGGAATATAACTTTCAGTAGGGGATAAAACAGCAGAACGAAAAATTGAAGAGGAATAATTCAGACAAAATGTGAGAGGCTATTGACTAATTGTCCCTTTCTTGGGGTGAGGGAGGTGTTCAGATCTTCCTGTATGGCTCTTGATGAGATACTACACTGTGAGTTCTGGCTTACAAACTGTGGGTATCAGCTGACTGCCTGCAGGAAACAAGCAGGTGGGGAATGGGGTAGTTGAGCTGGTTCATCTCACACTCCCTTACAGTTTAGAGTAGTAAATGGAAGCCATGAATTATTGCTTCTCTCTAGAATGAGAAGGGTTTTTTCCTTTTGGAGGAAATAGTGTAGACAACGTGATGTGTAAAATCACAGGCCAAGCGAACAGGTTTTAGCATGAAATATTCACTGGCTTGGGCTTTGCGTATCTACTTTGAGGTTACATGATACCATGACATAGCTTGCTGCTTTTTGACACAGCACTGTGTCTGCTTTATCATACGCGACGAGCCTGACCGCTTTGCTTGGGGTCCGTGATGAACCACGACTGCTGACCAGGATAGGGTAGGTGGTG
Source organism: Burhinus oedicnemus (assembly GCA_008921705.1). Taxonomy (NCBI): domain Eukaryota; kingdom Metazoa; phylum Chordata; class Aves; order Charadriiformes; family Burhinidae; genus Burhinus; species Burhinus oedicnemus. The sequence continues at coordinate 493,294 of VFFE01008899.1, read as the reverse complement.
GGAGTTTCGGCCAGCCACGTGAAGTCCTCCAGCAGCACGTGGTGGCACGAATCCACTTGCATTGTGCAATAGAAGGAATTCAAGTTGTTCCTTCCTACCAAAAAGCTATGAATACAGTGTAATAGGAGATGTGAATCTGGGCAATTAGCAGAGGGAATTTTCTACCCTTTATACCAGGAACATCTGTGTCTGGGGATGATGGAAGCAGCTGACTAAGCCCACTCGCTCTCACCTTGAACAGATAAAGCTGAAGGCTGGTATCAGAAGCAGTTTTCTGCTTTGCACAGGTACGCAGCTGAACTTTCTGTATCTAGTCTTCTCTTAGCTCCATTCAGTACAAAAAGGTGGGTAATTATATTAAAAGACATACTCAGAATAATGTTAGTGAACTGTTTGTATGGGGAATAAGTAAGCTGTTTATTGTGCTCTCCACAAGCCTGCAATTTAGGTGTAGAAAATTGTGTTGGATTTGCTGGATTTACTACTGGTTGATCCTGATGCAAATGGTTGGGAGAATCAAGCTTTAAAAATACATTAGCTTTCTTAGAATTGCATCTTTTGCTTTCATAATAAGTAAAAAAACCCCAAAAGAATACATGAGAGAGACTTTCAGGTTGTTATCCGTTGGGGTGCCTGCTTGTTAGCTGTTGTCCTTATGAAAAAAGCGAATTGGAAAGCAGTAACATTAAAGAGCTTTCTGTGTAGTGCACTATGTTGGAAGTCAATGATTGAGACGTAAACTCTGTGTATAGAGCATCCACAGCACGAGCTGGGGGTGTGAAACGTTAGAGCTCTGGAGACACTGAAGCAACATCACTTTACAGTTTTCCTTCTTTCTATTTTCATTTCTGCTGAAGTTCTCAGGTGGTATATGTCACTATAAGAATATTTTTCAGTGTTCATTACGCCACATATTCTGCATCACTCATATGCTACTTTTTAACATTGTTGTAATCTGTCAGAAGTAGATAAAAGGTATCTGGTGATGTGATTCAAAATTTGTAATCATATTTTGTTTGTTCACTTCTGATGGAGTACAGTACAGCTCCAAAGCACTGTGGAATTATCTTGCTGTCTCTCTGTCCTCTTTAGTAAGATTATTGGGTACCAAGGACATGTCCTGCAAGTGTAGGAAAGCTTCTGATGAAACTAAAGTCTTGAACGTTGCTGTGCTTCTTTAAACATTCTTAAAAAAATCCCCATTCTTTTTTCCTATTTGAGAAGATTGTCCTCAGAAACTGACAGGGAAAAAGGTAATTCTCTTCTCTGAGTTTACAATAATGTTCAACGTGGCTTGTTGAATTAACTACATGTAATTAATTAAGAGGTTTGCTTTGTGTAGAATTGGGTCGTGAGCCTGGCAGCATTTTGTCATGGAAGTAAAACGTTGAAATGTACCTGCAGTTGAGAGAAGTTTTAAAATTTTATTTTATTTGTTTCTCCCCTTGAAAATACCTTTCTAAAATGAGGCACAATTTATATGACTGCTTTTGGGATTCTGCCTGAAAGAAGCTTGGCTGTATTTATGTTCGGACCTCAGGGGGCAAGACACTTTGTTCGGTTAAAATAAATCACTTTATGCCAGCACCTGATCTCAGACCCACAGATTGACTATCACCACGACGAGCTTGACACACAGCTATTGTGGGTCTTAGCCTTCGTATTTCATCTGCTAACCTCACGCTGTGCGCTCGGCCTCTCTCAGTTTATTCCTCCATTTTCTTCCCCAGCTCGTGGACTGGCAGCTTGAGGCGATTACAGTTTGTGTTCCCGTGTCTTGGGGTCTTTGTGCGTCTCTCAAAGATGCCAGTAACTGTTTCTATATTAGAACAAAAACATTAGCTCTCGTGCGGCGTTTAAAACGTGTTGGAGTTGTTTACGTGGTGTTAGCATGGAGTAATGCGCTGTATGAATTCAGAGCTAACCTCTCAGGTAGATGCTTTTCATGCACATCAAAAGCATCTCTGTATGACACAGTTTACTTTAAAGGTTTTCTCTACAGTTATTATATGTAGCCTTGATAATTAGTATTAACTGTGCTACACTGTACAGTGACCACTTTGATTGGTGTAATGTACATGCTCATTTTCCTCACTGATTTTACTTTCTTTCTAAAGAAAGCCGTCTAGCATGGAGTTGCTTCAGATAATTGATGTAGGAAATTACTTGGAGTAGTGCGTGCTAGAAATACGTGCCTTAGTTGGCTGAGCGCTAACTTCGCCAAGCAGAAAAGTCCTTAAGCAGCAACTGTTAAAGGGCATGCTAATCTTGTAGAACTTTTATTTCTGTCTATAGTCTCCTGTAGAATCTTCCTGTCACTGGGCCACTTTCTGTTAAAATGTCATCTTTTACAAGGGTCAGTTCTGTATATTCTCTGATTCCTTCTTTGCCTTATTCATGTGTTGGTTTTTTACGACCTATTTACCCATCCTGGGCAAAAAGCCCCATTTGCATTGCCTAGCTGGGATTTGCAAAGCTTGATAGCATTAGGGCATGATTTTATTACTGGTTTTATATGACTTTGCTGGTAGTAGAGAAAATGTTTTCTGGATACTGAAGAAAATACAGTGTATATTCAAGAAACGTAGCTCTAAAACATTTTCTGTAAATTGCCTTTAAGTTTGTAGTGTGTACCAGCATGAATTTTGAGGATATGGAGTGCTGGAGCCTGTGTCGCTGCTGGTGGTTTGGTATCTCCAGAACACCCGTTGCAACCATCTAATTGTGTCTGGAGAAGAGGAGGCTTGGGGCTAAATATGTTCCCAGCTTGGGCTGCAACTTTGCTCTGTTGTAAGTTATATTCCTGAGACCAAAAAAATATGATCTGCATATTCTGTGTCTTCTATGCTTAGGTAGGTCCTTAAACAGCAACAGCCTTTCAAGCAGCAGCATTTTTTAAGTGAGGAGAGCCAGTCAGCACCGAGTTATCTGCCTTTAGTTTTACACCTGCAAGAGCCACCTGTGTGTGAAACCCCATCTTACTAGGACTTGGTAATTTCATTTGAGCTGAAGGTTTTGTCCACGTGAGTGTTTTTTAGCCCTTTTCCCTGAAAGGGAGGGGAGGCGGAGAAGGGGATGGCTAGATAAGTACTTCTGTGGCAATTAATATGTACAACTTACAATGCCTGGCTTGCAATATATAATTCTGGGCTCCAGGCAAGACTTGGGGATTTCAATATTTAATAAGCTCATCTTCACAATTGGGTGGTGGTGTGTAAAGAGTTGGAAAAGGCCATCCTGGTTTTGTTATGGCCTTGTTTGAAGCACAGGGTCTTATTAAACACGGGGAGCAAAGTTTTCAGAAATGCCTTGCTATAGTTGTGTTTTAGCGGAATCGTCCTAAATTGCTTCAGACTTTATGAAACAGGTTTGGTTTTGTTTTTATTCTTGGGTTTGTTTAGAACTGTTACTGCATAACATGGCATCTCTATGACTTGCTGCCGAAATAACTGTTGCAAAAGTATCCTTCAAGCCCAAGAATCTCAAACTGCTTTAATAAATAACCATGGTAAAACGTGCAAAAGGAGAGATGAAGTGGCTGGGCTAGATGGGTTCGTGAAAAAGCTCCCAAGTTCTATATATCAGGTTCCCATTTTCATCCACTGGCAACATACCCTCCCACATCCTAAAGCATCCTTACTGGAATACCATTGAAGGTGACAGCAGATCCACCCGAGGTGAATTTGCACATTTGAAATTTGAATCTAGGTATGGGGGTAGGCATGTTGCTCTGATAAATAGTTAATTAATGGTGTTCTATCTGTGGTATATATAGAGGTGAATAACACAATTTCATTAAATTGTTTATTCACAGAAAAGGCTGTTTAACAGATCAGCAAAACAATTTATTAATTCTCTTGAAATGCCTTTAAATGAAATTCAAAATGTTTGGGAGAAATCAAATTACATCAACTGATTATCTTCATAATATAATGCTCTTAGTGCCATTGCATGTTAGAAAATGCCAAAATACATAGGTTTTTTTTTTAAAGGGATTAAGTTTTAAAACTTAAACCATTTTGTTTACTGTAAAAAAAAAATAAAAATCCTCCAATATTTGTGTAGTACTGGAGAAAATAGAGGTTAAGTTGCCAATTGAGGGATATGGTTTTAGTTATTCAGCAAATAAAAGGTATTAATTGATGCAGTCTTGAATGACAGCTGCTTCTCTATTTTGCCTCCATTATATCGCATGGCAATGATTTACACAATTTAATGATTCTGAATGTTGAAATTCTGTTTGTATGCTCTAACTTTTCTACCTCTGAAGCTTATCAGATCCCTCTTATTTTTACTACTGTGAGAATCAGTGAGCAACTCTTTTCCATTTGCCACCTCCACTATTCATGACACAGGCTTCTGTGATCCCCTGTCTTGGTCATGTCCTTCCCAACCGTAAGAATTCTGGGCTGAATTTATCACACCTGATATTTCAGCTTTTTCAGTCTTCCTAGACTGGGTAAAATGTCTTCCAGTAAGTGGATAGGTTTTATAGGACTGTGAACTGGAGAACAACTCTAATTACAAAGGAGAATCAAGCCAAGACTCCACTTATGAGAGCACTATTTGTTCAGTGGCATCTAATGGAAAAATAACTAATGTAATGGGCTTTCCTTCCTGTTATCCACTCGAGCAGTAGCCGTACTGGGTGACCTTTGCCATTTGGAGTCATTTACTTGGCTCGTGTTAAAAACGAGTTTGAAACATGAAGGGGATAAAAAGTCACTAGAAGTTAGAGGGCAAATCTCAAGAGAATTTCATTTTAGAGACTAGCGCTTCCCTTTGCCCCCAAGAGTAGAATGGAAATACAAGCAGAGTTGAACTCAAATCAGCGAGTATCAAATAGAGTGTTATTAATGAAAGCAAAAGCAAGTTTTTTCAAGCCCTATGGACAATAACAACATGGCAGAAGCTTCTGATCCAATTATAATTCGGATGACTGTGATGTTTACATAGCTCCATTGTTTGATTTATAGCAAATCCTTCCAAGCAAATTCCTTTCCTTTTGGCAATTTTGCCAGCTATTAATTTGAAGTGGCAGTGTAAGAGAGATGTTTTTTTTTTTTTTTCAGTACTGAGTTATAAGCATATAACTACATTTTACTTGTGTTTGTGTAATCATTGAATTTTTACTAAAACGTAGTGCGTAAAAACGGGTGCCTCTGCCAGCCCTTCTGGGTACCGCTTACGCCTTTGTGTGGGCCAGCCAACGGAAAATAGAAGGCCACACAGTACTTCCGAGTCGATCGTGGCGGGGTGTTTTAAATGCTCCAAATAATTCATTAGGGTAAAATTTTCTACCAACTGATCATATGAACTTGTAGAACAGAATGAGCAGAAGAAATGGTGAGATACTAGTTGGTTTTGTGGGTCGGTTGGGTGTTTTTTGCAAAAGCTTTGAGGTACCCTGTGGTTTTGGGATACTAACCTCAACAGAATCTGTCGTCTTATTGGAAGTTTGTCTTGTATTTGATGAAATATGTTATGGAAAAAACATGACTGAAAAGAAATCTGCAATCTATGCTCCATCATTAAAGCTGGTCAGGAATTGTTCTGTGGGAATACCAGTATCTCAAAATGAAATTAAGGGCTTGGAAAAATTTAACTGACAATTAAAGGTTCATCCAAAATTAAAGCTTGTCTGGATTTTCAGTTAGAATGAAATTCAGCTCTGTTAATACGAGCTGGGTAGGCAAGTTTAAGGGCCTATTTTTTGAGTGCTCTTATGGCTCCTTTAATGCTAAGGTACAAAAGCAATTTATCTGACCTGTATTGGAGTGGGATGAATCAGCCTGTGAAGTGCCTATTTCTTTCTTTCTTTTTTTTTTTTTTTTTTTTTTTAAACTAACTATGTAGCCTAATGAATAAGTAACCTGGATGAAATTCCTCCTTCTTTTGTACAACTAATGTTAGAGGAAAGGTGAGATTTTGTATTTTTATCCTGATTTAGCAGAGGAAGCGTTAATTTGTTGAATGTTTTGTAGGATGATAAAACAGCTTGTGGTTTGTTTCTATCTAGTGCTAAGTACAGTTAATTCCCCGAGTGCTGTGGATTTACTTGGGACTAAGATTTAAGAGCAATCGTAAGTATTGTCATCATCATCACTTTGCTGGTGGGGAACTGAGGCAGAGAACTAAAGCAGCTTGTCCTAGACTGCACAGTGAATCCATGTTCAAAGCTAAAATTAGACCTTCCCTCAACATTGTTTAGAGGAATATTAAAATATGTCCGTTGTCGATCCTTAAGCAAGCTAAGGCATTTATTGAGAGTACAGTAGTCCTGTGTGTGGCCAGCTGATGTGAGGAAGAAGACATTTCTAATTGCCAAGGAGTCAGGATTGAACCTTCCTTTCTGGGCAACAAAGCAGAACTTGGAAAGGCCTGTGGTTTCCTAGACAGTCCTTGGTGAGCAGGAGTGTTAGGGAAACCCTGATAGGGTAGATTGTTGGCAGCTTCCCAAGCAAACTTTGTGTTAGCTCAAATTCGTGCGCCCTGTTAATCAGGATTTAATTCAAAGTCATGGTCTGTCCCTTTATTTGGGTATGCATGCCATTTCCTCTACTAATGAGATACCTAATTCTGTGTAAAATTGCCTACATTAAAGCTGCTCCGAAAACTCAGCTGCTTTTTACGTATCTGTCTTCCTCGGTAAAACAGGCTGTGGACCTGTCTCGGGAATATAGCGTAAAGATACTTTTCGGAGCTCATGCAAAGTAAAGTACTGCTCTTGAGGGTCTGGCTGATGAAATGAACTAATATGGTCCCAACAGAATAGAACATCTCCTGCCTTACAGTTTCTTATTCCCACATGAGTCTTATTTATTTCTATATTTCTATATTAGTGTATTTAGTAGGCATATTAGTAACAAAACAAAGCCATTTTCAGGGAAGCTGCCCCTTGGGACAGTCTTTCTATTCTTGTCTTGAATACCCCTGACCTCTACTCACACCTCTTGTAGGTTCTCTGTTGTTGTATTCTATTTATGTGCATGACTGCTCAACCGTGCCTCCAGCATGTGTCTCCAATAATTCATTATAGTCTATATATAAAACTGAATGTGGAGAGGAGGGAGCTCTTAGGGGATTGAAGGCACGCAGTGCTCCTGGCAGTTGTCTGATTTTTTTAGAACTGGTGGCTTCCTGAAAGTCCTGTTGGTTTGCCATGGCTCGTGAGTGGCTGATGTGAAGTTCTCAGGATAGATCCCGTGGAGAGCAGTCCATAGATAATTGTTTGCAGCTGAAGCAGAGAGAACATAGATTCAATGGCATATAAAGATTTGTCCTGAGACACATGTATTAGGAGAAATGTAGCAGGAAACCAATTCCTGTAATTCCTCCTCTTTTCACAATTCACATGCCGATGGGTACAGCGCTCTTCACCAGCACGCACACTTAAGTCAACAGTGTTTGCACGAGGGATGGATTTGGGTAATGACACCTGCAAGTATTTGTTTAATTTGCATCAACTAAAGGGCTCGGCATACATTTCGGCTCAAATTCTCCAACTGGGATATGTTTTTGCTTCCTTTCCTTAGCTAGTGTTTGTACGAGGGATAATTTGTAGAATGAATCATTCCGATCCGGAGGTGGTGTACTTTGTGGCTGTAATGCGACTCTCCCGTGCAATGCTTTTGAATAAACAAAGAAGAAAGTTATTGTGGTTCTTGCACAACTACCCTTCAAAGACAGCTTTGCAGGTGATATTTCAGAGGATGGTGGGGAATGGTGTGCAAAGTCCCATCAAGGCAAATGGCAGCGAGAGCATCGGGCGAAGGCAATGGGGGCCAGCCAAGGCCCTCTGTTGATTTGCCAAGCGTCAGTCAGTAGCCACAGAGATGCACCCTCTCCCTCTGAGGGCTCAGCTGGGTTCTGCAGCTGCTGCCTCCCTCGTAGAAAAGGTCTCTTAGAGTTACTTAAACTGGCAAGTGTTGGCACAGCTCCTGTGGAGAAAGGAAGTCTGCTTTACTGCCTGCTGTCTTGATGACACTTTGCATATTATTGCTGATCCGGTCTAGAGATTTGATTTTTTCAGGGTCTTATTTTCAGGAATTGCCTCCCAGTGTGCCCACTGCATTCCTGCCCCTGCAGGTAACGGCATACGATGCCCAGCGCACGCCTCTGAGCTTTGGCAGCAGCTCCTCCAACATGCACTTGGCTTTCCACGTGCTCATGGATCTTCCAGCTAGTGGATTCCTACATCTGCAGCGCTTGCAGCACTGGAACGTGGTTCAGATCTTCACGGACTTTATTCTTAGAAATGATTTGCTTTAAAGCCTGTGTGATTATTGGAAGAAACCCTTCACTGCAAAGGGGTTTCATAACAGCCCTGTTTCTAGTTTCATATTTGAGTGCATTTTTCAGTTGTTTATGCTTAAGGAAAAACTTTACTTGACTCGTTTTACAATTGGCATGCAAACTCTTAGAGAAGAGGGAAAAGCTATTGAGTTCCATATTTTTCCTGTATCTGAAAATCCAGTGCCATTGGGAAGAATCCTATGTGGCAGGTAAAATATCATTCAGAAGACCATCTATTTCAAAGGGCTGGCCGTGACATAGACTATTATTTTTCGGTATTGTTGCTCCAAGGCTGCATACCAGACCTCAAAGGAAAAAGTAAAGCACATCAAATGTCTGACTGTCTTCAGTGCTGCTTTAGGTAATTGTGAAATAATTGCTTGTGCAGAAAATAATAGTGATTATAGCAAAAGCTGTGCTGCCTTTTTTTTTTTTTTTTTTTTTTAGGTTAGGAAAATGCATTAATAAACCTTGTACAATTGTTTTAGATACCCGATATACTGAGATTTTCATAGTAGAAATCCCAGAGTGCCATTCAGGTCTGTAGGACATTGCAGTTATATTACCAACATGATTATAAACCCAACTTTTACAGTTATATTTAAAGGACTATTTGGTTAGGAATGTTTCAAAGAAACACCTGCTATCATTTTTTCCTAGCGTGATCATTAATGTCACTGCTTGCAATAATAATGTGTCCACCCATTTTAGCTCTGTCTCACAGCTTGTGTGAATTCAGAAGCTGAGGTTAATCTGCTTTTCCAACACTAGAGAAATAGTTGTTAACGTGTTTTCTTTTCCAGCGTGATTTCAGGATGATAGTTTGCTGTGAACAAGCTAAGTTTTTAAATGCTTGGAGCAACATTCAAGTGCATCGCTTATCTAGGCTATCACCTTCCTTAGCTGTGAGTCTATTTCGTTCAAATTCAGCTTTTTCAAACCTTATGATGGAATTATCTTGCTCTCTATTCTAAATCTTGTGGTAGGCCATAGTATAAATAAGAGTAACTCCTCATGTTCAGGATTTTTTTCAGCACTGTACTTTAAAAAAAAATATTCCTGCAGGGACCACTTTCAGAACCAGAAAAAAAGCAGTGTCCTCTTAAGAGGTTTTAAAATGTCAAACAAATAGACGTGGTCATGCACGAAGGTCCTGATTTCTTCAGGATGACCTGAGAATTCCTAAAATATGTTGAGCTCTAGAGAATTCTTCTGTCCAACTTTTAATAGAAAAATCTTCACCTTTTTTTTATTTTAACATCTTTTAGGATATTTGCTAGAAACCTGCTGACTAGACTCAGTTGTGCAGATCTCATAAGCATTTGTAGCTTGGAACTGGACGCTACTTCGAGTGACAATATATGACTGCTTCTCGCAGTCTTGGACTCTTCCTGTCTGTCTGTCTGTCTCTCTCATATTACTAGGAGAAGAAGAAAAAGAATGATCAGCAGGGACAGAGACAGCAGAGTTGGTCTAAATGGGGAATCTGATTGTGCAGCTGTGGGCGCCTGACTTGTTCATGGCGTGTGGGGATGTGTGCACGGCACCATGCTACGCAGTGATGGAAAAGGAGCAGCGATTATTCCTTCTGCTTGCCCTGGTGAATTTGGAAACAAGTAATAACACTCCAGCGTCATTAATGACTGCAACACTAAAAGTAGTCAACTAATGCAGCTTGAACAAACCTCTACAAGACGCTTTCAGCTTGTTCAAGCCACCGCTTACTCACTTTTATCTAGCTAAAGAAATTCTGATGATTATTTAAATTGATGTAGGTTTGTCTACCATCCTCTTTTATCCAGTGTTTTGCCTTAAGAAAAGATATTTTGGTAGGAAGGTTCTCTTTGTATAGGGGTTTCAGTTTTGTGTTTTCAGTAGAACTAGTGTTTTGTGAAGGCATTTTTCTTTCTTTTTTTTTTTTTATATGCTGCTTTATGTGGGATTATTCACATGAGTAAGATGGCCTGAAGTCTTCATGCACGCTTTCTAGAAAGTGACGTTTCATTGGGGAAATGGTTAACCACAGACTCGTTTTATTTCCACTTTAAGTTATACATACCAGGTATGTGTATCCTCTTAAATTTCAAAACCAGTATTATTTTATAAGTTAATAGCATGTCTTGCACTGTGTATATATTTTAAAAGTCAGATGATAAAACAGGTTCCATCATCTCAAAGTGACGGTAGATCTTTTTGGAGCCAAATTTATAGCTATTGCATTTTTGTGCTTGTGTCAGCTAACCTTGGCAAACAGAATCCTACTTGCTATTGGGATGAAACTTATAAATCTTTTCTTTTCCACTTTCTCTTCCTCCTGGTTTTGAAACCTTGTCTTAGTCCTTGTCGCCTCCTTTATTCATGGCAGCAAGAGTATCCTGTGGGTTGAAATTTCTTCAAGGACTAGGGTGTAATATTTCACCCCTTTTTTACCCTCTCTTTATTTCTCTCTCTCTCTCTCTCTCGCCTTGATGCATAAAGAAGTTTAGACACCTTTGTGACGGCTTCTGAGAATCACTGTTTAAGATACTTGTTTATAGCCGGTAATTTTCAGAAACGGAAAGTGATCTTCAAATGCCTTCCATTTCAATGAATCGTTTGATCAGTAACAGTCCTTGCTTCATTTTATTTTCTGCCATAATCCTGTTGTTCAGCATCTCTGAGTAATGTAGTTTTTCTCTATGCAATCCTTGCCATAACTGCTTCAACACAAGCTGAGAAGCGTTCTCTGTTGGGACCCCTTTTGCTTTCTCTTCCCTGTGTCTCCAAAATTTAGAGTAGATCTTTTAAGGCATGTCAAATTTTATTGCATTTATGGAAAGGTCTGTAATCAAGTAAGCATCTCTCTAGAGCTAAGTGAAAACTTCCTGCCAAAACTTTGTGGGAAATTATTTCTTAACAAAATCTAAGAGAAAAAATCAGAAATATTGAATGCATTTTGCTAAAGTATTTTTCTCTTTTCATCCTTTCAATTCTTTATTTAAATTGTGGATTGAAATAATAGGTTACATTTTTCAAGACAAAATGAAGTAGTTGCTGACTTTCATTTCTGAAACAATTCAAAGTTTCTGTGTTTAATGGATGTATAATGTTCGTGGGTTTGCCTTTGGAAAGGGTATGCCAGTTGTGTACCCCTAACCTGTGGCCTACAGTTCAGTTCTCCCTGCCTGCAAACCAGCTGTGGCCTCGTGGGCTCCCTGAGAGCTTTGACAAGAGTGAAGTGTTGGAGACGGATTTTTAAATGCACCTATCCTTTTTGGAAAAAAGCTTCTGTTTTAAAGCATTTAGCTTTAATTGCAATAGGGCTAGAATTGCTCTGTCTCAACCATTAGGGTTTTACTGCTAATTATCTCTGCGAGCAAACAATACACCTGCCTCCTTCAGCCCCCCCAGCCTCTACCTGTTCATCCAGAAATTCCTGCACTGTTGGGTCTCATTAATTCCAAAATTTTTACACAAAACCTGACCTGCTTACACTACAACTCATGAGATTCATAAAGTCAAATGGCAGATTTATACAAGCAGGCAGCTGTCTGCATGCAGAGTTACGGTGTATGGAAGAAATATGCAGATGTCAAATACAACCATGCAGTTGGCAAATCGACTTTGGGTATTTACATATAATAATTACCAGTGTGGGGAATTTGAGCATAATCCTATACAGAGAGGGCATGCAATGCATATGGAGCAGCCCAAATACAGACTTTTAACTCTTTTTCTGGCCACGAGGATATATTTCTCCCAATAATTCGGTGTTATTTGCTGTACTTCAGTTACGGGATTGCAGGAATTTTTACAGGACAGAGCTGTTTATCTCTTCCAGGGATATTTTGGGTCCAAGAATGTAGAATTATATATAAACAAACTTGTTCAGTGCTCTAAGAAGCAACTTACTGCGTCTAGTGCTATGGAATTATGTTCTTAGTAGGCAAAAAGAGAAGAAAATACAAAGATATGTAGGCGCATCTATATATGTAGTATCCATTTTATGGCAGAGGCTTTAGCTCGGATATTAAATAGCAAGTACTGAACTTTCAAAACTGAGCTGTGCACGTATCCACCCTCCCAAACTGGGTCAGCGAGCTGGCAGGTTGGAAGGGCTGACGTTTTAACGATGAGCAGTTACGGTGTGTAAAATGAATGAATCTAGAGGAAGCAGGTTCAGATCCCCGGGACTGACTTTGGAGATGAACACGTCCCAGATTAGAGTGCAAAAATAAGTATGTCGGGCTGTATTTGACGTCTGCTGGATTGCATGAGGATGTTCTGCTTTTTCCCGTTCCTTTCTCACCCACAATCTAGCAGTGTTTTCACCTATTTTTACCGTGATCATATTGCTTCTGTGTAAGGCACAGAACTTCTTCAGTATGCATAGATCTGTGTTAGAAATGGTAAATGTGTACTATGTTTGAACTAAAGCTTTTAGTTTCACTCTTTTACATCTTGGGATGGATGCTGTGGCACAAGGAGACAAAGCTGTTCTTGTTCATTATCGATCTGTAGCTATAGCTCAACTTCACAAAGCATGCACCTTATTGTCCTAAGTGAGGTATCTCCCACCTAATATTTTTCTAGAAAATAAAGGAGACTGCACATAAAGGCCCTTTCCCTGACTCTTTTCAACACCTTAGACTATTAATGCTTTTTAAATGTACACCCCTAGATGAAGATACGTTTGCCTTTCTTCCACTGACAAGGCTTTCCCAAAGACTGCCAAATACCAGCTTAGTTCAGATGTTTGGTCCGAGTTTCTCTCCAGGGCAATACAAAAAAGGAGAAATGTAATCAAGATTTCCAACTGGAAAAAAGCAAAGAGGAGGGAAAGTGCCTGGGTTTTTCCATTTTGAAAATGAAGTCTAGCATTTGAAATTTTACGTAACAGTAGCCAGTGATGATTTTCTGTGTTTTTTTTTTTCCCCGTGATGTATTCCAAGAATCATATTTATTGTAATTTTTAACGAAATTATGGTTTAGATATGGTTCAGTACTTAGTACAAATTTGCACAGAAAAGATTTCCAAATTCCTAAGTAGTACTGTCCACATGTGTCTGAATTTTCTAATTCTAAGTGGGATAGGAGGTGGCTTTATGAGAACGGATTTGTTTTGCATCAACACTAGCATAACTGGTCACCCTTTTTAAGAGTTTGAGGCATGCCGATAGGCACAGGGAAGGCAGTGTTTTGGAGGACTTGATCACAGAGTTAGATGGCTGCAAGTGGCAGCGAAGATGTGAGTTCTGTAAGCCAGTGGCATCTTGCACTATTAAGCTTATGTACGTACACACCTAGCTATAGATGAAGTTTCTGTTTGCTGATTTTCTTAATTTGGATAAGAACTATTATTAGAAATAACAGTAGGATCATCTTGAATGGAGCTCCCTATCTCTCTTCTTATTTTGATTTGTTTTAAAGTTGGGGCTTTTTTGCCTCAACTTTTGCTGACAACAGGCATTTGAAGTTGTTTCCAAGTTGAGTTAAAACAGTGCCTGACATCTCTATAGAGAATATAGAACCTGACAAGCATAAAATCATTGCCAGAGGTCCTTGTTTATGTGAAATACTGGACCAACAAACCTGCTGGGATGAAAAGAGGTCTGTTCTTGAAGTGATAAGAAACTTTCTAAAGGTTCATGGTCTATATTATCCTCCCTTGGCACAGACTCATGTATTTCTACTAAGGTCAGTGGAACTGTATGCGGTCTACGCTCACTTGATGATCTGGTCACCCCGAGTACTGTGATTCACCTGCCTGTTTTATGCTCTATTGCTATTGAATTGAACAATTTGGAGGTGTAAACACTCTTCCCTCCCTGCGCCCCAATAAGGCATGGAAGTACTACTGGCTGCGTTTTACTGCTAAGAAATTGAGACTCTCTTCTCCTTGCCCAGCATGGTGCAGAAGGTTTGTACTGGAGCAGGCTGTGGTTCTCCAAGTCTGGAGCTATCATGCCAAGTCCCTGCTCTAGGCACTGTGCGTTGTGCTGGCCTGAAACCCACTGAAGTGCACATAACAAGTCTTAATTATCTCTCTGCTCAGCATCCATTTATTCTTTGCCTTTTAAACTTTCCCTTTCAGGATCCAAAAATCTATTTTCTGTTACTATATAAATTCACCCTTAGAAAGATAGGGATGTGAAAGAGAACAATAGGCAGATTATTACATGGCACTGCTTTTTTGCCATCCATCCTGGAAGTATGTTCATTGTGATTCTCACATAATGGACAAAAAGCAAGGTGATGATATGTGCAGATGAAAAACATATTAAAAGTTTCTTGTTATATTATCATTGCTGGAGAATCATTTAATCTGGGAATTAAATACCGTGAAGCTAGGTTATCAAATAATCTCCATCTATCCTGATGAAATCTCTAGGGGCTTTCTGTCTAGATAAGCACACAAACAGATATTGGAGAGCGGGGATAAAAATAAAAAGTAGATACTAATTATTTTGCTAGATTTAAAATTTTTTCAACTTAATTATGCAAATATTCTAAAGTTAATGATGCCTTCAGTGACAGCAATAGTAACATTTCTAAATATAACTATTAAGTCCTTGGTTTTGTTCCATTCACTTGTGCCTAGATAATAAATCTTTTCTAACAACTAAGTGTAGACTTACTCATGACCCTCTGCCCACTATATGTATTTTAATTCTATTTTAAAATGTCATGCAATCTTTGTTTTATCCTAGAGAAAAAGTATTTACTTGGATGAAAAATCATAACCTCCCAGGGAATTCTCCAGGGAATTAAAATACCGAGGATGCAGTAGATTTTTTTTTTTTTTTAAAACTCATTTATGTATATGAGTTAGGTTAATTTTTATCACCGAATGCAGGCTGTGCAGAATTCTAACCAGACGAAGCACAATTCTCTATCATTTCTGCATGGATGCAGTGCTGCATATTCTAATAATAGCAAGCATTTTGAAACATAAGATAGTAAATTCCTGGATGAAAGAGAGTTTGGCTTGTTATTGTCAGGCTGAATTCCAGCCATTCTGCTGAGAAGTTAATAATAAATAAAGACCGAGGGGCATGTATCACATTATAGTTTTGATCCTGCAGTTGCTCCCTGGAGATCTTTGCTTGTCTGAGGATGGCAGGATCAGGATCTTACTTTGAATATAAAGTATTCAAAATATCAGCAGGTTGAGGAGACAAGGCAGGATTGAGGATACGTATGCTTAATGCCTGCTTTCACGTGTAGATTCCATAGAACCCCAGCTACTGGGAAAAAACACCTGCCAGAAGGGGCTGGGCTGAAGATTGGGATTCAGATAAACACAGAAGCATGTATATGTTCATATAAATACATAAACACGTGTGCAATACGGCAACTCCTAAAGGACCTAATGAATTCCTGAGACCCTCCTGTAGAGGCTGAGACACAAGAGGAAGCTGTCCTTCCTGTTAACATTTTGTAAGCTTAAATAGGTGAAGAACGGCAGAACTGTGAAGCGGTGGCAGTCTAGCAGTGGGATTCCTGCTGCTGTTTTTCCTTCTGACCTGTGCGCCACCATCCTGTTTTAGTCTCTTTGCTTCTTTTTGATATTTGGATTGTAAGCTTTTAGGGCAGGGACTGTCTTTTCAATGGCCACGTACAGAATGCAGCACAATGTGGCCTCTCTCTGCTTTCAGAAGATGTCCTGAGGCCACCTG
Organism: Burhinus oedicnemus; assembly: GCA_008921705.1. Lineage (NCBI taxonomy): Eukaryota > Metazoa > Chordata > Aves > Charadriiformes > Burhinidae > Burhinus > Burhinus oedicnemus. Next base: position 477,341 of record VFFE01008899.1, on the reverse strand, counting down.
CCTGATAAATTAAGATGCTTCTGCTGAATAAAATGCTATTTAAAAATGCTGATGTTTAAATCAGATAGGTCCTAGAACACCTGAATGTGGGCAGCCTGTGTGCAATGAAGGATATACCCCTGCAGCACGGGGTTCAGTGCAGGATGCGGCATTTTTCTCAGACCCTTGGGAAACAGAATGATCAAGTGTTGGCAGTCTAGTGACATTGCCGTAGTGCTCCCATTGCTTTAGCTGCACTCACTGCGGCCACACCTCTGACTTAATTGTACACGCCTCCAATCGAAGTGTTTGTGGAGTAGTTACAATCTATAAATAAAATGGAAAAAGAATGTGAAAACAGGAATTTTTAGTGAGGATTTGGTTTTGTGAGTTTTCTGGTGGATAGAACTAAGAGAAAAAGCAAGCCATGCTTCCCTTCCTATTTTAATAATTTTGTGGCATACACAGTCCATGAGCAGCATCACTTCACAGACCCATTACACTGTCAGTCTTTTCACTTCTGGGCAATTAACACGGAGAAGACGCCATCTAACACATGCCGCCTCATGCAGAACAAAACTCCAGATATGATTATTTCATCACAAAAAAATTAATGCTGCCCTGTTTTACAACCTGGATGTTAATATAGCCTGACATCCTGTTCTTGTATTTCTCTAAGTACGCATCTAGTTACTGCTGCTCTGTCCCTGATGCAACAAGCTCACAAGAAAGAGCGTATTCACAGAGAAACTGGGGTAGGAGCCGAGATACTTTTTTTTTTTTTTTGAAGTGGATATATTATGATGGCATATCAGAATTTCAGCCCCAAATTTAAATCTGGAGGGTTCTTCTGGGTTTTGGGGTTTTCAGGATTTTAGCTGCTTTTGCCATCTCAAGAAGTAGAGGAAGACCAGATTTCACAACAAAACGATGCCAAAAATAATCCTCCAAATCCCAACCTTCAGTAACCTTCAGATTTCTGGTACAAAAATTGAGGTTAAAAAAAAAAAAAAAATTTTAACTTTTAATTTCTTTTTTTTTTTTTAAAGCATCACTTCAATCTCTGTTTAGCCAACCTCCTGTATAATTCAGTGTTTGCTGATTGATAACGCTTCTCCACAACCTCGTGTTTCAATGGAGGACTTTCTACATGAGAGTGCACAGGCCAGGAGCAGTTCCTGTGAGGTGAGAGAGAATAATCCCATCTTTCACCACTGCTGCCGTTGCTGGATTCCCCTTCTTACTGATATTCTTGCAACCCCTTCTGTGCTTGCATAGTGACCTTTTAGTATTAGTACTGATGTACTCTCATTTCTAATTCCTGGCAAGGACATTTTCAAGAGTTAGTGGTGTGACAAAAAGAGAGGCTGTTGCAGTGCCGTGTTATGTTTAAGAAGCCACAAATGCTGAGACAGGATTTAAAGAGTTCTGCATATGTCAGACAGTTGCATACATGTGATGTAGAGGAGGAACAGCCCAGTACTACCTAGCATTACTTTTTCATTTGAGTTTCTCTCTGATCAAAACTGTCCAGAGGCTCCACTCCGAAACACTAAGCTGCCTACTTGAGCTGTACAGGTATGTCTCCACAAACTGCAGCACAACTGTCAGCACAAATCATAGAATCATAGAATGGTTTAGGTTGGAAAGGGACCTTAAAGCTCATCTCGTTCCAACCCCCCTGCCCTGGGCAGGGACACCTCCCACTAGACCAGGTTGCTCCAAGCCCCATCCAACCTGGCCTTGAACACCTCCAGGGATGGGGCAGCCACAGCTTCTCGGGGCAACCTGGGCCAGGGTCTCACCACCCTCAGAGTGAAAAATTTCTTCTTAATATCTCATCTAAATCTCCCCTCTTCCAGTTTGAAGCCATCACCCCTTGTCCTATCACTACATGCCCTTGTAAAAAGTGCCTCTCCAGCTCTCTTGCAGGCTCCCTTCAGGTACTGGAAGGCTGCTCTAAGGTCTCCCTGGAGCCTTCTCTTCTCCAGGCTGAACAACCCCAATTCTCTCAGCCTGTCCTCCCAGCAGAGGGGCTCCAGCCCTTGCATCATCTTCCTGGGCTCCTCTGGCCCCGCTCCAACAGGTCCATGTCCTTCTTGTGTTGAGGGCTCCAGAGCTGGACACAGTATTCCAGGGGGGTCTCCCCAGAGCAGAGCAGAGGGGCAGAATCCCCTCCCTCGCCCTGCTGGCCATACTTCTTTTGATGCAACCCAGGATGTGGTTGGCCTTCTGGGCTGCCAGCGCACATTGACAGCTCATGTTGAGCTTCTCATCCACCAACAGCCTCAAGTCCCTCTTCTCAGGGCTGCTCTCCATCTGTTCTCCACCCAGCCTGGATTTGTGCATGGGACTGCACTGACCCACGTGCAGGACCTTGCACTTGGCCTTAAATATGTTTTTCATTTAAGTTTTCCTATGATTATTGATGCAGCTCTTCTTTCCTTCTGCTATCGTATGTTATCTTCACTCTGAATAACCTGTAATATAGAGTGTAAGCTCTTAGGGCTCATACAAAAAGCTTCTTTTTCTTCACCAATGGATAACAGTGTATTTTCTTCATTGTTAAACAGGCTTAATTTCATATCGGTATTTTCAAAGAGGACCTGGAGTCTTGTGCTTAGAAAGTCAGGATTCCAGTCTCTGCTGAAGCTTTAGTCCCTGACGGTACGTTTTACACTACAGGCGCAGGAGCCGACTGAAGTGCTGGACTCGTTCCATCCGTGCTCTCCCAGACAAATCTGCGTAGGACAGGCTGGCTGCGAGGAGCGGGGCCGTGAGCCTGTCCATGCCCTCTGGCTTGTCTTTAATGATGTGACACAGCCTGAGCACCCGAGAAACATTTGCAAACCCTGCAGAGCTTTGTTAGTGCATAATGCTTCTTACGAACTTCTGAATATTTTACCATTTGGGTTTCAGGTGTGTCTTGGATTCTTTTTGTGTTCAGTGAGAAGCGGGCCCTGAACAAGCCTTTTGCACCCTTTGAGAACACTGCTCCATGTGGAGCAATCTGTCTGTAGCCAGCAAATCTGAAAGACCTGTGGAAGGTTACACTTCTCCCAGGCAGCTGAGATGAAACATCATCGTAGTAGATCATGTAGGAAAAGAATAGCTGAAGAAAAGCTTCAGATAGCACTTCAACATGTTTTAAACAAAGGTACTGTGTATCTGCATGCTCTAAATGTTACATACTGGTATTTTTCTGATTGAATTTATTTCTGCACTATCATTCTACTATTAAATTAGTCAAAATGGGTTTATGTGAATCAGGCCCCATTGTATTTATAAGGAGAGAGTTGGTTGCTGGAAGTGGCTCTGTCTTTCTTAACTCTTGCTTTGAACCAGTTAAGGTAGAAAGGGCGTAATGTAGTCAGTAAAAATGGCAAGTGGGAGAGAATTTCAAAGTACTAGCAGCTGCTTTGTTTGTATAGCGCATAGTCTTTATCGCAGTGTAATAAATGATGTTGCACTGTCTGTATTCTCTCTGTGGAATGGACAAGGATTTTTCATTTCATGCTTCATTCACAGCCAGCTACGCTGATTTCACAGAGTCAGCACCTACGCTTAGCACAGAGGGAAGAACAACGATATATTTATGGCCTATAGGAGATGCGTCACAAATACTTCCATTTCCAGGACACAGCAGAACACCAAGAACAGGATCGCGTTGCCTCGGAAGAGAAAACCAGTCGAGAGGAGAGGCCTTGTGTATGCGGCCATATGTCAAATATTTTTACAGAAGCATCTCCAGGTTTCGTTCAGGACGTGCATTGCCTTTTTCAGACTCGTATGGAAAAGACACTAGTGGCTTCAATAGGGACGTTATGATTTTGGAGGAAAAGAAAAAGATGTTCACTTCAGAGAAGGGAAGCCAGTTCCTCCACAAATACAAGAGTGAACAGTTTTGTCGTGGAATATTATTGTGAATGGACTAGGCATCCACCTTCTTTTTGCCTCTGAGGAGGTGTTTTGTAAGCTAACTCTTCTCAGTCCTCCTGTTTTCTAATTCTTATGACCTGTAATCGTTTAGTGCCAACCCTCCAATTTCCAAGAGCAATTGAGTTTGTTTCTGCACAACATCAATGGTATTTAAAGAATTAAATTAAAAGATCTCTGAATATTTCAAAGGTGGGGCTTTTATATTTTTCTTATCATTGCAACCCGTTCCACTGAATTAGGAAGGGAAATTCAAGCTCAAACCCCAGGTAACTTTTTCTTCTGTTATCAGAACTGTTTTGCAGGGTAAGATGCTTTCTTTTACTTTTACTGGAATGTGAATAGATTTTGGTGGAATAAGAACAATTATCTGGAAAGATGTGTTAGTGAATTAGCCAAGGAAAGGCAAAGAACTGAGTATCTTCCATCTTATACAAATAAATGAGCTACATCTGAAGATTTAAGCAATCAGATTTGCATAATGAACGTGTTTATGCCACATTATAGTCACCTGGTTTACAAATTCAGTGAGCATTTCACCACTATTATCTGCTGTCATAGTAGAAAAATGAAACATTTGGGTGAAAATAGTTTGTAAGGCAATGTGAATGTATTTTACTTTGTGCTTTTTAACATCTGATCTTCAGGAAGTTTTTTTTATTTGAGGAGTAAACTCACGTGGCCGGATTGGTGGTTGAAAATGTAGGATTAGCACGTCTAGCTTTTAGTGATCTGGTCAGGGGATTGTTTGTCTGAATTCTCTTCCAGATTACTTTAACTGAGCAACTGGCTGTCTTTTGTATCTTCTAATATTTCTATTTTATTTTCTATTCTTTGTTATAAGCTCTTCCACACAGTTAATTTTTTTTTTTTTTTTTTTACAGCATTGCCTAGTGCAATAGTGTTTTGATTTCAGCACGGTCCCTTCGGCTTCATTTTAGGCACAATTTTCAAAAGCAAAAAGAAGAATTTATACACTTGTATATCTGAAGATCCTGCAAATACTATTGCACTATTTGGGCAACCTGCATTTTCATTAATTACTATATGGATGTTTCTCCCTTGTAGGCCTAATTAATTTTGCTCTGACCTCCAGAAAATCAGTTCACAAAATGTGAACTACGTCTCTCATCTTCTTTCCATACTTTGTTCACTTACTGAATCATTTAGCATTACCTATCTCTTTGCATCCATTTTGCTCAAAAAGTCCGTAGGTACTACAGAATTGCATCCTGTCAGCTCTGTGGTCTCTTCTGCACTTTTCCATGCATTGCATTTACTCCTGTGGGTCGTGTGTTTTTCCTCCCTCAAACTTCAACTCAGGGTCTCGCTAGAAGCCTGGTTTATAAGTGATGAGACACAAGAGTTTTGGATGTTGGAGTTTGTAAACAATGCATTTGCTTTACTTGAGATTCGAACAGGAAAGGCAGATTCCTGCCAAGGAATGATTTCCTGAAGAGGTGATGAGTGTTTCCAGAAATGACAGTTTACTTGAGATGCATCCGTTTCTTCGCTTGCCCAAATTCACACATCTCTTAAAGAGGTCTGATTTTTCTCTCTTCTGTCTGATACTTGTTTAGTCTCCCAGTCCTGACATCCCGTGCTATTTGTCACCTCAGAAGAACCGTGGCCGCAGCCTCAGCAGGTGTGAAACTGCCAGCGTGGGTCTGCCCCGCGCAGGATGGTTACCTCATCTGCTCGCACAAACCCTGTTTGCTCATTTTTAACATTCGGAAGCACTGTGGAATTTTTTTAGAGCGCTAGTTTTATATGCTGCAGTGTCATACTCCATGGAGTGGGAATTGTAGCGGTTTAGTTAACGTGTTAGGACCGCTTCTGAGATCATCTCCATCTATGCAGCAGACCTTACTTTTTGGGCTCCCTTCCTTCTGTCTTCTGCAGAATTCTACATCACAGGCACAATTGCTGGTGAGAAGCGGCTCCTAAGCCTGTGCCGTTAGCAGCCCAGGGTGTGAGAGCCGTCCTGCGTGGCAGCCGTGCCGGAGAAGCTGTTACCGCACCGTGTGCCAGCTGTACTCTGCTGTTTCTTGGGCTTTGTTCTCAAAGTGCCATGAAGTGGGTGGGTTGTTTATAACCTTTCTTGTTTCCCTCTATGGAAACAGGACTTAGCTTGCGATGAATACTATGGATTTGTTTTTAATTAAGGCAGCTGGATATGACTTAGAATTATTCCTCAACACCTTGAAGATCTTAAGCACAGACTCTGTTGTTCAGGCTCTCTTAGAGCGTGTGCAGCGGTGTTAGTGGTGCCTGTGAAGCAGCGCGGTCGGATACTGGTGTGGCAGGTACAGCTGGGTGGAGGGTTTTGTGGTTATACAAAATATTTTTGGAAAAATTCAAAACGGGTCACGAAGAAACTACTTGCAAGTTCAGGTCACGTGTATTAGTTTTGGCTCAGGTGTGTGTATTACTCTACACGGCAAAAGAAGAGAATTTTATCCTCTTTACCCAGTAGGTGAGGGATCTGTTACCTCCAAGGCATGAGGCTCGGGTTTGAATCCATCCTCACTGCAGGAGTTTTGAACACAAGAGCTCTTAGAGCAGGCTCTCGTGTCATGTGTACCTCTGCCTGAAGGTGTTCCATCGGGTTTTTTTTAAAATACATGTTTTAACAGTACGGCTTAAATGTGTCCAGTTGTATCAGAGGACACGATGCCAAGATGGTTCTTGCTAGCCTGCTGTTGACCTCCAGCCGTGCAAACAGAGGTTATGTTCTTATAAGAAGCAGTCTTATGAACGGGATTATAAGACTGCACACATATATTTTTGTGACCAGGTTCTCAGTAAGGTAGTGCATCTTTAATTCATTGAAAATAAATGAAGCTGTAGGAGCAACTGAGAGGAAATAGTGGCTTCTGTGGGTTGGTGACTAAAATAAAAAAATCAAGTAACTTTATTTCTTGTCCAGGTATTGGATCCCCTTCTGTTTCCAGTATTTAACTTTTTATTCCTCTGTGGTTTTTTAGAAAGAGAGACCCAAACAGGAAGAAGAAAAAAAAAAACAACAAAAAACCCCCCAAAAAACAAAAAACAAACAAACAACAAAAAAACACCACCAAAAAAAACCAACCCACAACCCCACACTTGAAATCCAGAGAGAGAGAGACAGAAAAAGAAAAAAACCCCCATCAAACAAAAATTGAAATCAGTTATTTGTGTGGTTGAATTTCCCCCCTTAGATATTTGCCCTTGCTTTCAGTCGTGTTTGAAACAAATTTTGGTATTCATCTTTTTCCCCACTCCTTATTCTTTCTGCACTACACTTCCCAGAACATTTGCTAATGATATTTTTCCAACTCAAGTGCTTGGTACCTGAGGGTCAGGCCACTTTATTTCTTCACTTACCTGTTGTTGCTCTGGCTGGAAGTAGAAATATCCGTGAAAAAGCCAGTCATGCTGCCTTTTCCAAACTCCTTGTCTAACTGTGCAAAATAATGAAGACCATACAAAAAGCCTACTCCTAGAGGAATACATCTTAATACTAACATTTAGTATCTAATGTATGATCTATAATACAGAGTGCCTGTAGCGTAAGAGACCAAAGTTGTCCGATTCATTCCAAATTTATGAAGTTATAATCTTCAGGCTCTAAATGAAGGACAAATTTAGCATCCAAATTCTTAGTGGCTAACGTGCAGTCTATAACACAGAATGCCTGTAGTCTTAAGGGACTGAGGTTGACCGATTTATTCCAAATTTATGATGTTACAATTTTCAGACTCTAAATAAAGGGCAAATTTAGCATCCAAATTCTTTTTTCTATCTCCCTTTTGTAGACTTTAGGTGACAGTGTCAGATTTTATGAAGTGCAGCTTTCTTCCAGACTAGAATAAATGTACCTGGTTTTGCAGTGATTTATACAGTTGTTTTATTTTCTTTTACAGATCTTTGGATGCATCTCCCCCTTTTATTTTTTTTTCTCTTTTAGCATGAAGCCAATTCGTACACTAATGATATATTTTCTTGTATAGTGGCTTATAATAAAATACAGTGTTGTTAAAAAGTAAGACTGTAGATAAGACTATGTAGTGTGCACAGAGGTATTGGTATGATTTGGTTCTTATGCAGTGGTAAGGTATCAAACACCATGACGCAAATTTTAATTTAGCAGAGACCTCCTGTGATAGACAAGCCCTTGATTTAAAAAAGAATCTCAAAGAAGAATCGTGCTTGTATAGAATATTTTTTTCCAGGCCTGCAAGGAGACTCTGTCTTTGCTGAAGGTAAGGTAGAAGTATACACATTGTTTCATGACCTCTAATATTCAGAAGTCATAATCTGTGGAAAAATGTGTATCCTGTGGGGGGGGGAAAAGTCGCTGTGAATTCACACCCCTAAATCTACCCAGCTGTGTACCCATTCTCTAATGTCATACAAAATAATTGGCTAAACTGGATGAATCATTGCTTGGTGTTCTGCTGTCTGTCTGAAGACAAAAGGAGGGCTAAATAGTGGAATGGGCAATCCGGCAATAGCGTTTGCCTTTTGTTAGCTCCCTTCCCCAAAACGGATTTGCTGTCTTGAATTTGGACTGGCGCCAATTCAGATGAAGAAGGAATTTTTAATTTAGATTAAATCAAAACCTGTGTGTGGAGGTAGATATTTGAGGGTGCTGAAAGTTGCATGAAAAGTCAGTGGCAGGACCGGAACGAGAGGCCATGTCTTGTAGACCGTTATTCAGTGGGTTGGTTTTGGTGCCATCGTCCTTGATATGTATCACAGTGAGACTTCTGCCGTACGCTTTTGAATGAGCTTTGTCATCGTGCCTGCTGCATCTGTTCTGCTTTTTAAACCTTGACGTGTGATGTTCTTAAGGAAGTGGCTGTGCCTCCCTGTGTTTGGGTAACATCTAATGCCAGAGCCCGACCTGCGTTTGGTCATGCCGTTATGTCAGAGATAACTAAGTAATAGGGAAGCGATACATGTCATGTATTGTTTTGCAAACTAATGTTGACCTTACGAGGCTAGGAAAGATTCTTGAGACAACTTTTTACACCAGCCTTCCAAGCTATTTATTGAATCATCTGTCCCACCCCCTTGGCTCACCAGGGTTTTAGGTTGGAAGTTCCTTTTTGTAAAACTTTTGAGGTTAAATCACCCAGCTGAACTCAGAGAAGCTGAGGCTTGGCCAGCAGCCAAAAAGCTCTCAAAGTGAAGCATCCCAGAAGGATAATGTTTTCAACCTTTCAAATCTCAAATGGTTCACTGCGATTCTAATTGCAATCTCCCATCAGAATTAACCTCCCATGGTGAGAGTGGGGGGAAAAAAACCCCCAACCCCCAAAAAGCATAGTTCTCTATATAAAGATAAAACAATTGATTGCAACCTATAAAGCTACCAATTATACAAGATTTGCTTGTTGTGTATTTTAACTGTTACCATAGCATAAAATTCAGGTTTCCAGGCACTGTCGCAGTCATCTAGTGTGACTGAACAAATGGGATGCTTTAAAAAACATGCAGTAAGTCACTGAACCTCCGAGAGCCCCAACTGTAAGCATTTAATTGCCATTGACAGTTCTGGCCAATTAAGTCTCTGCAATAATGATCGCATCAGCAAAAATTACTGGATCTTTTATGTTCAGATAACCACAGTTCCTAATTGGAATATGGTTTCAATGAAATCTTTTCTCTCCATTACCAAAACTAACATCAGTGATCAGAGGGATCAGCGTTTCCAGCAGTGGGTTGTGAACTTTGCGAGGGGTGAGAAAGGCAATCAGGAGTATTGCAAGGCAGTGAAATAGTGTAGTTTAAAGTGAGGAAAATATTGCTGCTCCTCTCCTGTTGCCCCTCGAGATCAGTTGTTCTCTGGTTGTATTTGCACCATATAGTGTGGACTTCTTGAGACAGAGCCAAGCCTGAGCTACTGTGCTCCTTCTTGCAAAGGGAATTATTGGCCTGATGTTGCCCTGGTGTGGTGTATGATTTCTGGTCAGAAGGATTCTCTCTTCGCAACGTAAACTGCGCTCACTCATAGTTACCAATACTATACTTTGTAGACAGACGTTATATTAATGTCTTAAGCATGTACATGCTTCAGTGCATTTACATACGGATTCATGTTTATGTAAACATATGACAATTATAGTATTATTCTTGTGCTTAAACCCATGTAAGGAAATCATAGCAGTATGGTACTCAAAATAAGGCATCTTCTACATACAAGTACTAACAAAACCTCTTCCTTGACCAGCTTACGGTTCTACCTTTATTGTCTTGCCGTACCTGTCAAGTATTTCTCAAGCGTTAGCTAGAGAAAGGCCTTGTTGACAATATTAGCTCAACCCACCAGCCTGTCTACTCTGCCTCGCGAGTACTGCCATTTGAACAGCAGAGTAAGCCTCCCTGTGTTTCACCTGCCCAGCGTGGGACTTCAGTGACTGATCATCTAAATCATCTGGTACAATTAACGAGGCAACCCGGGGGAGAAAACAAGCTGGAATATCCTAGTCAATCTGCAAGTTGTCGGGACACTGGAGTCTTCGTTAAGAGAGAAGACTCCCCAGCACCCCCGGCTGGATGCAGTCGGAGCGGGGCAGAGCACAAGCCTGATGACTTGTTCCCACTGCTGGGCGGACTGACGCGTACTCTTGTATTATGGGATTACATGACGTTTGGTGTTATGGGCAATATTGTGTTTTTGCACTTTTATGCATCCGTGTTAGGTTTTTATTCTTTGAATTTCAATTTTAAGCTCTTTTTCTTTAGAATTCATATCTCGTTCTTTTTAAAGTGATATAGGCTAATTTAATCAAGCAGTCTCTAGAATAATAGGAAAGTTATGCTAATTTCAGAGATTAAATTGTGTATATCTTTTTTTGCTCGTGAAATAATGTGCTCTTACTTTATGAGGAACTTGCTCTCTTTTTTATGGAGAGTTGGAATTGTTTCTTTAATACATTACAAACTCATCAGGAAAGGATCACACGGAACGAATCCTGCGAGCAAAGGTAATGGACGCTGCACGACGTTAGCACTGCACACTTTTATGCCTTTCAGGAAAAGCCTGTGCAGGAATGTGTTTTAATAGGAGGAGTTAAGGCAAGCCCAGTATCTGGATTCAGAAGAAGGAAATACTGTTATGGCTATTTAAGAATGCTCATTATTTAGAGATTCCAAAGTTGTCGTTGCTGATGCTACAGATGTTTTTATGTGCTCTGGGCTGCAGTACTAGACTGAAACTTGCCGGTCCCATGTTTGCCGCTGCTTTCTGAATAGTCTTCGTCCCTCACTTCCCTGCTTTATCACCAGGTATGAGATGGAGATAATAATACTGGGCTGAGTTCAAGTGCTTTGAAAGCAGTTAAAAAGAAATAACACAAAACCTATTGGTGTGGTACTACTGTGGTTTGCCAAGGCTACAGAGTTCCTTAGAGATTCACGTGTGCATTTTTTTCCCCCCCTGTGTGGGATTTCTGTTTGCATAAGGAGGTTTTCACAGCAAGGTTTCAAACCCCAGCAAGTGCCAGTTGCAAAACACCGCTTCATAGCAGTAGCTGCAGTGTGTACTGATTTTTGCATGGTAAAAACAGCTGCGTTAAGGGCAAGGCACTGGAGAATATTACCTACTAACACTACCTTAAAATAACTTGCTGCTCTTTAGCCCCACGGGCACTGTGGTTTTAGCTTTATTTTGCTAGACGATGTTAAGACTGCATCCCTAATCACATAGCGTGGAAGCCATGGTCTCCTATCAAACAAGGTAATGTCTGTAGTTCTACTCTGGTCTCATATTATTTGTTCTGTAACTGTAAAGAGAGAGCTTGTCACTGATGCTTATAGGGCTGTAGTAACACTTGTACCTTTTAATAAACAAACATTCATAGGAGTGCTCAGGAAGACATCAAGTTAGATTCCTGTGATAAACAATATGAAGAAGCGCTTAATAACACTTGACTTACAGCAGAATTCGTTGTAAAGCCAAATGATTTTTCCTTGCCTGGGGTGGAACACTGAGAGAAAATTATGAGAACAAGGACGCTAATTTTTACGGTTTCCAGTGCGCTTTTTTTCTGTGAAATGCTTTTTAGGTCTTGCGGTAAGAATTAAACTGAGGATGAGACTAGCCTGCAAGCCCAGATTTGCTGAACAGACACCAAGGTTGAAGTATGAGCACAAGCTTGGAGTCAACGTTCAGACCTAAATGTGTGAGCATCCAGTGGGTGGAGCACTGAACTGGGGGACAGGACATGTGAGTCCTAGTCATATCTCTGGTGTTGATCTGGTGTGTTATTTGTTCAAAGACGGTTCTCTCCCAGTATCCCTTATTTTTTTTCCCCCCCCTCTCTCTTTTACCCCATTTTGTTTGTCTGCAGACTATGAAAATCCACAGGGACAGAAATTCTTTCATTGACCAAGCATCTAGCCTTATCCTGTCTGCGATCTGTAAGCAATATGGTAACGGCGACAACAGACATTAGTTTAGGTCCTAATTTCATTAATGATGGAAACTTACATCTGTTGAGGTTTTTTGCTTCTAGGAGGAGGGTGAGTAGATGACAGTAATTTCCCTTTAGCGATCACTGTCATTTTCTGCTCTTTTCACAACGTGGCATTGACTTCATTTCTTGTTTTTCTGTGCTGCGGATGCAAGGTCGGCTCATGGTGTCTTCTCTCTCGCAGCTACCCCGTGTCTTTCTAGGAATAGAGCGGTTTCCCTTCTTGTGCAAGGGAAGAAAGGTTGATGGTCAGCCAGAGTTATTGCTTCTGTTTTCCCTGACCTCTTTTCCCTGCTGCACAAATGAAATAGAAATTGTTCCTTACGTTACACAATCTCAATTCATACTCAGCATTGCAGGGGCCAGATAATGGAATCGGAGTTTCTACCTGTGGGTCACGAGATTGAATTGGACGCACGGTGGTAATGATCAAAACTCGCCGCAATTGAATGGCTCTTTCGGTGTCCTGTGAGAAAAGAGTGTATCGGTTCAGCTGGCTCCAAGCCTTGTTCTCTTTTTGGAAGTATACGGCATTTCAGTCTCAGGTGTCTCTTCTGCTTCAGTTAACTAACCTGGAGCTGAATTAGCTGTAAGGTTTGTCGGTTTTGTACCTTCCATGGGAATTGAACTTGCTAATGAGAGAAATGAAATTACAGTGTAAATTCAAAATTCAGATATTTGGTTCTTGAAAATGAAGCGCAGTATTATAATGTACATTAGGACCATAATTTTGTATATGTGGCAATTTCTACGCATGCTCTTGAGTTATCATGAGGTTTTTAAAATGGGTATACATTTATGTGTGCTTTAAATCTGTTTTGCATTGCTAGGGTGTTATAAAGGAGCATTGGCACAAATGGTCATCTTGCCCATTTCTCTTTCTCTGAATTTTCACCTTTTGCAAATTTGTCCATATTTGTTAGGTAATTATGGGTCAGAAGATGTCCGTTATAGATGACTCACTTCGCTTAATAAATGTCGTGGTCTGTTTTAGTCCTTAATTACTTGAGTTGACCTACTCCAGTCAAATCATCTTTGCACATCACAAAATACGTTGAGAAGGTCTGGCACTCCATATTGCTGCCCATTTGCCTTGCTACATGAATACTTTTAAAAAAACCAATTATAACAGAGGAGCCCTGTACACAAGAGATTCACTAACTGACTACCTGTACCTGTGGCTACTTCACATGACACAGGTTGAAAAATAGGGTGGAAAAAAGGAGACTATTTGTGGCCATCTGATCAGATTTTAGATTAAAAATAGAACGCTTGCAAAATTAAAAGCATTCTGAAGTTTAGGATAAATTGGAATGGAAACAGATCACTTCAAAGCCTTTTGCAATGAGTAAGGAGACATCAACAAATAAGAGTCATTCAAACAACGTGAAATCAGATGCTTCTCAGAAGGGTGGCTCACGTTGCTATTTGTATCTTCTGGCACTGTCACGGCAATGTAAAAGGGCACGATGTAATGGGGAATCATGTCCAGGATATTACAAATTTTGAACATGCCAAAGCGATTCCTATAGTAGTAAGTTTTCACTTGGGTCGAGCAAAACACTTGATCTGTTTGGCTGTCAAGTTATTTTGGGCTGCTGACTTTTGTGCTTTGTTTCTGAGAGTAGCATTAACTAATTTTTCAATGAAAACCAGTAACGTCACCTCACGGAAAGTGGAATTATTGGTGGCATTTTGTGGATGACTGTGACTACTCAGTTTTCCCTTGAAAGCCAGTTTTGTCTGTAAATGTCTGCCAGTACAAATCCAAGTTCAGGTTCCTATATGGCTCCTGTAAGACTGATTTAAAGGACCCAATATATCAATGTTAAGCTAAGTTTTTTGAGTAGAGTATATAATCGCTTGCCCTTATATCTATCTTACTGTTTACTGTGGAAGGCCTATCTATTTTTCCATCCAGTTGCTCATGAATAAATAACGTGACATGCTGTCTCCTCAACAGCTGCTTTTCTTTCCTTCATTCTGCCAGTGATGCAGAAAGTCACCGCACATTTGCATATGAAATACCAACTCCAAATCACGTTTGCGTGTCCTGGACCAACGCACAGGAGAATAATGAGCCACCAAGCAGTGCTCTTAGATCTCTGTGGGCCAGGTAACTTATTTGAATGTGACTCAGGTGGTGGCCTATGGAAAAGGTTGTTCTCTTATTCAGACTTAGTGTAAACTTAAGCATCCAGCACGCCCCTGCTCTTTGGAACTATCCATTTGAGCATCGGCAGCGTTTTATAGCTTGCCTGTCATAATGGAAACAGTTGGGGTCTAAACTGCTGGAAGAGCATCGCTCTTAAAACTGAGCACGTCTTGTGAATTGGAGGCATTGTACAGAATAAAGAGGGCTGAGCGATAAATTTGTATATCGTAATTGTCTGCGTTATAGAAAGAATGCCTTTCAAATGTGTCTTTTCCAAATTCCTCTTATTGTTGATTCTTCAGGGCATAAATATCTTTGATGAAAAAAAGAGGAAAAAATAACAACAGCAAAACTATCTGTTTGTAATGGTAGAAAATAGTTACATAAAATAAGACTCTGAGAAATGTAAAAAAAAAACCAAACAAACACCACCACCAAAACCAAAAAAAAAAAAATCTTCAGCCTACCAGGACATATGCACACGCTTATATTTCTGAACTCTGAATGCTTGCGTGCTTATGTCCTACACCATGGTGTCTCAAAAGCTGTCCCGTGTGTGCCACAGCTGTGCGCTGACTCTAGTGCCCATTGCTCCTCTTCTTTGTGTTGGGGTTACCCAAGTCTGTGAGCCAGAAAGGGTCTGAATTTCTCTCCTGCATCTGGGCAACAAGAAAAGGGCTTCTGCGACTTGCGGGACCCAGCGTGAACCTCTTCTGCCTTGCAGTGTAGAGACTAAATAACTGCTCTGGCGGTGCAGTTATAATACACAGAGTTGTGCAAGGCCGTACATGTTTAAAAAATAAAAATTAGGGCTTTAAATATGAGAGCTGTACGTGATATATAACAATCCATTAGAAAAATATAGGAAGCACTGGGGTAAATTTAAGAAATATAAGCAAAAGAAAAAATAGTCTTGTTGGGCAACTGTGATATGAGCAAGGTAGGACTATAGTTAGGTGGCAAGAGCTTGCAAGAGAGAAGGTTCCAGCAACCAAGTGGTTTGTACGTTTAAGTGCTCATAGCCCAATATGTGTATTTTTACACAAGAACAGAGTTAAGATTGTTAGTAGCTGGTAGATAGGCAGGCAAAGTAGGTTTGTAAGAACTATAGGTGGGTATGAATGATGAAGGTTAAACCTAGAGCAATGGACACAAACAGTGGATGAAAACTGTATCTTTTTGCTTAGAGCATGTCTCTGGGTCCACTCGTGAAATCTGGGTCTGTGCCCGGTTCTGAAAATGAAGACGGTAAAGTCACAGCTAAGGCATCCCATGCTTAGCGTACTGTAGAAATTCTTAAATTTGCTGTTTTAATTTTCAGTTTATTTTAGATGTGAAATTCAGAGTGATTTATTGTCGTCGTTCTTCTGACTGGGTGTAATCCAGTGCCCAAAGTCTTCTGAGTAGGGCTGGGTGTTAAATGGCTTGA
Organism: Burhinus oedicnemus; assembly: GCA_008921705.1. Taxonomy (NCBI): domain Eukaryota; kingdom Metazoa; phylum Chordata; class Aves; order Charadriiformes; family Burhinidae; genus Burhinus; species Burhinus oedicnemus. The sequence continues at coordinate 461,380 of VFFE01008899.1, read as the reverse complement.
TAGAATCAATGCGTTCTTTTGATCGCTGTAATTTGTAAATCAATTAACTAAATGAAAAGATAAAAAGCTGAATTGGCAACAAGGGCAAGTTGGGGTTTTTGTTGTTGGGATTTTTTTTTTTCCTTCTTCTAGATAGAGACGTATGTTGTAGGAACCAGTGGCAAATCCTGGAACACCAGCTCTGTCTGTGGAAAGCACAACTAATTATGGACAAGACAGCAATAACTAGAAAATCAAGCTTGCATTAAATAATGTTTTAGGAGAGTCCTAAGCAAATGAGATAACTTGTTTAAGAAAAATAAAGAATAATAAAAAAAATCCTTAATCAGGTATCCACAAGCAAAGGAAGGTGCATCTGTTATGGAAGAACACATTAAAATTTTCTGAAGATAATCTAAAACTAAAACTCAAAAGCAGAAAGTCAGACCTATGCTTCTTACTCTCTGAGGAAGCTTTTTTACGGTTCTACCTTGAAATAAATATCAGCATTTTCCAAAGTGCTGGTTTCTTTGGCTGTCTTTAGAGTGCTGTACTCTAAAATCCTGGCCGTGTATCCCAGTAGCAGCTGCAAAGTGCGGACGGTTTAGGAATGCCTACCCTCCTCTCCCCCTCCCCCAGCGGGGAAGATGTGACCATGAAACTAACGTGTCTAGAACAGGACAAAATATTTAAAAGAAATAAACAAGTAGGAATTTTAATGCTGCAGTATTACTGAAGTGACAATACGTGGGCAGGGTTCCATGATTATGAGGAAACAATCTGTTAACTTATTTCCTGTAGGCTGTTGAAAGTTTCACGTTGCACGTAGTCAGTTGTGACATCGTAGATGATGTAGTTTGGGAAGCAGATTTCATCCCAATAATAAGTGTATGAATCTGAAAAGCGAAGTCTGAGCCTCCATTTAATTTTTTTTTTTTTAGTTGCCCTTAAAAATATGAAGTCTTCTGCTTTAATTGTATTTTGTATTGTATTTTGTAGTTAAAATGCTGCTTGTGTGTTTGCTTCTATTTTCCTTCCTTTCTGCCTCACTTTTTTTTTTTTTTGCTGCATCTCTC
>VFFE01008899.1:389202-460305 GCA_008921705.1 Burhinus oedicnemus | reverse complement strand
TTTTTTTTTTTTTTTTTTTTTTTTTTTTTGGTTTAGAGAACCATGTTAATTGTTGGAGGCAAATTCACATCTTCTGACCTGAGAGAAATTTGTTTCTCATTAAATACATGTATATATGATACGTGATACATTTAAATATGTGTATTTAAGCCAGGGTTTATAGCAGCATCTGCTACAATAGACTGCAGTGCACGGTTCTCCTGCAATGAGTGTATCCTTCTGGTATTTTTAGTGGCTCAGGTAATAATCCACTCTGCTGCCCGCCAGTATAATTGCAGCAATCATCATCTGTTCCCAAAAAAAAAAAAAAAAACACACCAGGAAATAACCAAACTTTCCTTACTTGCAGGGGCTTTTGAACTGCCTTCCTGTGCTCAAGGGCTTTATTTGATCTGATTTTGAGTAGGAGGGAGTGGAGTGTCCTGTGGCAAGCGGTCCAGCGCTGACGGAGCAAATCAGGAGTCGGGCTCAATCAGGAGTCAGGCTCTCGTACAGGGACTCTTTAAAGATTCTGGATTGTTTGGAACAGGCCTGCTAATCTACCTGATATGGAGGAAGGCAAGTTGTAAGTTTAATTCCTCAAAGGTTGGAAGAATAACAGCCTTAGTAGGAATATAGCTATTTTTTTTTCTGTTGCGTCAGGTTTCCAGATTTTTCATTTGATCTTGCGTATGTGTTTTTAGTATGTTGATCTGGGGAAAAAAACCCACCACCCCAGAATTGAATAATATGTGAAATATCTGACTATCTTTTTCCTTAATGGTTTCTAACAATTGGATTTTTTTAAGAAAATTACTGTGAGGACATAATAATGTACTGTAATTTTTAACGTGGATGTGCCTGCTGGATGTTTTTCAGAGTAACGCTGATGTTGCTGTCAATGCTCCATTTTCTGATTTTTTTTTTTGAGCATCACTCGTAGTGGTTTCTTTTTCTCCTGTCGGAGACCTATTGCAACAAAATGTAGAAATGCTTTTCCATTTAATATAGACTTTAAAAATACAAAACCAAAGGGAAACAGTCTTGTTCTTCAGTGTAAAAATTGTGGTTTTGTTACTGAGGAGGGTAGCTTGGCAGAAGCAGGAGAAATTTTGCTTTGGAAAAAACTAAAGGAAAAGCTTGAAAATATTTTTTTCATAGTAATTTTAAGGAGCGAAGTTCCCTGAACTGGATACAAGAAGTCATTAAGCTGGAATTTGGATTTGCATCATGAAATGCACATAATAGAATCTGTATGTGTGACAGAACCTTCTCCATCACTAATGCGAGTTCATTATGGAACTTTGCATATTCTCCTCAACAAGGCCAACTCATTCTGCCCCAGTAGATCAATTAACTTTTCTTTGCCATCTGTTCGGCCAGCCATTAGTTCTGTCAACATTGCATCTTCTGGTGGCTTTCAACAACATAAGGGCTTTAGGAAGCTGGAGAGGAGGCAGGTGTCAGTGGTGCGCTGGAGTGTGCTTGCTGTAGGCTGTGTTAGCAAACTGAAAGACCTTGAAAAGAGGACTTACCGATGGTGGACAGTGGTCTTATCTGTAGCTTATTCTTCATTCAATTAAATAAATGTTGGATTTGGTGCTCCTTGTGGTTTCCAGAATCATGTAAGCAAAGCTATGACTTCAGGTGTAGCCCTAACCAGAAGCATGATTCCAGTTTTGTTAAAAAGTGATGTAATCTCTCCCTGACCTTCAGTGAGATTCGGATCGGCCCATAGGAGACCAAGGAATATGGGCCTACTGAATTATGGAAGGACTTTGAACAGTGTACTGTGCTCAGAAGCTCCCACTCAGAATGTCACGTCTTTGTTAGGAAGGGACAAAAAGTTGAAGACTGTTGAGAACAAGGACACCTGATAGCTACCGAGTCTTCTTGAAAGTCTGTCTGCCGAGAGCTCTGCCCCAAGATACACCGTGTACTTACGGAGCTACGAAGGTATTTCTCATCTCCTGACGCTCCTGTAGAATGGAACATAGAAATATAGCTACAAAGGGTCTGCTATAGATTATATGTGGCAGTGTTAAAAGATGCTTGCAAATCCCTGGGTAGAAAAAGGGAGTTTCAACAAATGGGATGTTTTTTGGGTACAGTGCCTCTGTGGAACTTCACCTCTTGGGGGCTGTGCAAGGCTCAACATTTCTTTTTCTTTTTGAAGAGTACCAGTGTTGCTTTTTACTTAGCAGCTATCCTGCATTCAAAAATAGTATTGTTCAGTGCTCAGAACTCCCGGTCATCCGTGCAGTAACAAAGTGGTATGAGCACAAAGAGGAGAATACAAAGAAGCTTTAGGAAAGAAATCGATTTACTGTTTGAGAGGATTTTGCCATACAGAAAAGCAAAGAGGAGAGTTTTATTTTTAAATCATGAAAAAACTGTCAGGCGTCTCTTAAAACTTGGAATCATACTTGCTACATTATCTGCCATGCCAAGTAATTGAGCTTCAACTTTAAGCACCCTGCAGATACTTTGCCTTCTATCGTTATATATGAAATATAAATACCGAAGCTGCGGTCTGTAGGGTTTCTTCCTTATTTGTTGCAGAAGTTAGAAGGCAGGTACGGTGGGTGAAGCAGGGGATAGTGGGCAGGGAAGGTACGACCTTCTGATTAAAGTATCCAAATGCCACCCTGGCAGAGGAGGTGATGTCCCTGGCACTGCCATGGGGTTCCTGCTTGGTGGTACTTCAGTTAGCTGAACTGAAAGTGCCACCTGTAACCTCTGAAAATAAAGGTAATGCTGGCATAGCTGGTCATATACCGGTGAGGCAATTGACGGAACCGATCCAACTGAAAAATAGCCTATTTATTAACTTTCTTGAGGTGCTTTTAAGCTGGGTTCATTACCCAAACTAATTCACCATGCAAACAAACGTGCTGTCACATGAGAAAGGACATCGGGAGAGCAGGAGTGAGTGATCAGGACAGAATTGGAGATATTTTTGAAAATAGTCTTGTCTAATCATATTGTCATGACATGTGGTGACCTTCTTCTTGCCACACAATCCATGTATTCATGTAAGATTATTTTAACGAGGAAGCTCTGCGTATGTAACGTTCAAGGGTGTGGGGGAGAAAAAGATTGTTTCTATTTTCTTCCTCTGTGATGAGAATGACAGCAACCCATATTAGGAACTAAATGGTCTGGAAAATTATAATTAAGGAAAAAAGCAAACATTTTGTTGTGAAAATACAAAAGTGAAATGAAGCTTTTAAGAAAGGAGGCAAAGTATTCATGCATACCAGTGAAACATCAGAAATTGTTTCCTTCAGAAGTATTTGGTTTTTTAGGACAACTCGGAATTCCAGGAAGAAATCTAATGTAATTCACTCCACAACTCTTTTATTGTTGTGCTCTTTTCTTTTGAAAAATGTTGTTTTAGTCCGAGTGTTTCAGATGTAAGCGATCATCCAAATGACTCTGGAAAGGACTGGCTGTTACTGTCTCTCTTTCCGGATTAGGGGTCTTTTTAAAAAAAAACACAAATAGTTTCATCCAGTGCAACCTGAGATTGCTTTAGATAACTGATGGAAATTTTCAAATTTTCTTTAGATACCTAAAGTTTCTTTTGTTATTTTGGCTTAAGATTCCTTATTCTGTGGATGGAAATTCTTGAGCTGGACATGAAGTTGTTCACAGAATCGGGTGCTCTGTACAGATCTGGCAGCATAGTGAGACACCTCCTAAGACAAAACCATTCCGTATATTCCAAAATATTCCATATTTTCTTAAGTGAATACATGGTATGTGTCCTTGGCTTTTGACAGATTTAAAGCTAGAAATTCTCTATCTCATAGAAATGCCTTATAGGTATAGCACTACTCCCACTCTTCCGTGGTTTTCAGTCCTAAAAGCCATGTGCAGTATGAATGGTTCTGAAATAGGCTCCGCGCAGCAAACGTGCCAAAAAGCCCTGTTGATTTTCTAGCATCGGGAGTTGGTTTGTAGGTGGGCAACCAGAACCACGTTAGATCCTGTGTTACCTCTAGATGTAATGCATTTTGGAAAACCTGGAGATTTCTGGGGCATTTACTGCATCATAAAAAACATCCACAGCTTTATGCTTTTCACTTTCTACTACATTGAATAGTCATAGGAAGAAAAAATTGTTCCTAGCAAGCTTTTAAGTGACTCGGTCTTACCTAAAACCGCTTTAGATCTGTACCCTACAGAGTCCAGACCTTGTCCAGCTCTCCTTAGTCTGTGTAATGATTAAGAAGTCCCTTATGCCGGGCCGTGGGTCCCAGCTCAGGTGTGTAGATCTCTCGGTATGTTTGTATGTGCCCAGAGGTGAGTGGTTCTCTGCTGAAGGAGCCGGCGGCCGAGTTTACTGTTACCCAGGGCCTCTCTATGCTTCTCTCATGATGCCATTAATAAAGAAGTAATAATAACAGAAAATCAAAAGAGCCCAGAGCAAATATCTTCCTTGAAAAACAACTTGGAACAAATAAAATAGCAAAATTACATGGTTTTTGTGCGTGTGTTAATGTTACCCAACTTGTTATTGCTCAGTAGTGTTTGTGGTATTGCAGACCTCTGGCTTTGAGTTTTTCTTTCATCTCTGCAGAAATGAATCAATATTAACAACATTATGGTTTAAAATAGTAATAATCTTTACTGAGTTCCTGTTTCCTTTGAGATAGATTACTTTTCTACACAAATGGTTACTGTGGGCCCTTTCTCGCTTGCCATTTCACACTCTGCACCCGGGTACTTCGGTAAATCCTTCATTATATGAGATTTTACCTTATTTGTCAATATCGTAGCTAGCTGTTTGTGTCTCTGGGCTTAATGTCTTGTTGATGCTTCCCTCAATTTCCCACTTGCTAAGAGGTAGAATTTAGCTTTAAAAAAAGAAAAAAACGAACCAAAACAGAAGCCTCCAGCTGAAAATCCAGACTATTCAGAAATTAGTGCTTTTAAAGATCTGTTAAGCTGTGTAATAGACTCTCAAGGGAAGAGATGGGAGCCCTTTTTTTTTCCTTTACCTGTAGCTCAGAAGAGGTGCTGTGTTATGCACTGCTTGGGCCAATCTACCATTGGCAAAGGGATTGCTTTGGAATTTATTTATATAGTAACAGGAGTGAGCGGCGAGAAGACAAGAAATGGCACCAAATAACAAGTTAACAAGCATTTATTTTGAGTGTAAATCAAATGTTTGCTATGTAGACGTGATGCTCAGTTACTAATAAAAATAGAATTGGGTGACCTAGTTAAAGCTTTTCACCTCTGTCTTAGCGGATATGTGAAGACAGCCACGTAACTTAAAAGACTAGAATATAATAGAATGTGTTTGAGGACAAGGAGATCAAGATATACCTGTAGCTTGGGATTCTCTGTCAAAAAATTTCACAGAAGCTACTTGTGTGTAAACACTGTGCTGTTTTTAATTCCTGAAGGAGTTGATTCTTCTTTCAGAAATAGTTTTTGCGTCCGCTGCTTCCTGTCTGAAACAGGAGTGCATCCTTTAACCCGCCGGGCAAGATCCTAAATTACAGAAATGCTTGGAAGCTAATTAAGGGTCAGAGGGGCCACAGTGCTGGACGCTTTGTGTTTGCACGGTGCTTCCCTTTCACGCCGTGGCGGTCGGCCGGTGCAGCACGGAGCGTGGCATCCGGTGCAGGGGAGTTTTGGCTGAGTTTCTATAAAGGGGCTGGAGGGAGGAGCCGGAGGAGCCCTCGGATCTCCCATGGCTCCCATCTCCTTGTCCTCCTGGCTGGGAAAGGTGGCTGCTACTCTAGCTGGCTGTAGAGTAAAGGATTTACATTGAAACAATTTCTATATTAACTTCCTCTCTGCTTTTTTTCAAATTTTTGTTTTCAATCTGAAAATTTGTGTATTTTTCTGTGGGAGAACGTGCCTGGCCTTTCGGAAGTGCAATGCAAGTAAAATCCACTGAGAAACAAAAGGCACGTGCTGCTGCTTGAAATCGATGTTAAGGTTAGGGGAAAGGACATTATTTATTTGGGTTAATACAAAATAAGGAGTTCGGTTTTCAACGTCTTAAACATCTGACACATCTAAATGTGTGTAGGTGGATAACGCCGCCGGAGCCCTGGAGGACACTGTAGCCCAGTAGATAGATAGCTGGGGTGGGCTGTGGGAGAGTGGCCGCCAGTCCGGACTCTCTCGCCTTTCTTTGGTGATCGGGAGCGAGTCACATCTCCGGTACGCTCCTGGACCCCTTCCTTGGCATCATGGCGCGAGGGGAATGGTGTGTAGACCTCTCTTACAAAATAATTTGAGGTGTGTGGATGTAAAGAATTCGATACAGGCTTTTGGTGTTGTGATAAATGTTTAATAATTGGGTAAGTGCCAATCTGATAAGGTGTTTAGTGAATTTAAATTCTATTGTTGACATTAATCCTTGGAGGAGGATTAAGCTGCAGTGAAAAGAAGGTATTTCACTTCTGAATGACATGCTCGCATTTCTTTTATGTTCGTTAACTTGACCATTTCAATTAATGCATGTTAAATTTCCTGGGTGTCCATCTGTGGATGAGTGCAAGGTGTCTGTGGAGAGGTGTCTGGGTACTTTTTCAAATTGGGCCTTTGTGTTCCAGAGCTTTCTTAAATGAACGCAGAGACAATGCACAACAGAAAAACAGGCTCTTGTAAAAACAAAATTAACATCAAAAAGATACTTCTGATGCTAGTTCCCTCAGTTTGATCAGGGGAATGAATAGATTATTAAGACTCAATATCCTTATATCATCTCCTGCCATCAGTACAGAGAGGAAATAAGTACACAAATCACTAAATTGCTTCAAAGCTGCTTGGCAACTGCAAATTACAAAATTGATCATTCGACTCATATTTCTTTCAAAGAAGAGAAGAAGGAAGAAAAACAGTTCAGGATTATCACAAGGAGTAAATCCTGTTGCAGGCTGTACAATAATAGCGTCAGGGCTTAGTCAGAAAAATCACAATATGCAAAATGTGCAACAGTTAAATAATAATAAAACCCAGCTGTACTTCCCTTCAGCTTTGTCCTTTTCACTCTCTGTCATCCCCAGAGCAAGCCTAAACATGAATATAAGGTAAACTTGGTTGTTTTTATCCATGAGTACCTCTACATGCAAACAGATTATACTGGCTGTGCTTTTTTGGTCTAGTCCTTTTTCTGCTAACTGGTGTTAGTAACCTGGAACTGTAATAGAGGAAAACAAGTCGCATGTAGGGAGTGTTTGTGGATCATGCGTATAGAACACTATCTGTAAAGGACTGCATGGAGAGAACCTTCTGAGGATAATTAAAAGCAGCTTAAAAAAAAAACCACCTTTTTGTTCCATATCCATTAGCATATCTTATCCTGGGCAGAGACAATCTGCTAAATTTCAGTGATCTGTTTTTCCACCTGAATATTCAGTGACTTGTAGTAGGTTAACAAGAGTGAAGCGAGGTTACAATTTTTTCAAGCAGCAGTCCCGATACCTTTCCCACGTCTGTGTAGGATGGAACAGTATCTACTCAAAATAGTCCGTGGACTGTGCACCTGCTCTACGCACCGGCAGCCGGGACCGCTGCTGTACGGATCTGGGAACCTGTGCCTGCAGTGACGTGTTGGGATTTTAAGCATGGGAGGGCTGAGGCCGCTGTTGGTGCGGCTGCGCTTCGCCTGCAGACGTGGTGGCCTGCTCTCCCGAGAGTCTGGGAGGGAGAGCGTGCTGCTCTGAGCGGGAGCGCTCCGGTTGGAACTAACAGACACGCGTCTCTCCATCTCCTGCAGTTTTTTCCCCTGGCGTTCTTCCCTTTGCTTTTTTCTCCTGGTTATAGCGTTTGCTGTTTATTGTCCTAAATTAATGATTGTCTCCACACTTTCTTTTTGTGGTTTGTGTATACTTAGTGCTAGATTACGATCTTCCAGTGAGGACTGAATTTGGCAACCGCAGCACTTAAAACGGGAGGTCCTTAGTCTGTATTTCAGGAACGGGACTAAAGAGAGGTAAACACTGAAATCTCTTTTCTTTCACAAACATTTGTTTCTATAGAAATCAGGTAGCTTTCTGGAAATGCTGTTACATTCTCTAAGTTCTTGAAGAAGGATCCCAAGAAAATTTTGTCGCGATTTCAGTATATACCAAATCTTTAAAAAAAGGTGACAAAAAAGCCATTTTAAGCCAGCTTATGCTAGGCTCTGTAGTTTCATAGCACTGCCTTAGGCTACATTTTTATTTGGCTAAAGGAGAAGTTGGGTGTCACGGCTTGTCTTGAGTAAAAATTTTTGTTTGCAATGGCTTTCTGTGGATAAAGGATGACTTGGCACATTCTCAGTATCTTTCTTTGCCATGTTTTGTTTTATTTTATTTTTGCAAAAATGTGGGGGTTTTCTCAAGTGAAGAATTTTTTTCTCCCTTATGCTGCAGGAAAAAGAAAAGGGAATTCGTAACAAACTTTTCAAAACCTGGAGTGTTTCTGTTTGGATCCTCTGGCAGAGTGTGTGTGCAGGTTTGACTCGTGTCCCCAGGGTGGGTACAGCTCCCAGGCTGCAGCACCTCTGATGGTGCAGCCGCCTTCCCCACTATGGACAAGGTGAGACTGAGTGTCCTGTGGGTTTGCAGCTGGGCCTGGGACTGGGGACTTAACGAGAAGACAGTAGGAACAGAAATCCCTTGACTACAGCTGCAGCAGGCTTCGTGTCAGGAGTTCCAAAGAGAGTAACATACCTGTCTTCCCCTTGAAAAGCAAATTAGTTTTCCGTTGTCTGACCAGCTTCTATCATCTCCTGTGTTATTTCTGAATGTATTTGGTTTCCTGATCAGTTTGCATTTTGAGTGCCACAGTTGTCTCTGTTCAGCTACTTACTCATCTTCGTATCTGCGTCTCTTGGGTTTGAAAATAGTTTTCACTAAGCATTCTTTTCAAATTAGTGTTAGAGCTAATTTAACTTCTTTTTCATTTTAGTTCCTATGTCTTCTGCCTTGATTATTAAAATCCATTGTTAGACTTCTGTGGGTGCTCCAGTGAAGAGACAGGTTGAAGGTCCGTGCAGTGGGTATGGGTGACCCAGCCTATGTGGAGGCAGTTAGATTTTTAATTAATCTAATTGTCCCATAAAAGTGCCACAAGAATAGGCTTATGGCTCCCAGAAAAGAAGTTGTGGCTTTTTCTTTGTAAAGTTATCACTCTCTGTTTATAAGGGGATCAAGAGACTTTTGACTTAAACACGGGCAAGTCAAAAGTACATTTGAAAGTTGCTCAGATGAGAAACTAAAAAAGGGCAAGAGCAGAGATAGCTTTTTGAACGTGATTATCTTGCAGTGTATTGACAAGTTGTGATTAAAGCTTACACTGCCTAAACTGCCAGTGTAACACAGTGCTACAGATAATAGTTCTCAGGTCATTTATTATATTTGCAGTTACTGTTAGCAGCAGCAGCTTTTTCTGTACACATTTTATTACTTGTAGGATTATGGTAACACCGCATTGTTCTAAAGGTTATTGTTGTAGATGTTAGAATGCTAAATTCCCTCAATTAGGGTGTTCTAAGATCATCAAATAGTAGATTAGCTCCACATAGACTACTTTGCTTAAGATTTTGCTTAAATTTCCTCATTTAGGTATGTGAAATTTCTTCTTGGTGCTCCTGAGTGTTATGGAGGAACTTTGTATGTGGTTCCGAGAAGGAGCTGCTCTTGCCAATAAGGGACTAGACTGAGATTTAGGAGCGCTGCAGACATGTCCTCTCTCTGCCACAGACTTTGTGAGGGTCCTTAGGCGAATCATTTATCCTCAGATTATTTCCATTCTCCACATGCTACTTGGAAGGATGCAAAAAGGAAGGAAAATCTCAAAATGCCACTCAAAAAGTTCTTTACAGGTAGTGAAGTGGGACATGGAGAGACTGGCTTTTTCAAGACAACGAAAAATGGGAGATGAACTTTTGCTTCTTACCTCCTTTCTGTAACTGGAGGATCAGCTGTCCTTTCTGAAACGTGCCAAATGTTTTTATTCGTTGTGCAGGTGTCTCAAATCTTAGTGTGGTGCTAGCTTTCCATTTTGAAGAGCTCTTGAAATCACTTGTTGGAGGTATGAAATTGCTCAGGGTATCTTGTCCTTTCTGTATTACCCACTGCAGCACAGAAGAGGAGCACTGCATCCCAGCTCAGCCTGCCATCTCATCGTCTGCCTTGCTGCTGCTCCTCCCAAACAATTGTTTCTCCGGTGAAGTTAAATATTCTGTGTTTATAAAGCATCTTTTAGTGCAGCAGGTAGGCACCATCTACAGGCTATTAATGGTTTTTCAAAATGAGCTATTTGTCCAGGCAGTCAGCTCTTAGAGCCTGTTTGTTTTGGGTTGGGTCCCGTGTCGTCCGCCGTTGCCCACCCTCCTTTCTTTCCACATTCTTCTTTGTTGAGAAACTTTTTGGTTCTTACTCATGAACACGGGATAATGGAACAAGAAGTGTTTTCTGCAATCAGTAAATAATGTAGAGCTTGAAGGGAGGAAATAGGAAAGCTACTGAGAGAACTAAATGAAAATGGAATTACATTGCTTTACAAGATGCAGATATACTGAAAGCAGTTTTAGACATAAGAGCCGACGCTTTCTGTCATTTGTATTTAGGTCTTGGGATGGGTTGATGCTTTTTGCTTTGTTTCAGTATTAACTCTTTATTAAGATCTCTGTCTGTCATGGATTTCACTGTTTTATATGTTTGCTAAACGTATCTGTACAATGCAAAGAGCTTTTTATTAGAGTTTTTAAAATAAGCTGTCCTTTCACAGTGATGAGAAGAGGCAGAATACAGAATGGATGAGAAACACAATTAAAATGCACAGATTGTGCTACGTTAAGCTGACACATCCTGCCTGTGCAGTGTACTTCAGGTGAGGAGTAGCGTGTAAAGATTTTCTGCAGCTTTTTTTCAAGCGCTTATCTAGACTCCTTCACTGGTAGTGAATGATGCCTCCTTATGGGCTCTGGCCATCGACAAACCACTTAGGGAAAATTGTATCATCTCCCATTTTGCAGGGATTTAAAAATGAGGCACAAAGCAATGATGTAGCTTGCCTGGAAATGCCCTGGAAATGAACAGCAGAGGTAGTGTCCCGAGTTGCCGAGTAGAGATGTCTGTGCAGCATGCAGGTTAAATGATTGCATGACATGTAGCGTAGAAGCGTGAAACAGCCACTAAAAGACTTATTCCTTTACCTCAAAACCTGCATGCTCTTGCTCAAGACCCAAAGTTCACCTTGCGTCTTGGAAGAAGAGATTTAGCCTTCAGAGGAGTGTCAGCAAAGGAAAGCTTCTCTAACCTTGGCTGTACTTACACCTCTGCTGTTGCTTCCAAGAAGAACACAATGAAAAGCCAGAATTTGCTGCTTATTGAGAGGCGTTTAAATAGTCAACTCCTGTTTATGTTTTCTGAGAAATAGCTCTGAACAGAAACACTACCAGGGAAATGGAATTTGCTCTGGGCTTATCTTTTTATTGTGACTTACAGGAATTGTGCCAGGTAAATGTTTGTGGACTCTCACAGGTCTGAAGATTGCTGCTATCATCTTGATGACAAAAATACGGGACTTTTATTCGTGCCTTCTGGGAGCCATGAGGTTAAGAAAATGACTGAGATTTTTTCTTCATTTCCCAGAGTGTCTTTTGAAGTGAGAAATATACACACCAGTCCTAGAAACGCTGATCAGAGCCCTGCCCTGTCTCACCCCTCCACATGTAATGACTAGAACACTTGCCAGCCAAGCTAAAAGGGGAGGCAAGAAAAGCTAATGGGATGAGCAAAGGACACACTTAGCTCCTCAAAATTCAGCCCGTGCTACAGGATGGCTAGGGACTCAGTTAACCGGTATTTTATAGCCAAGTCTCTTCCTTGGCTGCCAGATCACCATGTGTTCCTAAACCTCTTGGGTGTTTTTGACCATCACTTCCGTTATTCTATGTTTTGAAGTATGTAGGAGTGAGGACCCATCCATTTGTAGCAGTCCAGCTCTGAGTCAGATTTCTTCCTGGTGGATACATGATTAATAATTCAGGATTACTGATGATGATTCCTGTTTGGTCCCCATCTGGGAAAACATGAGTCATGTAGGAGAGCATCAGTCCTGGAAAATTACGTGACAGTCATGGCAAAAGTCACCATCTCTGTTGGTAAAAGTATAATGTGTATCCCCCATCCTAAATATCTCCTAAATTTTTTATTTTTTCTTGTATGTGAATTTCAGATTGGTTCTGCCTTGGGATTTTAAAGGTCATGTAATAACTTTAAAGCATCTATAGAATAGTTGCAACATAGCTAGATTTCATCCCATTTTTTATTTGTATTGGCTGGGCTTTTGATCTTTTAATCTTGCTCAAGAATAAGTGGAAAAATCAGTCAGAATAATTCTCCATATACTATTAATACTTGTCACTAGTTGGCAGTGACAATTCACTTTGAGCTCCCAGTGAATGGCAGAAAGGACACTGTTCTGACACGTAACAAATAATCATTTTGGCAAAAAAATCCCCAAACAACCAAACCTGCCTTTCTTTTGCCTCCATGTTTAAAGTTAAATGAACTACCCACAGCACTTAAGGGACTTAGAGGTCCAGCAAGAAGGAATGCAGTACAGTGGTAGTGGAGGGGTAAGACTTCACTCTTTAGCAGATGTATGCTGAAGATATGTTCTTCCTCAGCACACAGTTAGAAAAAAGATGACCTACGCTGCATGGATCATAGCATAGGTCATGCATATTCAGAAAGCTTTTTTCCCTTTTGGAGCCTCTTACTGTGCTAGTTCTTCAACATCAAAGAACAACTTGATTTACTTATATTTTCCATATCACAAAAGTAACAAACAGCAACACACAATCCTAGGCCCCGAGCTGAGAATGCAACCAGTGGTCCACAAGCCCTGAGAGGAGCAATTCTGATGAGATCCGCAGATGTTTCTTGCGGAGCAGTTGGCAGCATTGACGAAGCATTTTGCTGAGAGAGAAGGAATCTGTGTTCTGCACATGTCTGGAGCTAATGGCTGGGTGGGTCCGAGTTCCTTAACTGGTGCTAATAACACCAATATAAACATGGGGACATTTAATCTTTTGAGAGGCTTTTTTAAAAATACATTTTACGTACTTTATGAAGAGTTACATTGTTCTGTAAATTGCTGTCTCAGAATCTGACCGTTTGGAAATTTTAAAAAATTTTTAATTGATATAGCATTGAAAAATTTTCAAACAATGGAGGTACACATTGGCTATTGCCTATCAAATGTTTAGTATTTTTGATGCAAAAAAGACTAAAAAGTTGTCATTTTAATGAAATTATAGAGAGTGGGAAGTGTGTTTGGTTTTTTTGGTCTTTATGATGAAGTTTACCTTGGAGCTGGAGGCAGAGTAGTTGTGCGGTGAAAAAATAACGAACACTTGGGAAGAGGGTAATTACAGTTATTAAGCAGTTGGCTAGTCGCTGCACTTCTGCTGTGAAGCTTTTGTCTTTGCACTGTCTCCCTGTCTCACTGGTAATTAGTTGTTTAAGGTCTGAACCCAGGTCTCCCGTTTAGAATCAGTGGAAATACTTTCCTTGAATCTTGCTATAAATGTTTGATCCTGTAAGAGACTTTGATTTATGGGGCTGCCACTGGTTTCAGTGAACATTCTGCAACCGTAGAGCTTCCAAGACAAGTCTCAAACTGCGGCAGATAGCTGGCATGTTAATTCAGTGGTGTGTTTTAGTTTGTTTGGTTTTTGTTTTTGTTTTGGTTTCTTTAGTGAAAGCTGGAATGTTACTGTGCTTGTATTAAAGATAAGTACTCGAGTTCACAAACGTAAACCAAGTCACTGTCTCAAGAGGGACTAACCACTCCTGCGTGACCAATTTTGCAATATATTTAAAGAAACACGATTTTCAGAAGAATAACACATTGCAGCAATACATTTGCGACAACAGGAGAAGCGTGAGATTCCCACCTTGGGTGCTTACAGAACACTTTTTAGGTTCATGAACTGGGTATTCTGGTTTACTCGTGTCTAAGAAGAGGAGGGCTGTGTTCTTCGTATGAGTATTATGACAATTTTTCCTTCTTGAACATCAGGAAAAATGTTTTGCAAGCTCATAAAATTCTTCAAGAGTCCTGACAAGTATAGCAGCAGATGCCCAGCACTTAGACTGTGCGGAAAACAATCCTATGAATATAAAATTTACAGGGGGGTCAGAAACAGGATTCTCAAATAGGGTAAATAGGAATTTCACTCAAGGCAGTGAAGCCCTGTTTTCCAAGGCAGGTTCCTGTTGAATCACTGAAAAATAGTTTCATTTAGGGGCTTTATTTTTTCAGCTAAAGTTGATTTCAGAAATCTGTAGTTCACTGCTGCAGCCTTCCCAGATTTGTCTTTTAATTAACTTTCCCGCATGATCTCTCACATTCTAGACATCAGAGATTTTTCCTGGAATAAGGAAATATTAAAAAGTTATTTGCAGCCATTCAGTGTTTCCTCCCGTAATGGATTCTATGGCACTTAGCATGCACTTACCTCAGTTTTTATCTCGCTGCCCATCGCCCTAGTATCTGAGTTCTTCCCATCAAAAGTAAAATCTCTTTCCCTGAAACACTGATGATGAGAATGGAGAGGTTGTTTGCTTTAGAAAAGCAATAAAGGGAAATCCAAAAAGGCGAAGCTTAAGGAAGAGAAAGCAGTTGCATTTAGGAGAATGAGTGCTCACAAACCAAGTTGAAAATATGGGTTTTGTGTTTTGGATCTGAAAGAGATAAGGACTTTTTCATTCATTCATTTTCTAGCGTCATCGATTTTAAAGGGAAGAGTCTGGTTTTCCATTTGGTGATGTAACACAGCTGGTAGGATTTCTTCTAGGCGAATCTGTTAGGGTGATCTCTTTCAGAATTGCCGTTGGGGCGGTGCAGGTCCCACAGAAGTTCTTCTCTCCAGCTCAGACAACTTTCTTTTCATTCGCTTTTCTGTTAAGAAGCCAGGCTGCCGGGAGGGGCTCCAGCTGCAGCAGAAAAGGGCTGTTCTGTAGGTTACGGGGAGCCGCCGTCACACTCGGAGTATCTATGTAAAGACTTTGAGGTTTTAAAGACCTCTGTTTTCATTGCCTTTGGACCATGTTCTTTTATACCTGAGGAACTATAGACTCCTATGGAATTTATAGAGCACTTCAAGCCCACGGTTTAAAAAAGAAGTGCCAAATACAGCTTTGAAGATACCTATCAATCTTTTTGCTTGTGAGCCCGGTGTTTCAGGTATCTGCGTATTTCTACTGATAATTTGTGAGCTTGTCCTTTCAGCGGGTCCTGTAAGCTAGACCTGTCCTATAACCCGTCCTTTTCAGTTGGAAGACTAAGGCACAGAGATACTGAGTTACTTCTCTGAGAAGAGCATCTGTGATAAAAATGGCACTTGAACTCATGTCTCCTGTTCCTTAGTCCTTTGAATTTAACCAAAGCTGCTGCTTTAAACCAAGCCCTCTCTGACCTTTTCAAGAGATCTCAAAAGTTTACTTACCCCTAGGGGTGTTGTGAAGCTTAATTAATGTTTGTAAAGTGCCCTGAGTTCTTTGGATGAAAGCGCTTTGGATTATTAATATTAATAATAACAGATGAGCCCCTGAAATGTTCTAGTACAGTAGAATGAATTAACATGAAGCAAGCAATCAACAACAACAAATCAAACCAGTAATGCCTCATAGCCTTGGGCACCGCATACAGCTGGTGGTCTGATAGATATGACAGATGAATCCGCTGATATTCTCCTCAGTCATTTCCATTGTAAATTAAACTGTCTCCCATGTCCTCATAACAGCAGCATTTCAGCCAAAAGTCACCTGCAGCATTAACTTGCCTTTTCCAGTTGAGGGGTTTTTTTTAATCGTCTTCTATAGGTTATATTCAGACATCAGTAAGCTGATACATAACTTTTTGGGGTACTTTCCAGGGACTTAGATAAGCTGTGGCAATGGGGCACCATTCCCATAGTCACATTGGCCCATGTGCCCCAAGACGGACTTACTCCTTCTGCAGTGCTTTCACCCCAAGTTCCCTGGTGCATGTACTCATGGGGGTGTTTCTCCTTGTACAGAAGTGTCAACAAGCAAAATGGACAGGAAAAATAACAAGAGAAATGAAGGCAGAGAGACTGGATGACTCGGCCAATGCCTTTCAGTGTATCAGAGGAAAGGTAGGCTATAGGCTCCCTGGTCCGTGTCGAGTATTCTGTGGGATTTCAGCTGTTGTGACCTCCTTGCCTAGCACAGGAGCGTGAAAGAGCCCAAACATAACTTGGAGTGCAGTCCACGGTGCCCTTTTCATATGAGCAGATATCAAACTAGTAGAAAACAGATGCTTCATAATTGCACAATCTTATTTTTCTTTCAGTCTTCTCTTCCTCCTATCATCAAAATGCAATGACACAATATAAATTTTTGTATATACATTACAAGCTGAAAAGCTGCCATAACCTCAGTAGATCATAACAAAAATCTGTTATGTAGGAAAATAAATGAGGAAGCCTTAGGGCAATTTTCCTCAGAAAAAGTATGGTAAGGAATGTGTATTGTCTTGGACTGTTGAACAGAATTGGACTATTAAGGAAAGAGTATTAATGATTTATGCAAGGGTTTTGGAAGAGGGACTTCATAGTACCTGTACCAAAGAGCAATTGGTACTACTATAATTGCCATTGGTCATAATGGAGAGTTTCACTCCGTGGAAAATGCTGGAATTTCAGGAGAAAACTTCATTTGTTGTAGGAATGAGTTGAAATATGTAACTGAATATGAACACCAAAATGTTCTTACATTGGATTTGTGTGAGCGTGTGAAAGAAAAAGGGAACAGGGAAGGCAGGAATGTATGTAATTAAATTTCAAAAAATACTAGTATTTTTCCTGAATTTCTCAGAGACCTGTCCACCGGGATTACACGTAATAGCTTGGAATCCGGCAGCCTCATTTGAGAACTATTTTATTTTTTTCATCCTGGCAACTTTTGCTTCACTATGTGCAAATGTTTTTTGGTTTAGCAGGCTTGGCATTTTGCAGGAGCTGACCCTGAATTTGTACTGCTTAATTGAGAAAACATGTCTGTAGTGAAGATCTAACAATGAATGAACAATTACTTTTAACCTTCATGCCTCTTCTCTTCCCAAGACTATCTGTATCAGCTCTGAACATACAGTTGTGAAGATCCCTTATTATCTTTTTAAGGGCTGATTGCTTATCCCATTGGCCCATTTTTCATGTGTTTTTCCAGTGTGATCATGCAAAATCAAACATTTGCCTCGGTGCCCTCACCTGTCCATATATCACTAAGCTCCATCTCTGTGTGTGTCCTGGCCTTGATTCTGGGCTGAATAAGATCAATGAGCTTATTAGAACATGATAGAGCAAAACCAAAGAACATGTCTTGATGGGTCATGTTTGGAAGAGGCCGAAGGGAGAGGCACTTTCTCCTTTGGTTCAAATATCAGTAATTCTTGTGAATGAGAGGTAAACACTGCAACGTGGCTTAAACAACTGAAAATGCACTGCTTTTGTATATGTGGGAAGGATTTATTCATGTGTTTATTTTTAAGTGGACGTGTTTATATCTCTCCTGTTCTTACTGCCCAAGGATTGTTCTTGCTCGTCTTGACTGCAGCCAGCAGCTCATTTGGAAGTGTGCGGAATGCAGTCCCCTCTCCTTTCCTGGCCGACACTCAAGTTGTCACGTGCTCTGGAAGTTGGGGTAAAGTGTCCTACAACTTAACACCGATTCCTGTGCTTTGAAAATGCCTTGTTTCAAGGGTTTTTTCATTCCTCTTCTGCACAGCTCTTCAGGGCAGCTCTTCGCACCATAAAGCGTAAATTCTTCCTTACAGTGTTTTCTGTGGTGAAATAATTTGCTTGTTGACATGTTAGGCCCTTTATTTAATGAGACAGGGCAAGCCCTCTGCTGATGCATTTCACCACAAACTGACTGGAAATAAAGTTGCTAGAGTGGTGTGGCAAGATATTAAACTTGTAATTATGGTGGTGGCCAGCTTTTCACCCAAGACACCACCACTGGCAAGTTTGTGGATTTCTTCAATCAATATAATTTCCACTTTTTTTCTGAAGTCCAGCTTTGATATAATGTACTGTTGTGGGTTATCTGTTTCCACAGCCTGATTTCTCTGCATATGCAGCAACATGTATGGTGTTTCTTTTCTCATATTATGTATTCCTTTTTTTGCTATATTAAGGTTTGACAGCAAGTAGTCCAGTTGCTTTGTTAGGTTCTTGTTTTTATAGGTTCTAATTCCTGTTGATAATATCTTGAGATCGTGGATATTTCCTCCCTGCCACCGCCCCACAAGTAAAAAGAGTGCTAGCTACAGAATTCTTATTTTCCTTCAGCTGTTCTGTTAGAAACCAACCCCATTCTTCCTGCCTTTTAGTACCTAAAAATAAGAAACTCGATAAGGAAATTAAAAATCAGTGATGATTAGTTCTGACAATTTTAACTCATATTACAGATTCCTTTGCTATTTTGCTGTTTAGTTGACTTTGGCATGTGTGTCTTTGAATTTTAATTTAGTTAAACATACACCTGTTGATTAAATTGCAAATATGTAGCACCTCTTATTTGAAGATAACAGTGTCACTTTTTGCTTAGTTTTGCAATACCCTTTTCTGTCTGTTGTGATTGAAACGCAGAGTGTGGCATGGAGAGCCTGAATGGTCTGCCGTGAGTCAAATACCGTGTCTAGAGGGAAAGACGATGGGCAGCGGGACGGCCTCGAGAGAATCACAGTCTTGTTGGAGGCGCAAACACAGAGCTTCATCTGTGTTTGATCCGTGAGAGGAACGGCTCCCATCCCACTCCTTCTCTGACTTACCCTGCCGGTCTTGTGAACAGCTTTCTGCTCTTCCCATGACCTCAACAGTCGACGTACAACCGTTCCCTTATGCCAGTTACCCTTCCATAGATGCAGTCAAAAGACTCCTTGGTTTGCTACTGATTTGCTCAATCTTTTTTTCTCTTACATTAGCTGTCTAACGTGTCAGCTATTTTTTTTTTTCTTCTTTTTATTTATCAAGTTTGTGATTCAAGGAACTTTTTTGCAAATGTGTCTTAAATAATGCATATCAAGAGTTAACTTTTTTCTTTTCTTCTACTGCTGTATGAATTGCTGGTTTAGAGTGACTGAGGTTCCCTATAGTTTGATTTTATTCTGTCACACTATGCAAATCCATTTTTTCCTTTGGGGTCATGCCAATCTGTCCTTTCTGGATTTCTTTTTTTAATATGAAGCAGTAAATAAATTGAACGCATGCTAGTACAAATGTTGGAAGTCACTTCAGTTACTAGCCAGCATATAAACAAACTGTGGCAACTGATGTATCCAAAAATGCTTAAGATACAGGTTTATTTCTACTGATTTGTAAGAAGTATTTCATACGTATTCATTGAATTTCTGAAGATCAAATCCAGCCGTTTTTGGTATTTGAAACAGTTCTGAAGTCACGTGCCCCCCCCCCTAAATAAACCCAAAACTCAGGCTCCTTTTAAATCACCTTGTGACAGCAGTCCTAACTTGAGGCACTCAAATGTTTACTAGTTAAAAAAAAAATAATTGTGGTTTGGAAAGATGTTACTGTTATTTTAAACAATTCTGGCCAAAACAGATTGGCTTTTAGCAACATCATAGTCAGGATAATCAGCATGATTACATGAATATCCAGTGTTTTCTATTTGAATATTAAGTAGCCTCAAATTCAGCAAAGGATCTTCCTTTGCGTTATTGGTAAACTCTTTTTTTTTCTTTATTTCTTACGATTTGAAGTGCAGTAGAAAAAGTAAAGTGGGCTAGGAGGTGTCTGAAGGCAGAAACGTATCCCTGTCCTTCAATTTTGTGGCAAATAATTGGGCCCTGAAGGAATTGGCTGTTCGGTTGTTCTCTCGGCTGTAGTGTGTGTCTGTTGGCTCTGTTTCTGAGAGCTGCCTCACAGCAATGCGTTTTGGCAGGAGCCCGAAGGACTGACACCGCGAGGGCGGGGGGGGAAGACTGCTCTAAATTTGAGGGGTCAAGTTAACATGATCCAGGGCCTCAGTCAATGGAGATACCCCCAAGGGAAGAAACTCCAAACATTCTAGTAAATTCCGTTTTACTCTTGGGAAAGTAAATTCACTGACAGGTTTTTATTGTTCACGTTATCCAGTGTTGGCTACATGTCACTCTTATTAGCCTTTAAACCTTTTAGGCAAGCTATTTCGCTCTGCTCGTATGTGTATGATAATGTATCCGTACAAGCAGTATGCATTTGGTTTGTTGGGTTTTTTCGGTTTACTAAGGCATTGCTGATTAAAATTTAGCTGGAGTACAGGGAAATCTTTCACAAGTACTTATTAATTTAGGAGTTTAGGTCTCATTTATGACAGTGATGTTGATGCTCAGGAGACCAGAGGGCTTGGATAGTCCATATGGAGGTCGAAGTAGTAGCAAACAACTGAAGAGACAACTCGCCGCATTCAGGGGCGATGTACCATCCTTGACTACTTTGGCTAAATGGTTTAGGTCTGGTAACATTTGCATTCTGTTCCTTGTACTTAAACTCTGCTAACTCTAGAGCTGAGTTTCCCCATTTGTAAAAGGGCAGTAATCATTTTACTAATGATAGATCATATTAATTGTGTCCCTCCCCTGGTGGAGGGGCATGTGGATACTCAGTGCAAATGGATTCCAGTTTCCTGGAGCCTCGGGAGAATTCAGTTTTCTCACTGCTCGTGTTGTGCTTGAACATTGAACCGTGACTCTAGACAAACATCTATAGGGAGCCAAAAGCAGAAAATCCTTCATCCTGTATAGTCATCCATTTTCTTCAGTGAGTCTTAGCCCAGCATGAGGATCCACTAGATCGATTCAAAATGTAGGCCTGTTTTAGTGCCGAGGGTTATAATAAATGGTGAATGTTATTATACATTCAGGTACTTTCACAAGCCTCTTTTCATGCAGTTCTTCCATATTTTCAAATAACAACACCCAATTAAGCACTTGAATCAGTGCTGCCCTCAGCAGAGATGTAATTAAGCAGGTGTTTAAATCCCTTGTTAAATTAGGCTCTTATATTTTTCTTTGCTAATCTACCATTACTATTCCTGTCCAGAAAAATAATGGGAAAACAAATGAATCCTGAAACCCTAGCTTTGGGCTTATAAGGGTCAAACTATATTGGCCACACAGAGTAGATCTATGGAATCTAATCAAATTTAGGTAAAACAAAAGCAGATTTACATAGAGGCTGCTGGATAACAGCAGTGAATAGCAAAACATTGCTTCTCCAGGAAGGAAAAAAGTTAAATGGAATAAAAATCCACTTCCAAAAGGGCATTATGTGGCACTTTTCCCAACTAATGGCTTGAATGTGGTAATTCAGAATGCTCATGAAATGCATACATGGCCTGGCCATAAAGAGAATAGGGAAACAAAGAGGTTGCTAATTCAATTACAAATGTTATAGATCAAGCTCTTTACTGTTCATCCAAATGGAAATTTACACTAAATAACATTATCATGAATTGGCTCAGCAACTTAATGGACTAAGACTCTCACATCTAACAGATTGCCTGGTCTCCAGTAGGTCTTGAAAATTATCTCTCTTGTGGATACCTTTAACCAAGCCCCAATATACTCTTGTTATGGAATAAATGAAATAAAGTCAGATCATAATTTTCGTTGTATTCACTTAGCTAATAGATGCATTAAATAGTTTCTGTGTAAAGTTTGATCCTGTCGTGCTTATGGCCAGGGCCAGAGATACAGGGTCTTTCGGAGGTCTGTACTTTTGGGCAACTTTCCAGTGATGTTTGGCAAGGCAAACATGCAAATTGGAGCCCAATATTTATTTTATTTTTGTATATATATATGAATATATATATATATACACATATATTAATACATTATTTATTTATTTATTTATTTAGGATACAAAGCATCTCATCTGGGACCTTTGTAAAACCTTTTGGACCATCTGGTCTTACAAGTTGGTTCTTTTGGATTTCAGTACCATGTATATTAATTGAAATACTTCTGGTTTTATGTTGCTTGGTCCCAAGGCTGCTCAGTATTTCAGACCATTACATTAATATTTATTAATGGGGTGGGTGTGTGCTGTGTATCATGCTATCTGAATTCACTAATACTGTTTTCACTGGAACGGTGATGAACATGCAGCAAGATTGGCCTTAAGACTATTTCAGGACTCAGTAAGGAGGAGCTTATAGCCTTAAGAACATCATATATTGTGAAGGCTTAATTAAAGTAAAAACAGATGGAAGGAAAAGAAGTGTGTGTATGTCTGCAGATGTATATGTAGATGGGCCCTACAGGTACTGGTTGATGCTGTAGCCTCTCTGCTGGTGCTGTGAAGTAGCTTAAAGTTGAGCGAACAAGCCATGTTCACATTTTAAACATGCTGTTTCCCTTGTGCTGGTTAACCATATAAGTTCAGCTTGATTTGGTGGAGCAAAATGAATGGTTTGCTTTGCAAAGGGGCTCTGATTTCAAACTAGTATGAAGATTGTATCCTGCATGATGTTGGTTCACCCAAAAAATGAGGCTTGTCCAGTGTTAGTGCACCGACACTGAACGTGAAAACGGTAGAGCCAGACTCTTCTGAGTGGTATCCAGTCACGGGACAAGAGGTACTGGGTAAAAACTGAAATACAGGAAATTCCATTTAAACATAAGGAAAAACTCTTTTTTGTGAGCGGCCAAACACTGGAACGTAATTCCCAGAGAGGCTGTGGAGTCTCCATCCTTGGAGATATTCAAAACCTCACTGGACATAGTCACGGGCAGTCTGCTCTAGCTCGTCCTGCTTTGAGCAGGGGTTTGGACTTGGACGATTTCCAGAGGTCACTTCCAAACCACAACTGTTCTGTGATGCCGAGATTTAAGAACCTAATCCGTATTGAAAGGCAATGAAGACAAGTGTCCTAGACTTTTAAATGGCTTTTAAAAATGAGACTCCAGCTCGTTAATCAGTTACAATGCTGAGTGGGTAACATAATACCCTGAAAAAAATTGTGCTCAAGTTCTGTGCACCCTTCAGAAAGCTTACACATAAATGTACAGTTCTGGTGCTTGATATGAAACACTTCCAAACTTTTTGCTTTCAAATCCCCGAAATACTTCCATTTGTAAAACTATTACTTAACACTTAAAATAACCTTAATTCTTTTTGTTAAATTTTGAATCCTAGATGAAGTAGCAAAATAACACATTTCTGCTTAGTTCCATGATTATTAAATACAGACTGTGAAATACTATTCATTGCTTTGAAAGGTTACTTTCCTAAAAATAAAAAGGAAGCAAGCAATGTTTGCTGTGCCAAGGCTCATTTCTTCTGCCTACCAGGGACAATAAACATGCGATTTGAAAGGTCATTGGTTCTTTTGTATGCTAATAAACAATTAGTATGGCTGGGGGGGAAGATGTGGCATCAGCTTCTTTAGCATGTGTTTCTGAGGAAATTAGCCGTTCAGGACAAGCTGAGAATACTGAGGCTAACATCTCCTGCATGATTTCTTAGCCATCATTTCAGTCCCTGAAAATATTGCTGTTTAATCAGCTCTGGCTAACAATTATTTTTCTCCTTGACAAGCACCTTCTGGGACTTCAGTTCACCCCCGAGATTATTATTTTTTTTTATTGTAACATTTTATAGCTGATAAGGAAAAAGGATTTAGAAAAAGAAAATAACTGACTTTTCCTTCCAGGCAGTTATGATGTTGTATGCATATGAAATATATGTGCACAGAATCTAAATTTGATGTTACTCCAGTCATTTTATTGCAGTGGTAGCGGTGGAGTTTCACACATTCTCGTAATTACCATCCTTCCCCCGTCCCCCCCGCCCTCACACACGCTGCTGCCACAGGAAAACTGACCATCTGGTCAACTTTAGAGAGCAAAATAACTGTGATTGTGGATGGTAGCACCTAACTTGCTGAATGCCAGATACCACAGTTTAAATAGTACCCACAAAAGACTTGCTTTTCCTATTTCTGAATTGCTCGGGAACATCTGCAGGCTAGCAATCAATTTTTTTATTTTCCTAATCATTGGAAAACACATTTCAGACTTCTTGCAATGACTTTCACCTGTCCTGTTTCTTTATTTGCCTTTCGTATTAGTTCTGCCTGCCATTTTTTGGATGCCAAGGGATATTCTCTTACTAAGTTTCCAGAGTACAGGAACATCGAGTCAGGATTTTTTTTTTTTTTTCCAAACAGCAGAAAAGCCGCTGCCACATGAATAACTGCAACTAAGTCGGGTGGCTGGGGAAGCTGAGCGTGGTGAGCAGGTAGGCTCCAAGCACGCTTGCTGCCTACCGTCAGGTTTCTTGTTAGAGGTGTTGGGGCAAGGGGGAGGTTGGAAACCCATGTAAACCTGCAGCTCCTCTTGCTCCCAAGAGCATCTAGCTGACATTGTCCTTCTTGCTCTGTCCCCTCCAGGCTTTCTCCAGCATGCTGCAGAGTCCATCCTTTCCAGCTCTGAAGTCTCCCGAGGATTACGCAGCACAGTCTTTCTCCCAGGCTTAGGAAACACGCGGCTCTGAACATGGGGGAAAACAGGGTATGTATGCAGTGCCTGTTTTTTCCTGGGTGTGAGGTGAGCTTTGAATACTCTAAGCCCAGATGGACAAACAAGCTGTGCATGTACCAGAGCTGGACAGAGTGGAATGACTTCTACTGTGCCTGAGAAATCTCAGACAAATGATGAAAGGTTAGGAAACCTGCCCGGTGAAATGATACGGCAGAACACTCACGCGTATTCAGATGAAAGTGCACATAGGAACATTCCAGTTGCATCATGGTAGAAACAGAAAGGCCTCAGTTAGCAATAACTTTGTCAGAAGTACAACATTGACTCGAGACAAGGAGACAAATATTGCCAGTCTAGCACATTATCTTCTGCAGTTACTACAACTACAAATACCGCTCAAGACAAACATTGGAAATAATGATCGTTATCTTTTGAATAGTTTCCTATCTCCTTCTTTATGCAGCTCCTTTAGTCAACAAAAATATTCAGGTACTTGAGTTAAGTAGACTTCATCTTTTGTTTGTGGGAGAGGCTTGTATAGCACCAAATCAGCATCTAAAATACCTTTAGCTGATTCTGTTATGTTGAAGCTTTCAGTTTACAATTGTATGCCGACGGTACAGGGGTCTAACTCCTCTTGCTTTTCTTTGTTTATTTTTAATTAACTTTTTTATCGTTTTCACCAAACAAAGCAATGAAATTATAGCAGTTAGAGAACATTAGTGAACAGAGATACAATCCTCCATAAACAAGGGAACGTTTCTCAGGCAAGGTTTGCACCACTCACTACCATACATGAAAGCATTATGTTGCACATAGGGCATGATTGATGGCATATAAGCCACCAAGAGAGATAAATGATTGTGGGAAGAGTCTCTCATTAAACAGCATTTTGTAAATGAATTAACTTGGTAAATGTGATATGCAAGAGATACAAAGAAATTGTTCTAAATCCTCATAATCCCAAATCCTCATAATAAAATCTGAATTTAGATTTCATTTATAAATAGGTTTTAAAGGATTAATACAAAAGTGAACAGGCTATTGATTGTCTTAGGAATGTTTTTGAGATTGCTAAAAGTTTGCACATGAAGACACAGCAGATTTTCAAACTTCTTGTAAAGCTGGAGGGCGTGGGAGGGCAGGGACAAACACACAGAGGCTTGACCGATTTCCATCCCCTAAATGGCATGTTGATCCAGGCACTTCTCTGGCAGTGGAAGACTGAACTTCAGTCCCTTGTTCAACTTGGTTCAGGCTGCTTGGCTTCTACACTCAATCTAGCTAATAAATGCTTATTAGCTACCTTAATAAGTTGTTATTTATAGGTCTGAAGACTAGAGGAGACCATTCAATCATTTTGTTTGACCCCTTTACAAAGTAGGTCACAGAATTGCCATATTAATGTCAATTGATTGCTGTAATTAAGGGATCGAATCAGTGAAGACATTGCTTAGAACTGTGGGTTATAGTCGCATCTAATAACTTTTCTAGATCGAGTACTATTGATGCTGCCACTATGCTAATAAAATCTGTTTATCATTGGTAAACTAGTCCTAGAACCTCTTTTTAATGAATAGTAATTCTTAAAGCAAATTCAGAGATGGTCAAAGGTGGCCTCTAATTTTGATTACTCTACGTGCAGCTTCAGATAGCCTAGGCCTTATTTCAAATGAATTACTCCCAAATCTAACTCAAATCAGTAAGTGCTCATTACCTGCACAAGCTCCAAAGACTAGGCACAAGGTCCTTTGTGCTGTACAACCACTAAAGACTGATCTGACCATCTAGAAATAGAGCTGGAAAATAGAGGGAATTTTCATCCTGAGATTTTGAAATTTTATTTAGGGGAGATACTTTAGAATTTTCTGTGACACAAAATAGTTTGCAGTATGTTGATTTGTCTTTTCCTGTGTTTCAGAATGTAATCTTGAAACAGAATGGTTAGGACAAAAGTTCTGAATTAGCCAGAAACAACTTGATTTGTTGGACAGTTCTTTCTATTGAGAAGTCAAGTTAAAAACTTTTCCTGCTGCTCTGGCTAGAGGCAGCCTGTGAAAATGAAATTACACTGTTCTCATATATTTCTTCAGCATTTATGATACTGGCAAGGGTCAAGTGTGCATGTGAATGCAGTGCTGGATATTGCGTCTCAACCTTGGACATCTAAGGGAGCCGTTGCAGTGTTGAGAGGTCAGTTCTGGCTCAGTGGTTGCTTTAATTCTGGGTTCCTTGTCTGAGAACGGCAAGAGTTGCTTAAATTGGTGAGATGTTCTGGTGCTTTTTTTTATATATGTCAACTGGGAAATCGCCCAAAACTGACGTATGTGATATAGGACATCTAAGAGGTCTCTTCTTTTTAACTTTCTGCCTGACCCAGATTTGAACTGATGAGCTAGGATTTAAAACACTCAGTAATAACGACCAACCTCCACATTATCTAGGAATTATAATTGAAAGGCAGCTACTTTGGGTGCTTACTCACAAGCCTTTTTTTAATGGGGTTTTGTCTTCTGATCATGTGTCCGTAGAATTTAGTTGAAAACCAAATGCTGTGGAAAATTTACATTACACCCCTGAGTTTCACTGAGTAGAGAGCACTTTTCCATTCAAGAGTGAGCTGCAAAGCTTAAACCAGGCAAGAATTCATTATTTTAATGATAATAATTTACACTTGCATGGGAGCTTTCATCCAAGAAAATATCATGTTAGAATGTTCCATTCGTAGTCTCTCAAAGATGGAGTAATTTCACCTTGATAAGTATGTGTGTTATATTTGCCTTTGCTTTTTGGGAAGATAAAAATGAAGATTATTGTAATTATACAGTTGAGTGTTTATTATAGAAATATTTTGCATTTATATTGTAGTTTTCTTAAAATCTGAATGTGGTTTTGAAACACTAGTTTAAACCTGTCAATACCCCTATTATGTAAAATTAGTCTGCTGCTAGACTAGTGGCAAGTCTAGACTTGGGGAGGCTGAGGTAATAACCTCCTGGGTCTATTCTGTTTCGTGGGGTTTTTCGTAAACCCGTGGGGTAAATCGAAGCAGTAAGTGGCTTCCATCTCTGGAAATCAGGTCCCATTCCCGAGATCAAATCTAGTGGTCCAACTCAGCTGTGTCCTCAAATATAAAATCTTTTCTCTTGAAAGGGACTTCTTGTCTGCTTAAAATGAAGCCTCCGCTGAGGTGATTTGTTGAATGCAGAGGGGATGGCTAATACTTTGTGGAACTGGAGGGCAAGTCTGTGGCAAAAGGAGGGAGGGAGGGAGGGATGGAACTGTGCAGCTTTTATTCTTAGGGCCTGATCCAACACACCTCGTAATCAGTGGAGATTTTTTCCATTATTTCAGTCAAGCTGTTAAAATCCTCTGCTCTGTGCAACGCAGCATATCTTTCTTTTCTTCCCATACATGGTAAATAGAGTCAATTTTACCTCTTTTGATGTGTAATAAATTCCCCGTACAGAAGCTGTTTTCTTTGTTATTGTCTTTTTGGAGGCTCTGCATAAATATACAAAAGCCTATTTCTAATTTTATCTTTTTTTTTTCCATGCGCAATTCTTTATGCACTATTTACTTGTTTAAAAAATGAAAATGCTTGCTTTTTTTTTTCTTTCCCAAAAAGCTGTGGGGAACCTTTCCTTTGAACGTGTGCAAGCAGCATAAGGCAGACCAATAACACAAAGTCAAAGCCATTTCATAGAAAGTGTTTCAGAAATGCTAATTAATCTAAATGAGCTTAGAAAGCATTTTACAGAGAAAGTATCCAAAATACAGGAGGGATTGCAAGATGCATTCCCTTAGTGATGTGTTATTGCAATGTTTCGTTGCTGGATTTATATATCAATTTTAACTACTAGTCTTGATTATGTCATTAAAATTTCATAGAATATTATTGGTGGGTTTTTTGCTCTTCCAGTAATCTACTTTATTAACTGGTGGTTGAGAGTGACAAATTTTGATCAAACTTAAACTTTTAATGTATTCCAATTAGTGGATGGATGTGTCATTATTATGTCTTAATTTGTCATTCTCACAAGTTTTCCACTGCTTTAAAAAAAACCCAACACTTTGGCTCTGCAAAACTTAGAAAACACTCTAATGTCACCACTAAAGATAAAACTGTTATAGCAATTAATCGTTTCAGTCACATTCTACTTGGCAAAGAAAGAAATAATGTTTTCATTATTTATTTTCACATGCACATTGAGTAAATGTATTAAAAAAAAACCAAACCCAAAACTAAATGATAATGTTGGACGACGTACAGGAATTCATTCAGCACAGTAATACTTGATGGCTGGGGTTATTGCTAATCTGGAAAAACAGGGAGTAGTTTTTGTTCGTATTTTCCTGAGAGCGACTGAGGTGCAGTAGTGATTAAAGGTAGTATTGGTTCATTAAAGACGGTAGTTACCACTGAGCAGTACGTAGCCACTGGCCCAGGGAATCGGCTCTCCAGTAGACAGCTTTGGGTTGTCTAATGCAGTGGGATTCTGTTCCTTGACGAGAACTACAAATATTCCACAGGTTGTGCAGAGGTATTCCAAAATGCATTTCACCCAGGAAATCCGAGGTTTGTACGCTCAGACAGATTTTGAGAACAGTGTTTGGCCCTCTTTGGAAGAACCGTTTTTACATCGGAATATTTAAACCACTGTCGCAGGAAGATGGCTGATTGCCACCTCAGAATTTTTCTGCCAAGTAACTTGGGAGGAGAGCCTTAACAGTTCAAGGATTATATTGTATATCTTTGTCAGCAAGCAGCATCTGTCAGAGAAGCTGGTCTGTTGAATTCCAGCAAATATCCCCAGTAATGTTAATCCAGAGACCAAGGTTCAAGAGGGACTTAAAACAAATATGTGGACATAACATTAACTAAAGCTCTTCATTACTTGCAAGGTAAGTTTATTTCTCCCTATTCCCACTTCTTTCCTTGCTTTCTTTCCACCAGTGCCCTCATTAATGAACTGTGAAAGCTGACATTTCCAATAAGGAACAATTAAATCTGAAACTAAATTAAATGAAGTCATTCATTTACAAAATAATAGCTAACTAGCATGAGGATGGTGAAAAATGATTGCAAGTCATGGCGAAAAAAAGAGTAAATTAAGTCTGACTACATTAATGTTCTTTAAATACTTCTGCTGCTCAGAAAATTAACTGGGAAACATCTTATTAGCTATCTTACATATAAGGTAGCAATGTGTATATTCAGCATGACAAGTATTACGGGACAGAAATCCTTCATAGATGTCAGTGTAAGGAAGGTACTTAAATTCTTAACTTTCAGCATCCTTTTCTTGCAAAGATACTACAGCAGGTCTGGAGCAAGGAATGTAAGGTGGGAAGTGCATTTAACCTTATAATGGTAGTGAAGGGTAGTAATGATGGCCCTCCAGCCTTCAAAATGTTTCAGCAATGCTCCGAGGCTTTTTAATCCAGGTAATAGGCATTGTCTTTGGACGTTTGAGTTGAATGTAGTTGACCACGTCCAGGTGTTTTCTCAGCCCCAGTGAAAGGAATTTACTGGGTCCTTCTCTGTTTCAAAAGTGTGGAAAGTGCTCACGGAATAAAAAAGCAGAAGCAAGAACTCATCCGAGGGGAGTTGATTCAGCAAATACTGTGAACAGTTCTCCAGACAATCCACTTTTTCAGCCATTTTTCTGTTAGACTCTCTGAGGACAGAATTCACTTGAAACATCAGTGGTTCAAGGCTTCAGCACGTCTGCCTCGTTTCAGTGTTCTGGTGGCTTTACAGGGATGTAGAATTTTTTTTTTTTTTCTTATTTGAGAAACTTCAGCAAAAGAGAAAAATTTTTGAGAGCTGGTAATCCACACTTGTTGCTCTTCCAGTTGGATTTTTCAGGCTGTCCATCCAACACATACCCAACAGGCCGATGCCTTTAAAACCGAACCCAAACAAGATATGCAAACACTGCAGGAACACAGTGCAAAAACCCCACGCATTGCTTGTTTTAAGGGAATGCTGATTTGCTGTGACTGATGCTAGCTTAAGGTTTGCCATGCTACTTAATAGATTTTTATTTAAAAGCGCTTTTTTATATTTGTGAATCTCTGAAGGCTCAGGTTTTGCAATCAGTGATTCTTACAGGGATTTTTAGAATTCACAGCTCTTCTGTAAGAATGTTTTACTTGAATTAATCGAAAAAACTCTAACCTTCTTGCATACATTCTTCAAAACCCTGTGTGGTTTTTTGCGGTGTGTGGGTTTGGGTTTTATTTGTTTGGGTTTTTTTGGTTTTGTTTGTCATTTCTGCCCCCCCCCCCGATTGAGGAGTATTTGAAAAGGAGAATTAGAAAGAGATTTGGACCCAGGTTGAAAAAAAACATTGATTTCCTCAGTTATACTTAAGGCCCTTTCCTTTTGTAAAACAAATAACCTGAATAAACATGTCAGGGAAGATTAAAACCTCATTAAAAAGTGTAAACAGAGTGCAAAGAAGAAGAAGGAAAAAAAAGCCTGGCTGAATTGAATAATGGTAATAATAAAATCACTAAACAATATTGCTAGTTAAAAGTCCTGTTAAAGTGAATGTACCATCGAGATGGGAAGCAGAGCTGCTGTTATCTAACACTCAGGATGGAGATTTCTTTTCAATAATTTGATAACATTTTAATGAATAAATTAATAACATTAACCAGGAAATGGAGTTCATAGATAAAGTCAATTCTTCGCCAGTTCCCAAATCTAATCAGAGGAGTTGTGTTCGGGGATGGTCAGCAATGATGCATGTATTCAGCAATATTTTTCCCTGCCCACCTAGCAGGAGACACAACTGCTGAGGCTGCCGCTATGGCACTGCATGCGCAAGAGGTTTACTTCACAGTATTAATGCAAATTATGGCTTTAAGGCTGGCAATTATGCATTTTTATGTTACTGAGGTGAGCAGGATTGTTGCATACATGCTTTAAAAATGCTAAAGAAAACAAGTCTATCTTCTTTTTAAATGTTGTACTTTTAAAGACAAATTCACAGAAAAGGAGACATATTACTTGTTATAGAGGAAGCACTTTAGCAGATTTTGAGAGCAGGATGAAGTTGTGTTAATGTATTGCCAATGCATAAGATATATTCTCAGGATTTTTAATTTAAAACGGGTAAGGGAGGGGAAAAAGAGTGGAGGGAAGAAGTTAATGAAGGACAGGGCAAAATGAGTGCAGAGAAGTAACGTTTCCGTAGCAAATGGCAGGATCAGGAGAAGAATTTATGTTTTTGAATTTAAGGTAAAATTTAATACAAGAGGAGGACTGGAATCTGATTTAGCTCACGCAGCTTGTGATTATTGCCTTTGTTTCACTTTGACAGAAGAGTGCAACAGTAAATACTGTAATTGTCTGCCTGGCCTTTCAGTCAGGATCAAGCACTGGAATTTTAATAATAAGACCTTTATTCAAGGCTCCAGAGATACCTGAGATAGTGATGAATGAGCTCGTATGCCCTCACAGCAGAGTTCTGTGTACGCGAGGGTGCTAGCTTGAGTGCCAGGAAGAGTATAGCTGCTACGGGTTCACTTGCACTTGAGCTAATTAGCCCTGGTTCGTTCTTTTAGCTTATGAAGGCATTGTGTGATGTAGGCAATCTCTTGATGCCACAACATCATTTATAACACAGTGCCCCAACAACGCTCATCATTTCAACAGCCCACCTGACATCTGGAGAAAACACCTCTGTATTTTTTCGTAGTAACAGGATGTAATCCTCATCCTCTCCAAAATACTTGTCAGATAGCTGCTCTTTGTCTAATATCATCCGTGTGCCGTCAGACTGCTTCCTGTTTTTTCCCCTCACCAGGTCTCCCTTAGTACTTTACAAACTAAACCCAGGCAGTGCATCCAATGGTGTTTGTGAAATAGCGGTGCAGAAAAATACCGTTCTCGCCGTGGGAGAACTGCAGCAAGGACGCGGCTCCGGAGCAGGAACAAGCCGTCGCTGTGGGTGCAGTCTCAAGTGACTGCAGCTCTTACGTGGTTTGCTCTTCATGAATGCTTTCCCTCACGCAGTTCCCTCAATTCCTTCATACGCAATTGTGATTCTTAAGCTTTAATGCTAAATACAGAACGTGACCTCAGCCAGTGTTGAAATTTCTTTTAATATTTCTGCCCCGATTGAGGAAGATACTTTTCACTTCCTTTCAGTGCGTGAGAAAGCTAGCTGGGGCTTCTTTAGAACACCTCACAAAGGTGGGCAGCTGCATTTCATACAAAACCCAGTGATGTGTCCTGCAGAACTTGCCCAGGATTACAAAGATAATGTGCTTGAAGAGAAATCAAACCCATGTTTAGGCATTCCTCTTCCAGAGCTTCATCTACTCGGTCACGTTTCCCAAACCTGTTACATGTGATGCCCCCAACCCTCCTGACAAAGCAGTCCACTTCAAAATGCAATCATGTTGTATAACCTGAGGTCTAACTCTTCACTAGGGGTATTGTATTCTTATTCCAGAACTTAAGAGTTCGCTTTTTGCTCCTTCAAATGTGTTTGCTGTGAAAGGACATCCAAAGTCTCTCTTTCCAAGCGGGAGAACTGTACTTGTCTAATCATATTGTCAAGTATAGCAAGATCCCTGCCTCGGGGTGAGGGTTCTGTTTATAAATAAAAGATATTTATTTTCCAGCCCTAGTTAAGTATATTAACGTAAATGCTGTTGTTATACTTGTGCCCTGTAGACATGACTAGTTCTCTAGCGAGAGCGAGACAGAGAAAGGCGCATCTAATAATTTGTTTTTCACTAATGCCAGCAATAGATTCACCTTGATCTGCTTAACGGTATTCATTTCCTGCTAATAAATCACTATATTTAAGTTTATTCCAGGGGTTTATATAGATCGCAAGCTGCTCAGATTTGATTAGCAAGATGTCTCACATACAATCCTGAAAATGGATCAGTCTGGATTTGAATGATTTTCAGTCTCCTCTAGGTTAAATTTTATTAAAATGATTACTCTACGGTAAGTGCATTTAAGCAAAAGCTCAAAGTCTTGCCTGCATTTGAAAAGGTATTGCGAAACAGAAAGTTAGTTCACATTCTTCTTTCTGGGGCTGACTGGGTAGCTGTAAATTTTTAGAGCAGCACAGCCTGCTCCGGTTTACTTCACCTGCCACGGGCTGCAAGGGGATTTTATAATGGCCAGGGGCTGCCAGGACAGGGCTGGTGTGAGTGCACGGGGGTCCTCTTCCCTTCACCGCCGTCAGCCGGCACGTCAGGGCTGCAGAATATCCTTTATTCTACTTCTCTGCACTTGCAGGTTGAGCCCGCAGGAAGAAAATGGAGGCGGGCCGGTACCAGAGCGACGCAGCCTGACTGCTGGATGTTTCCTAATGGCTCCAGCGGGGCTGGGGGCCGCTGCCGCTGAGGGGAGAGGAGAGGACGGGTGGGGAGAGGGGTTAGGACTCGGCGTTGCGTGGGGGCCGTTCTGGAAGAGGAGAGTGCTGCTCGGGGTGCGGTGAACCTCCTGAGGAGGAGGAAGAGGCAGGAGCGTGGGGGCAGGGAGCGGGGCATGTATGTGTGCTCTGTCATGACGTTGTTATCACCGAGAGAAAGGAAAACGTGTGTAAGTTACTAGAAATCCCACAAACAGGGAGGAGAAGCCTCTTTGAGCGGAAAGTACGAGGCTGGGTGCGGGGTTTTGGGTTGGGAAAGGTTTTGAGTGGTAACTTTCTCCGTACAGTGGAGGAGGTTTGTGTTTTGAAATGCTGGACAAAATGGCTGCTTGGAGGAAGGCCAAAGGCTGCCTTACTGCCAGATTTTATCCCTCCTTTGGAGTTTGGTAGCCTTACACCAGCCAAGAGCTCAACCAAAGCTCGGTTTGGGCAAAGCACGATAAGTATTGCATTGTCATTTAAAGAGAAGCCGACTTCATCATGGATTTGTCTGAAAACAGTAAATACCAGCACTGTGAAAAGTAATAGAAGTGGCTGTTTTTCATACGGGCCCTATGCAGCAAAATAGTAGCTCTTCTTTGTCCTCTTGCTGTTTATTGACTGCCTTGGACTTCTCTTGTCTTTCAGTTAAATGTTTCTGTTTGTGTAACCAGGAAAATCCTGGTCAGTGTCACTACTTTCTTATGACTCTTGACATAAACTTACCTGCTTTATATGTTAAAGATTTTATAATTGTGTGATTGTGAGGAAGTTTTATTTTCATTTTAAAATATGTCCTTAGTCCTGGTGCCAAGGAAACCTCAAATAGTTAGTAGAAGTTGTTTCCTGGAACAGAAGGCAAAGCAATAGCTCACGCTTCATGTTAGTAATAGAGTAGAAACTAGCATTAAGCTCATGAGAAAGTTCAGGATATAATGCTGATGGATACTGTCAGCACAAACTATTTTGGAAGAAGTCGTTCGTGTCTTGCTATCACTGTATATAAAGTGGCAGTATAACAGTGGATGGGAAGAATCATCCCCTGTACTAAAAGATTAGTAAAATATTTAGAAGGGGAACAAAAAATGTGTTCTGATCTTTCATAAGGAGATACCAAGGCTAATTAAGAAAGAAAGGGATTGGACCAGTTAGAGATGCTTGCGCAAACTGAGTAGTTCATGTTACTTACGTTATGGTAATGCTCTAGTTTATACTGGGGATATGTGATGATAATAGTAAAAACCCTATAAAAAGTAGCAATTCACTGATAGGAATTTTTTTTTCAGCTCATCTTTGCAATGAGGAGAGTAAAAATGGTTTTGAGCCAGAGAGGATGTAAGATGATGCTACTTGGTAAGGTAAGACCCTCCTCATGCAGAAGAAAACAAATGAGTTTATGCCTTTCAGAGTCTAGAAATTAGGTGGCATTTCACATAGCTTTTTAAAAATAGACGTGGTCTGCAATGCTCAAGGAGAAATACTTTTTGACTTCAATTAAGAGAGCTCATTCTATTTTATGAAGGAATGAGATATCAGATTTTGTAGTTATAAGGTTTATTTATGCATACGTCAAATAATTTTTGCATGTTAATGCTATTTTGAGACTTTTGTGAACATGTCTTCACCCAGAGAAGTGCTAAGTGATGTCTGAAGAGTGGATCTGCGGTTAATTATAGTGAAGTATATCTAAAGTAGTTCAAACTTGAGAATGGCCTACTAGAAAGGCTCTGCCTTATCATGGGTGTTGGCAAGATCTGGCTTTCAGACTTTGTCTGGATTGATAAGAATAGAAAGTCTTCAGTGCTGTCTTTTACTTATCTTCTTGCTTCAACTTGAGAGATGTATTTATCATTGCAAAGCTGGAAATTGTGGCTAAAATTGACATAGTACTGAGTGGGCCATGTAATGACTGCAAGTGATTCAGCTTGTCTTTTCCTTAGCATTAGAAGGAATACAGAGTACAAACCAATGCATTTAGTAATTTTACCTAATTGTGTGTTATGCAAGGAAAGAAAAAAAAAAAAAAAAAAAACTTAAACCTTCCCAAAAGATTGTCTTTATTATTGTTCTTTTTAATATTGGAAATTGGCTTACTTATCAATTGCTCCTTTTTAATCAAATACTGCAGAGTTCTGCTAGAAAGAGCTGAACTGCAATAATCTGTATGAGTCTTAAAAGAACAGCCTTACGTAATGTTGAAGCTGCATTCTGTCTAGTAGTCTGTGGTAGGGAATCCTTCTGGGCCGAAAATTTAAACTGCAAATGTATTGAAAATTGAGTTCTTGGAGTTTGCATCTCGTAGCCTGGCTTGTATGAGTCGGTTGTGGACAGTGAAAGCCTAATTACTGGCTTAGAAAACATGGTGATAATGATGCAAAAATGGTAGTGATGTAGCATCCAAATGAAAATAATTAGCATATTTGCCTTGCTACTTAAGTAATTTATTCCCTAATCAGCTGTCCCAGAGCTTCCTTTTCCCATAGATGTATAAATTTACCGAAGGATTTCGGGTATTAGTATTAGCAGCATTAATACTGGTGTTGATTAAGTTTGACAGGACTCATGAACTAGAGACTGGAAGTATGGCCCAGAAAGATAGAAAAATACTGGAAAAAATGTGATACAAGGGCATGTTGCTGACTGTTTGGATGCATTTGTAAACTTATGCGCATGTAAACTTGTTTGCTTTGTATTCTCTTAGAAAAAAAATGCGATGCTACAATAATTATTTAAAAGCCTGATTATTTTTAAAAGTGCCTGTTAGCCTAAGTTCGATTAAAAACACAGAACCAGAAGCCTGGAATTAATATTTGCCTCTCTTTCTGGCCTTTCGAGGTGAAGTAATCATGGTCAGGACTAGATATGAAATGCCACGGAATCCACATTTGGCAAGAGGTTTTAATGAGCAGCTGGTACTCTGTGTTGCTGGGATCACCCTGGGTAGACGTGCTGACGTGAAAGTCTAGTTATATGGGTCTTAGTGTTAATTTTGAAACATCGGTAGCGGAGGACAAACCTTTTACTAAGCTACCTCTGTGGGACATTGAAAGCTTAGGTTTCATGTTTGTATTAATTTGTGTATATTAACATTAGGCTGTGTTGCAAGCACAAATAAAAAATTCAGCATTCTCTGTTTAATATTTCAGAACAACCATAAACTTATATCAGTCACTTTAATTGACAGGCTCCTTTAGTTCTTTTTTGTTTTGAATAATTAAATCTTTCTATCTTCATAAAAAAAAAA
Source organism: Burhinus oedicnemus (assembly GCA_008921705.1). NCBI lineage: Eukaryota > Metazoa > Chordata > Aves > Charadriiformes > Burhinidae > Burhinus > Burhinus oedicnemus. The sequence goes on along the minus strand of VFFE01008899.1, from coordinate 423,153 downwards.
ACAGAACACCAAACCCCTCAAAACCTGTGAATGTTCTTAACTGTGTTCTGTCCCTTGGCAGTTGCCTACTCCGAGTTTCTCTTTCCCTTATGGCTTCAAGAAAAAAAAGATTCACTGACTTGAAGTTTTTAGGGCTTGCAAGAGCTCACGTTCCCCAGTGGTCCTTCTCCTATAGGGATTTCACACTTCAAACCAGTGAGACAGGAATGCTCTTACTTCAGCGTTAGACTTTATTCTTTGCATAGTACCTACTGTTCTGTGAGAAGAATAATTGGCAGTAACATTTGAAGTCATGGATCCCGCGTGTTCTGCAGGGGGTTGGCAAAGAATCAAACTCATCTGCTTGGTGTAATGATTTGGGTTTCAGAAAACCTAAATAAAACTCTGGTTTTGCAGGCAGATCTGTGAGCATAATTCCTTGTGCCTCTGGAGGATTCCTGTTGATTTCACTGCGGATCCCGTGTCTGCTCAAAGAACAAATGCCTTGGTGTGCAATGTATTGGTTGAGATGCAAACAAGTGAAATTTTGCAACAAGTCCATTGTTGCAGTTACCTTGTACCTTCTATCAGATACCTTCTCTTTTGGTTTTGTCTTACGTTTTGCAATACAGCTGTTGAACAATGTAGTTGTGTTTCTGGTCCTTTGAGAATAAAAATTCTATGCTAAGAGATAATAAACAACTAACCATGTGTTAAGTCCCTAAAGATACTTTGACATGTTGACCAACGTGGTAAGCTCAGTTCAGTGTCTTCCTTCTACTGCCAGATGCTTAAAAGGAAATGAAATATTGCTGTCTTACTACTTGTTGAAAGCTTCTGCTCCTTGTCAGGGTGCTTGATCTTGGTGAAGTTGTGAGACTAGGTTGAAGCAAACAACCTGCAGTGCTTGCTCGCTATGATTGTCCTTGAAGAGGAAGTTTTAAAAGGCAGCCATGCTTTGAGGTAGGAAATAATTCTTGATTATCCCATCAGAAGTGCAGCTGTCTATTAATTACTAGAAATAGAGTACTACAAAACAATGCTTATTTCACTAAGTACCATGAAATTTAAAGAATGCGTAACAAGAATGTGGGCTGTAATGAGTAAAAATGAAGCAGCAATTGGAGCCGTGGTAACACTGATGAGTAGAGTCTTGGAGAACAGTCTAGGATTTTGGCAATGGCACCCATATTTCTGGAGAAAGACTGCAGCCGCTTGCACACTGGCTCCCCAGTAGGGGAGGAGCATCCTCTTCTGCACCCGTTGTTAATGTGGAGGTAATGCCGAATGCCTAATGCAGAATTCAGGTTTGCTATGGCTTTGGCTGCTGTTTGAGACACACTGGCATACAGTTAACACCAGTTACATCACTCTGGCTTGTCAAAACACGTGAACTTGCTTTGCTTCATCTACTTAATGACCTGTCTTGCTTTCTCAGAAAAATAATGTTTAAAAAAAAAAAAAGGCAACTTGTGGACGCTTAAGACTTAATAGTATTTGCAGTAACTTATCTTGTTTGGGTCTACCTCAAACTGAGGCATGGTAAGCCTTGGGCTGGCCAAGAGGTACTATTTTGTATGCTCGGCTTTGTGGGTGACAAAGTAAGGGCCTTTTTGTTTGGCTTTTCTTTTTTCTTCCCTGACTCCAAACACATCTGAAGATAGCGTAGGGTTCCCAAATTAGATTTTAGTGCTTATTCTCCAGTCCATGCTTGCTTTGTATAATATAGGGGGGAAAAGCTTCTGTTGCTATAATATAAAGAGTAATCTTGGTTTTGGTGTAAATAGATAATACCAGCATAGTATTTAGTTCAGTGACTCAGTTCCTCAGCAAATGAACCTCTAGTCTCCATTCCCTGCCTGGTAGCTGTGAGAGGTTCTGGCTGCAAAAGCATCCACTTGCATCTTACTCTTAACAGGTCATGACACTAAATCAGCCTTTCAAAAGTAATTAGGGATCTTCTCATTTTTATGTGCATGTGATGACTTGTAACTGTTTGACTCCATTTGTCCCTGTCTGTTTATACCAGTGGGCTGCTGAACATTTTGTCATGTGTTTTGTAAACACAGATAATCTCTGTAGTATTTGGCATTCCCCGTATGAAATTACATCAGATGTTCAATTGTGGGGAATTTCCTTGTTTCTTTTTTGTTGTTGTTTGGGGAGACAGAAATTCTTGAGGGTGTTTTCTGTATGAGAGAGTCTACCTTGATGACATCGTGCCCTTTCCGCCTGCTGCTGTTTCTCCAGACTTAAGACAAACAAACAAACAAAACGACAAAAAGACAACCTTATTTATTAACAGGAAACAGGATCCTGGGCAATAAAGGGGAATGAAGGAAAGCTGCTAAAATAACCCACAAATGCAAATATAATTCAATGCATGTCAACTAGGTAGCAAATACTGTGTTATTGAGTCTCAGTTCAGATGCCATCCAAGATCAGAAACACCCAAAGAGGTGTATAGACACTACATAATGGCATACTTCTGGGACAACAATAATTAAATAACTTCAGTTATTCTTGTTTCATCATGCAAACAGTATTATCCAGCTTGGTTTTTTCAGATGTATTGGGCCACTGGGACCTTCTTGACGTATAGTTGTTTCCTGTAGATTCAGGAAAAGAGTTTCACTTAAGTAATGTTTCTTTAAGACTTGGATTCCCTTCTTCTCCTTCCTTCCTACTCTAGTTCTTGTACTGACTTTATTTTTGTAGTGTCTAAGTGGCAGCAAGCTTGGAGTAAATCTTGACCCTGTTCAAGTTGATGAGAGTTTTGTCGTTGGCTGAAAAAAAAGATAGGATTTAATGTATAATGATTATTAGAGCATCAGACTCGATTCCTGTTGAGAAAAACGCTTCTTATCCCTGTTGGTTCCAAAGTCAGTGACCTTCCTTCCTGTCCTCAAAATCCCATCATCCACAAAAATAAGTACATAAATACATTAGTTGAGGGAAGTTGGGAAATAAGCGCATCCTCTAGTGGATCTCGAAGTGTTTGTCTTTCCTTATCAGCCCCATAATGATAGTGCAGCGATGGCAGCTTAATGATAGCAGCCCCAATGACGCCATTCAGTGCCAAAGAGGTGAAGATTGCACATTTTATTTTGGAAAATAATTATGCAGCTAATTACAGCACTTGACTTTCGTCCTTCCCTTCCCTGTGTTCTTGGGGAGGCTGGTTTGCTCAGCTTGCAAAAGACTGCGTCAGTTATTCTAAAGGTCAAAAGACTCTTGTATTATGATTTGTAATTGCTAGTAATAGTGAATAAAATAAATACAGCATCATTTTGGATCATTTAACTCATTGCTTATCTTCTGTGTTACTATTCTGTTGTGTGACTGCAAGTACATACTTATCCAAGTGGTTGAAAGAGGATAAATAAACCAGAAGTTGAGATCTGAACTCTTCTGAAATTCTTCTGAGAAATTTGGAGTCTGAATTCCAAATGTAGTGATCAGACCTAACGATGCAGACCAATCTATCAGGACCATTTTAAAAAAAGTATGCAACTGTCTACTAAAGGCACAAGTGAATTTTAGGGCAAAGCAGCCGCAGTGCCATTTCAAAAGTACCATAGCTGAAGAATCTTAGTAGACTTTTGACTCTGTGTGGCTTTGAGATCTCAACTGGCTTGCTAAGAATTAAGAGTATGCTTGTATTTAAGTAAGCAAGCCATAATACGGGTTTTGTGCAGCTTTTTTCTTCTTTTTTCTGCCCCTCCTCCCAAAACCCTGCATGGCAGCTCTGGAGATGGATGCCCTCCTCCCACTTTACTTACATCGCTGTTCCTGGAGAACTCTGGAGGCCAAATACGATTTCTATCCTTTATCCTCTGGTCAACTCTTCAGTCCCAGGCTGTGTAGTTGCTCTGGCTTCAGAATGCAGCATGTTCCCTCGCACTTCAGGTCAGCTGTAAGTCCTGATTCAGTCTGATTCATTTCAATTTGCATAATCTCCACAGCCCTCTATATTTCATTTAGACACCAAAGATTTAGTTTAGTTATGGTCTTGTGTCATTTATCATTTACTTGTCTTCTTTCAGAGTTTGATTTAATCCCTTTGGTTTACTTTAAAAGACTGATTTCTTACCCGCACAGTGCTTTATTCCGTTGTGATTTTTCAAGCCTTTGTATTTTCTATCTGGATCTTCCTTATTGTGATATTTATTTTATACCTAGAGATAAACCGCCTTCATCTATGATCTTAAAGGAAGTCATAAATTTAACAAGCAGTGTCTAGGCCAGAAACCTAGACAGGGACATTTGCGTACTGATGTTTTTGCCAGTGCTTTTTCTGATGATTGCCATGCTAATGTTTCATTGTAGGTAGTCAGTATGAACTTGTTTGGAATCCCGGATTTATGTCTGACCCTGTCACTGAGTAACTACATGACCAGAGGCTTGTCAGTTCACTTTTGTCTCTTACGCTTTGTCTGATGTTATTTTGAAGATACTTGCTCCTTGAGTGTAGCACACTGCAGTTGTACATTTAGTTTACAGCACAGAGCAAAGTTACACCCAACTATCCGATACGGCCAAAATGCTTGAACAAGTGGTGACTTGTAGCATTTGCACAAGATATTTTTCTCTGGGTAAATTTTCTGGATCTGATTTTCTTTGTTACTCCCTAGCAAATCTGACAAACTGTCTTACTAATAATTTTCTTTTTAATGGGAAAATATATATATGGCATTGATTTATAGAAGTTTTTTACTAATAATATGAACCTTCCACTTAAGTATTTTACCTTAGCTGACCAAGGTTTCTTTGTACCTTTTGGGCTTTAAAAAAAATATTCCAGGGCAAGAAGAGCAATATTAGAGAAACAGTGGTCCCAATTAGTTCCTCCCTAACTAATGGATTTTTCTGTGCAATTTCCGATGTAAAATAAAAATCTAACTACTATACTGTACCTTGCATCTACAACTTTTAAGAACATGACTGATCAGATGAGATCATAGATGTAGGTCTATCTTTGTTAGCACTCCCACTTCTGACAGTGTCTAATACTTGATGCTAAGGGAAAAAAATGAGATTAGGGCAAATACAGAATAGTCAGTGATCCTTTTCCTGAAACTTCTCACCATTTTCTTTGAAATAGTTCAGAAACTTCGGGAGGTGAAGGGTGGCATCTAGACAATTGTGTTTTTGTTATCTCGCAGTTGATGCTGTGAGTGAATCTGTCCTTTAGGAATTTGTCCAATCTCTTTTTAAATCCCATACTGTCTTCTATTTATTTTAAAATTGCTGTTTGATAATTTCTCTGCATGGCTCAAATATTTGCAAGGCTGCATTAAAAATCATGGAAATTATCTGCTTTATGGTCTTTGGATGTTTGTGATTCAAATCCTTTCTTTCTGTAGTTATGAGGACTGAAAGTGTCCTCTTTTCTACCTCTTAAGAACTCTGGAGCTTGGGCTTTAATAATATATTAAGTGACATGGCAATGGAACCACAAGAGATTCAGTAACACTATAGAAGAAGGAAAAAAAAAAAAAAGACGACCTTTATCGCACTCAAATAATTCTGTTGTAAATCACAGCACCAAAATGCCTACCATATTCTTAAAACAACTCGTAGACTGTCTCTCTTTGTGACAGCTCAATCTCATGCTCTCTCTTGTGTATCCGTGGTAAATATTTGTATTGTAAAACAGTATTTTATTGGAGGAAAAGGAGCCTGGCTGGCTTGACATGGGGAATTGAGGGTAGCTTATTTAAGATTTCAAAAAATTAGAAGGCTTCTTTAGTAAGGGAGGGAATAGTCCATTTCCCATGCTTACAAGAAACCGGACCAGAAGTATTGGGTCTGAACTACCTCCAGGGAGGCTCGGTGCAGAGGTCAGAAGCAGCTCTGTACATTTAAGACTAGCTAGATACCACGCTGGATGGAGCATACTGTAATTGTGCACACACATGGTGTGCGTGCACTTTCTTCATATGATTTTAAGTGGAAAACAGTCCAGTGGAGGAGGGGAAGGTGTGTCTCTTTAAGATCAGTAGTCAAGCAGGCAAGTTGATAACATTTTGTTGCTAATAATTCAGTATTTCCTAGTGTGCGTAAGGTCTGGATGCTTTCCATTTTGAACTGACAAAGCAACTTGTTTTTGCAGAACGTCTTGGGCTGGTGAGCGTTTATAGGTGTGAGCTCAAACGCAGACTCCTGCTTTGTCTTTGTCGGCGTATGCAAGTGCCCTGTAAGAAGCTGACAGTGTAGTTACAATTTCTTCTGAATAATTGGTATAGCATGCTTAGACTGTCAGATACTAGCCTGCTTTATCTTTGACAGTGTTTTTCAGTTTCTGCTGTCAACAAATCAGTTGCGTTCCTAGATATGGATGGATTGAGCAATTTTGCAGGCACAGAATGCTGTTGTCTCTAGTGCCTTTTGATACCGTGTTTTTTTCAGACTACCTCATCTTATTGGGTTGGGATACAAGTGGAAAGCTGTTGGTAACAGTTCATCTGTTCCATAGTGCTGATAGGTATCTAGAGAATCCCACCAGTGCGGGCATCACCAGATGGAACTGGGGGAAAGCGTTCTTGTTTAGTCACTGGGGCGATGATGCTGTACACCTGACTCCTCTGTGTGAGTTATTCATGTATTAGAATCACTCCATTGGCAAGGTACTACGCGTAGGAGCGAAGCTGGTGATGCATAATACACCCACAAGCAAGACTCCTGTATGAAGAAGTGGGATGCTCTTAGTTTTGCTGTGTTTACTCTGGGAGCATCTGCTCTTCATAGTCCTGACCAGAGTAACTAGCTAAATCCTCGTGAAAATGCAATCAAACTGAAATCACTCCCTTTGTGGAGGAAGAGCACAAAGCCTATTTGCTTCCAAATACTATTTGTTTTATCAAGATCTGGTTCCTTTGTTACCAGAGTAGTGTGTAGCTGCTGTGCTGGTCCTTTGCTGAGGATGAATTTCAGAATGAGTAACTGCAAAGCAAATGCCTGTGTTGGAACACTCTGAAATTCAGATCTTTTTCGTGATTATTTTGGACAGCCACATTGGGAATTTTTTTGAAGTCTGTTCTTTAGTTTATCTAATTCCAGTAGGAGGAAGGTGAATATTGGGTAGCGTTGAAAAGATCAGCTCATTCTTCCCAGTGAACTTATGTTAAAGCATCTTGCTTAAGAGAATAAATGAGGTGTCATAACCTGGACCCATGCAGAATGTGGCCAGAATGTTAACGATCCAACATTGTTTTTCACTTGTGTTGTATGAACACAAAGTGCTTCCTAGTTCTCTGCTTCCACTGGCTCTATGATAAAAATGAAATCTAACAGTCTTAAGTATCACTCCCAGCTTTAACCTTCTTAAGTGGCCTACTGCTCTACCTACCACCGAGTCATAGATGTGGATAAAGGGGATAAACTCCTCCATTCCGTGTGTGTCACTGGGAGGTGTCTCAGCTCACCACTGCCCGGGGAAGGCTGTGTTTCTCGGAGCGGTGCCTGTGGAAGGCAGCCTTGGAGGTGACTTGTGGCACGCGACTGGCTTTCATCACTTGGTCTGACAAAAGGCGAAACTCTTCTGTGTGCTTCTGCACGTTGTTCAGAAACAATTCAAGAAATTAAAGAGTTTAAATGGCAGAAGTTGTAGGTTGTTCCTGAAACTCCTGCAAATAAAATAAAGTTTTCCTTAGTGCTCAAATGCACCATATTTAGTGGGTTAAAACTGCTATTAACAGCTTCATCCAGGCTCTTTCTCATGGCAGGGTTTGTCCGGCTTAGACTTTATTTTTTTATTTAATTTACTATCATCTGGTGAAAGTCTGCACTAGCATTCTATCTAGACTCTATTTAATATGCACCAGAATTATTGTATTTGATATATATCAATTTTAAATCTGTTTCAACACAACCTTGAATGCCTTTCTGGCAGTATATCACTTCATCAGTCTAGCTTAACTAGAGCTGCTTTTTCATTTTTTATCGCCCCCATAAAATCTAGGAATGGAGCACTTCGATTTTTCTAGCAGTAATTTTTATTACTTTTAGCCTTTTTTTTTAAGTACTTGTCAGTGAGATACAGTACTTTGTACAGAGTATATTTTTCAGCTATGCATTATATTTTTATTTCAATTTATTTTAGACAGAATGTGTAGCATACATCTAAATAATACCTACGGTAGTTCAAATGAGTGTATTATGAATGTAATTAGAATGGATATAAACTCGGTTCATCCACCAGGATTGGTGTATTTCAGTTGCCTGCCTCTAGTCATAGTCACTATCGAGTAAGGCTTGAAAGGATAACTCATGTTGTAGTTTTAATGTTGCACATAAAATCATATTGCAACACAGGAGGGGAAATGAATTTATCGCAGTTTTAATGTTTTTATTTTAATTTTTAGGTTTTTCTAGATTTTTCCCTGGAGTGTGTTATTGCACTACTTTTTATTTTTTCCCCTAAGAACATAGAAATTGCCATATTAGATCAGACTAGCGATCTGTCTAGCCAGATACTCTGTCCTGACAGGAACGTGTGCCAAATGCATTAAAGCGAAAGGTAAAGGCCTACAGTAGGCCTCTGCAGAAACAATCGTTATAGAAGAATCTCCCCATGGAGAAGCCTCTTCTAATCACCATTAATTCAGCATTACTCTGGGCTCCAAAGTATTCGAGTTCATATCCTTTTGTCTAAAAAGCGTGGGTTGGTTTGTTGTTCCTTTCTGCGCCATGTCTGATCATAGTAGCTGCAAGGAACAGGACAAGGAACACAGTTTGTCTTTTGTTCTGTCACTGTTCTGGACATCTTGTGAGCAAATTATTTCATCCTTCTGAGTCTTCGTTGTTTTCTTTTATAAAATGAGGTAAATGATATGGATTATCTTTCTGTAAAAAGGTTTTGAGACCTATTAATGAAAAATGCCATGGAAGTTCTAGTAATGTTATGAGATTTAAGGTACAGTTACATTCTTAGCACAATCCAGGTAATATATGCATTTGTGTATTTGTGTGTTTCTGTGGAGTTCTTTGTCTTAGTCTTGTGATGTCATGAGATGTTCCACAGCCAACTGGTGTACACTCTTGCCAAATTTTTTTTTCATTGGTGGAAGCTCTTATTTCCTGAAAGTTTAGGAGGGAGTAGTACAAAGGAAAGAAGAAAAATGTTTTGTTCTTCAGTTGGTTGAAAATTATATATGTAGCAGTTAGTGTTCATTTTAGAACATGCTTTTGTGCTGTTTCCTTTAATAATGCCAAGCAAGAGCCTATGTAACATGAGTTTAATGTTTCTGTAAGAAAAGAAAACGATGACCAGGTATGTCTAAACAGTGTTCCTCAACTATGTGATAAGTGTTCCCTCATATTCTCATTCTGCTAAATGAGTAAGAATAATACATTTTAAATAATACCTATAATAATCAAATGTGAGGGAGAACAGGAACACTTTTCTAATTAGGGCTTTTGAATGACATTGGAGAAGGGGTCTGGGTTAAATCATCTTTCCTTGCTCTGGGTTGAATTAGCATAGATTTAATGCCGGTGATAATTTTATGCAATTGTGAGATCAGTAGTTTAATGCATCTGGCGGTGAGACAGGGATTTTCTTTCTCTGACAGCACCGAATAAACCCTTGTAATCCTTTTCCTTTAGCTCGCACATCCATCCAGGCTTCGACTTAATGAAAGGCCAAGGAAGTCAGGAGTCTGCTGAGCATCTATGACTCAAGCAGAGGCAGAATGAGCAGAATGCAATGCTATCCTAGCTTATTTTGTGGTTCAGAATCATAAAAAAGACTAATGGCTGGATTGGAGGGCTAAGTTTACATTTCCCCCTCCTGAGTATTGCAGAAGGCTCCCATCATTGTAAAGTTGTATGTGTTGACTTAGTACCCTAACAGCCTGCTACAGTGGAATTGAAAGGAAAACAAGATAATCTGGACCAGTTGTGATTTTGGTGTTTTACTTTAAATATATTCATACCACTACATTATAGCTGGACCACAACCTGTGAACCCCAACGCAGATGCCGTTTAATTTTAAGGAGAATGGGATAGGATGTGTTAAAACTGTCTTTAAAGGGAAGCTGTTTACAGTGTAAGTCCACAGGTTTTAGTGATTGTACAAAACCTAAGAACTGTGCAGTATAATTTTTGAGTACAGTTTTACTGGCACGGTATTTGTTAGCTCTTTATATGCCTATAAAGTTAGGTGTACCTCTGTTGAGTGTCATAGAGTCTGTATGTATCAGTCAGTTTGTGTGAAAGTCCGATAAGGTATTACTGCTGGTTCAGGTCATGATCCAATTAAATGACAGTAGAGGAGAACCCACAATCTCTGGTCAAATCTAAATTTGGCTTTGAACCTAAACTAGACTCTAAATAAATGGGATGACACAGAAGGACTCACAATCTTGTGGAGTTCAGAACTCTGCATGTGTGCTACAGACTTCGTTTCAAACAAAGTTCAGTTGCTCAGTTCTGCCATTGTTCCCAGCCCAAATGAATTCAGCGTTGTCGTCACTTTGGAAAGGTGAGCAGGGACACGTGGTGAGCTTTCCACTTAGTTTTTCCTGAAATTATGAGAAATGGGGCAGGTAGGACCAGATTTTTGCTTGTGTTCAGAAAGGTGGTTGTTCCTTCAAGAGCCTACTGTTTTGACTACTGTAAAAAGACAAGTGTCTGTTCCCATAGGGACTGCTCACGCCAAGTAGTAATATATACTTGACTTTGATTTTAGACTCCTTTGAGGAGGATTTGCTCTGAAGGTCCAGTCTCAGTTGAGTTATTAATCTAATGAAAAATTGCCCGTAAGTGCCGTTCTTACATGATTGTCCAATATTTTCCCTGAATTATATTGTCATTGCTAATTGTATCAGTTTCTTTTCTGACCTTAAATTCTTGTCCTCAGAAGAGTTTCATGGCAGCATGTTTCACAGCTTGCTTCTGTTTTATGAAAATGTATTACTTCTAATCTGAAAAGTTTAATAGGTGTTTCATCTCATCCATGTCTTAGAGCCTAAACAGCTGTCTTTTTCCTCCAAGTTTAACACTTGAATAACACCAAAATGCTGTGTGTGTTATAGCATTAGAGAATTAGGGCAGCCTTATACCTGAAGAGTAGTATGTGGGCTTGTTTAGTCTCCATAAGAACTTTGCATACACTTCTACAGAAAATTTTAGACCTTTCATTTCTTTTATTTTATGTGGGAACTTTTGATATTGTACTTATCTTGAACATATAGACAAGTTTAATGCTACTGTCTTGATCTCTTAACAGTTAGCCAATTAGTGTGATTTCACTGTATTCCTCCTAAGTTACAACCTAATGATAACGCTGACCAAACCCAGAAAAAAGTATGTCAGAAATGAGTCGGGTTTCTTGAAGTTAATTCTAGAACTGTTGTCTGTTAGTAAACAGTGGATTTGAATCAGGGTGCTTGGGGGTAGTTTTGGGTATGGATAGCTGTAAGGATTTGTATGCACATGGGCTTGAATAGTTTATTTTCTGTTTGTTCTATAGAAAATGCGCTACGATGCATGTCAAGAATAAACAGCTGCTGCTGCAAGTTCACATAACCAAAATACAGTGTGCAGCCAACATGAAGACCTGGAAAGCATAGTAAGCACGTAACTAGTCCATGAGATCAGACTACCAAAATCCCAATCTTTAGATAGCGAAGGCTCAGCTTATTGATTAAATGCTGTGAAGTAATAGTTAAACTTCAGTGGGTTGATTGTAATACCTTTAACCTGAGTAAAAATCAGGCAGAGTAAGGAAAGCTCTCCACAACTCGGAGGAAAGTTGTGAATGTATTCCTGGGTGAAGAGGGGTAGATAGAGACTTCAGATATGCACAATAAAGCTTGATCGCCCCAAGTTTAAATAAAATACTGTATTTTAATAAAGCATTTGAGAATAAAGGCCGTTTGGGAGGTGATTGAAGCTGTTGTTAGCTGCCAGCTCAGAAGCAGCACAGAAGACATGCTTTGATTAATACACCAGACTTCAGATGTTTCTCATTGCTTGTTTAGCCTTATTCTTAAGTAGCAAAAGAGCCTGTTCACACAAGGGTTTGTTTATTTATGAGGATTATACTTGTTAACTGACAGTTTAAAAGGAATTAAGTAGGCCTCCGACACCGATAGTCTAGCATTAAAGAGAGTATTACATGCTGACCTTAGATTCAGTTAAAGGCTGCCTTTTCCCTTCCCTCCTATCCACTAGTCTGGAGAAGGGATGGAAATCCAAGTATGCCAGAGTTGATAATCATTATGCAATTAGACGGATGCTTGAAATAAAATTTCTACTGAAAATGCGTATAGGTGTTTAAAGGGATGATTGTAGACCACTGCGATCCCAGGGAGATTTGCCACTGGTGCTCGTAGCGCAGCAGCAGGATGAAAGCTCTCGTACACGAGGTGTTTACAGGAATCTCTTCTGGACTTCATGTTCAGCACCCAAAAACCTTGACAGAAGCTCTTCCATTCACCTAAAAAGAAGCAGAATGAGGGACAGCTTTAGCAGAAGGGTCTTTAAAATAGTCCTGGTAGAAAAACTTTCATTGTAGAAAGAAGAAAAAAGAGTCTCAGAAGGGATGCGATTGAGGTCACAGCATAACATAAAATACCACACTGCGCAGGGCAGACTTGGGCAAGAACATTGTACCCAGGGGTTACTAAGGGGAATAAAGACAGCTACTGTTAGCTGAGCATCTCTGAAGATTTGGTCTTGATAAGAGCAGTGCAGGTCATAGAAAAGCAGCTAAAATGGAAAACGACTTGTTTAATACGAGAAAACAGTTGAAAATGTGCTGGCTGCTCTTATTCTGGTCAGTATTTTGGGTTTCTTTTTTTGATGGAACAGTTTTACAGGGCAAAAATTCTTGATACTGAAGTAGCTCAGAATATGTTAGTGTTGTTTTTTCAATGCAAAAGTTATGGAAATTCCAAACCTTATATTTTAAATATCATATGATGTACTGTACCATATTTTAATATAGTAGGATTTATCAGTATAAAGAAATTGATATGCTTCCACAGGATTTTTTTGATGCAAGTTGAAATACTTCAGTTTTTTTGTCCAGTGTGTTTTCAAGTTGAAACGTTTTGTCCTAATTAGGATGAAAATACATTTTGACATGACTGTAAATGAAAATCATATTTGACCATTACTTCCAACTATCTTCATGTAGTACCTTCTTACTGCAATATAGCTGTGTGAAAAGGTCACATTGGAAACGTCTTCTGTGATGAAACAATATGTGAAGGAGAACACCTCAGGGGAGCAGATGACATTAATGGGAAATGTAAAATGCTACTTTAATACGCTGGACTTCACGAGGGGGGTCTGTTCCTTGTTTGGTTTTTTAGGTATAAAGGACAGCAAAGTACCTCTTAAAGCAAGTTCTTGAAAAAGTATGTTTTTAGCCTACAAAAAAAAAAGGGGAGAGGAGAGGAAATGTTAGTTGAAGATTAATAGGAAATTTTCACAACTTTAATTAAAACCAAGTAAGACATATTTGTGGATCAGTGAGTACATTTGGAAATCTCAACTTTCAGTCTATGTTCCTCTTGGTTACAAAGTATTATCTCAGTTCCACTATATTTTCCTGCTTGCACGTGTTGCATATTTGGGGAATATCTTTATGAAATTCCATGGTGTATTTTCGGATCTTAGTTTTATTTCCATGTAGTGAAAGGCTTGCCCCCACTGCCACCCAGTCTGAAACCTGGATTTTTCAAGACAAAGCATTTACCATAGCAACAGAAATTTATTTATTTATTTATTTTAAATAAAAACGCAATGAGGTTCTGATAGTAGAAGATAATACAAAGAAGTTTGGAAAATGTTCATAAGGAGCACTGTGGTGCTTTATTGTTGTCATCTCCTACTTACGTGACTGCTTATTTGACTGCTTTAGATGCCTTGAAGTTCCAGTGAGGAAAGAAATCTTTGTTGTGCTTGGCACTGTATCTACGTGGAATATAATGTAAGGACAGTCTGTCCTTGGAAATGATGTCTGTATTTTTCACATGCAAACACAAAATGATCAGATACTAACTGAGAGGCCTTGAGATGGCCCAAATCTGGTAGTGAGCGATTCTCTGCTTGCCTGGTTTACAGGGATGTAACTCTGTTGATACAGATGAATTTATTTCCAAAAATACAATGACAGAATTCGATCAGCTCTCTTCCCTACTTGTTCTTGTTTCCTCATTACTTTGTCCTTATCCAATAAAATTCTCATCATACGTTTTTTTGAATTAGCAAGATAAACTCAGTAAAGGCTGAGTGTCAGCCCTGGACTTCGACGCACATATGTGGTTCTCTAATTCCTGTGAGGGGTTGTATGGGAAGACACGTCCATTGGTTGAAACTTTAGATGCATTAGTATTCCACTATTCTAGAAATTAAACCCAATGGTATTTGCCAGCTGTAACATTTGCATCATGTCTTCCACAAGAAAGAGGATTCCCTCCCCTGTAATTTGCAGCTCCGGGCACTGTGTGACCTTGGCAACTCTTTTATTGTTTCTCTGTGTTTTCAGCATTTCCGGATAGAGAAGAAAACACTGTATCTCACAACAACCTAAAAATAAGAAACATTATGAAAGCCTTTCTAAAGTAATAATTTAACTTTTTTTTCCCCCCCAATTATGGTGGTATATTTCAGTATTTTTATGTGGGCTTGACTATAATATTTGGATGCACGGTGCTGACTGTTCTGTACCTAACTATTCAAATGGTAGTAATATCTATATGATTAGAACTTAAGACACCTCAATTCTATTCCTGGTTCAACTGTTGTCCTGCTGTGTGATGGCACTCAAAACAACAGTCCTGTAGATAAAATGATGATAATCATAGAATCGTTTAGGTTGGAAAAGACCTTAAAAGATCACGAAGTCCAACCTAGCACCGCCAGGTCCACCACTAAACGATATCCTGAAGTGCCATGTCTACCATAATGTTGTTTACTTTCCTCATGAGGCCCTCGGATCTCTAGATGAAAAGCTCGGTGCTCAGTCATGTTACGATAAGCGTGACACTGAGCAAGAGTAAAGGGAAATGCACTTGTGGAGGGGGGCAGACCCTGCTTAGAACCTGGTGCAGATGCATAAACACAAAGTTGTCTTGTGCGTTGAATCATGTTGAACCTTGATAGAGATGAGAAATCGTGCCAGAAGTGAACCAAATAACATGTTTGTTATGAAGACTTTTTTCTCTTCTTAAATTGCTCCACTGGTTTCCACTGCAGCGTTGCTACAAACTGCATTAGTGAGCTTTGGAATAGTTCTGAGGTGAGCTATGGTACTGAATCCTGCATTTTAAGAGCAATTAAGATGTTAAAAAAAAATGATAATGGACTCTCTTCCCAGTGGTATACCTTGAACTTTGTTTCCTGTCTATCAGTCTCGGGCATATTGTCTATCAAATAGTTGTAACGCATTAATTTGACAGCCATGGCTGTTTTATCTGGGAAGGACTTTTCCTGGCATATATGGGAAGAAAAGCCTCTAGTATTCTTAAACCTTCAAAAATGATGCATTCCTGAAGGAAGGCAGAAAACTGCCTGTGTGTGTCTATATATGTATATCCATGCTTTTCTAAAGACCTTTAAGTGGAAGGATTCTATGAAGTTACATGCAATTCGTATAGTACAATACTATCTAATTATTTTTAAGTTGACGCGACTGACCTTTCTCATATTAAAAATGTCGCTTTCTCAAGAACTAAAATAAGCCACAAATGAAAGCTGCACTCTAGCTTGTTCTTGAGCAGAAAAATTCATCCTTTTAATCCTTCCATCATATTTCCTTGCATCTGGTAAAGTCAGGGGAAATTACCACCATTTCAGGGGACTGTAATTTGTACAGTTACCACGCAAGTATAAAGCTGTTAAATTCCTTTCTTCTCCGGCTCCAATGTAATACTTCAGGATCATTTTATTTGTTTTCCTCACCCAGACGAGAAAGCAGTCCTGCACAGAGGGAGACGTGCAAGTCCGACAGGAGAAATGTATTCCAATTGTCAGGGTGTCAGCGCAAGGCTGGGCAACCAGGGTGTAATTTTTAGCACTGTCACATAATTCCAGGATGATGCTGGGCAAGCCTTTCTCTACAGATTTGTTGATTAATAATATTGCAGTGTGCTACAATTTAATATATGGGAAAGAATATATGAGGTACAGAATGCCTAATGTTCTCTGGCTGAGCAAAGCAGAACAGAGCAAATAATGGATGAATATTTGTTTGCTAGATAAAGAAAAGTTTTGGATTTCATAGAGGACGGAAGAAAGGGAATGCTAGCTGAAAAAACATAGTAGTCAAATTGCAGTTTGACGCCATGAATCAAACTGACCTGGTTTTTTTTCTATGTTTAAAAGGCTTTTTAAAATCATTGTATTTAAATTTCCCCTGGAACAGGTAAGAGATGCTTCCCAATAGAAATTGTTGTGGTGTTTGTTGTTGTGTGGTTGGTGTTTTTTTTTTTCTTTTTAATTTGTAGATGAAACATTTTAGCAATTTAAAATGCCTTTTTTTTTTTTTTTGGCTGACAATACTTGCCCAAATTTCTCATTTGGCAAGTATGTCATATTTCAGTCTCTGTGAAACAGAGTCTTCGGCTTATTTAAAATAAAAACAACCTCTCCCTCTAATAGATAATTCTCAAATCTGCTAACAGATCTAATGGTGTTTCATGAATTAAATGCTAGTCCATTCTTCTGTCAAAAACCTGAATCCTGAAAGGTCATAAGCAGTGATAAGCCCCAAAATATGGTACCCAGGTATGTGGATGGTACATTGCTCAAAGGCCCATCCACGTCACTTTTCAGTGGAGGAAATTCTAATAGAGTTTGACCTGGCTGGCAAGAAAGATTAAATTGATATCCCTCAAGTTCCACGTGAGTTTGAGAAGACACTGTTAAACTCTACTACGTTGAGCAGTTTGGAATTGCTTAAAACTGGTTGACATTCAGCATTCACTGACAGGTAAAGATTGTAGTGCAGATGACTGATGTTGTCACCCCAATGATGGGATCTTAGGTTTCATTAAACAGCTGAAAAATATGTTTTCAGTAGTTTCCAATTAAAACAAAAATAAGTTTTTGTTCTGGTAGCAAAAAGCCCTGAACATTTGAAAGGCTTTTTCCCTATTTTTACTGTTCTTTTTATTTTGTTTTTTTTCTGATCGGTTTCATCATATTTCTCCATTTTTTTCCATATTCTGCTATATTCTTACTCAATCTGTCAACATGAGTTTTTACTCCAGATTTTTTCATTAACCTGTTTTAACTTTGTATTGTGGAAGAATCTTGGGTTTTTTAGGCATGTTTCTGCCTTTGAGAGAAAGAGAGGGAACCTGGGAAATTGCAATAATAGTCTTGTAAAACTCAAGAGGATAATGGAATCCAAATCATATTTTCTTAATTTTTTTAAACAGTGATTACTAAGTAAGTACATGACACCATAGTGCTGATTCATGAATACTGAACTTCTGAAAATGTGACTCATAATTTTTATTTTTATGCTGAATTTTCCCTACTGAGGCCTTCTGGAGGCTGTTACTTGAAATCTTTACATTCTTAACTAAATTTCAGAGCAAAATCTTACATTACTTTACTCCCAAAATATTAGCTGAGGTGGTTCATCTGGCTTCCTGAACAGCAGCAGTTTCCAAACCAAGCCACCGACTTCAAGCTTTCTATTTTGGAAATGAAAATACAGAATATACCAAAGGCAGCTGCTGTTAAGGGATCATAACGGGATGATGAGGATTCAGGATCTTGAGAAAGTTAATTCTGAGTAGTTTGTTAATGCATCTTCTTTTAGTTGGATCCATGAAGGACGTGAATCTGTTTTGGTTCCTAGTTTTTATATTTAGAACCTCAAGTCAAGCTGCAGATGTGTGTAATTTAATGTAGAGAGAGATCTTAAATGGAGTTGCTTCTTATAATCAAAAAAGCAAGTTTTATACAAGCCTATAGCTGTAACCTCCTGTTGTTCTAGAGCATTTGATTCTGATTTGTCAGAACGTTAATCCACCAGTGGCAGGGGAAAGGGGAGGCCGCTAGAACATATTTTAAATTTTTCTCTTGTTTTGTCATATACTAAAATATTTATTTTCAGTAGCATGTCTGAAGAATACATATTAGCATGAGCAATCCTTCCTTTTTACTAATTCTAATGGTAATAGACTCCCAAAATGTACATATTGATGAGGTTTTTACTGTGCCTAGATGAATGGTCTGGCTGCGTTTTGACTGAAGGTGACACACCTCTCCAGGGGAAAAAACCGCTCCTTGGCCTGGCACCGCGCTGTTGCTCGCTGGGAAGTTCTTTGTCAATTAGTCATCTTTAATCTGTGTTTTGAAAGTAATGTTATTCTATTGACCGCGTAATGTTAACGCTGAAACCGCTATAAATAAATTTCAACAAAATTTCTTCCTTCTTTAGGTCTTGCATAAGGTGAAGTTCTAATTTCAGTAAATCCTAGTCTTAGATGGTGAAAGTTTCCTTGGAGAGCCATATATGAATGCAGATGTTTTTCTGTCTCTCTAAATTATTACGCTAGCATCGTATCACTTAACTTGGGTTATGCCTTCTGTTTTCCTGATGCATTACTGCCAAAATGATGCCAACGTGTGTTCATGAACTGCTTTGCTGTTTGTTTTCACACGGGGAAGTTTTTATTGCAGAGGGACATGCTTTACTACTTTGGGGTTATTGCTGGTTTAATAAAAGTTTTTAAAAGCTAGTTTTTATAGATAAGTTTCTCCAAGTCATTCCATTCTGAATGTAATTGGTAGTGATGTCCCTATTTAGAGCTTTTAAAATACGCAAATAGCAGTCTCAAGCTATCAGGAGTATCGAGGGATGTTTCACTGGCATTAGAATTCCCACTTATTTAAAT
Source organism: Burhinus oedicnemus (assembly GCA_008921705.1). Taxonomy (NCBI): domain Eukaryota; kingdom Metazoa; phylum Chordata; class Aves; order Charadriiformes; family Burhinidae; genus Burhinus; species Burhinus oedicnemus. The sequence goes on along the minus strand of VFFE01008899.1, from coordinate 404,304 downwards.
TGGGACTATTGAGCTGATGTAGCACAAGGATTCTGGGCTTTAGCAGTGAAAGAAAACTGCAAACACATAAAATGCGCTTAAGAGAAAAAGTTAATGGAAATATAAAAACACTTCCCGGATTAAAAACAGAGCTGTTTCTTTTATGTTAGGACACGCAGCTTCTGCCACGTTGAGAGCGTGACTTCTGCATGGGTTTCCATCTGATACCACAATATGGAGCATATATACAAATAACCCTTCTACCTGGCAACTACAAACCCTGACCTTTAGGTAACAAATTAAGAAATGTGAAGACATTTGAAATCGGTGAAGCTAGTCTCTCAACTGAGAAGCGGAACTGTATATATAGGGACCAACATGAAGCCCATTAGAATAGAGTTTTCCTGTTGACTTCAGCAGTCTTTCAGTGAGGCCTGTGGTTAATTAATTAAGCTGGCTTTCAAACAGGTGGACATCTCCAGGCACCTTACAAGTCATTCTGAACTGTGAGTTGTCAGCACAGAGGTGGATGGGGTAGTTTGAACAACGTAAGTGTGTTGGCTCTGTAACAATACAGTTGCAAGTTGTCTGGCTGGCTTGCCTACTGGGGCAAGGACAGTTGTCATGAGTGTGATGTTTATATGGAATACTTATGGTAAAAGGGTGAAAAGCAAGGTTTTTATTTATTTTTTTAATTCCCTCCCCCCGCTTCTTCCTTATATAGGAACTCCTAGAGCATTAGAATTTTGCTAACTGCATTTAAAATAGGTATTTCGTATTGTGCACATGAACCATGACAGCCTCCCTGTCTAATGGATGGTCTTTCTGGAGCCTTCAGATTTCATTTCCCTGCAAGATTATTCATTGTATATGATGAAAAATTTAGGCTTTTGGCTATTCCTGAGGGAGAGAACTTCATCTGACAATAGTAGTGACTCTCTTATCTCTGCAGACAAGAGTCTGTAGGTCAACATCTTTCATTTACAGAGCAAATTTTAGTCTGTGAAAGTACCAGTCATGGGAATAAACCAAGAGAAATCGTCAGGATTGCGTAGTACCAAAACTAGCTATTTTAATATCTAATCTAAACTGTCGAGGACTTTAATGTCTCTGTTGAAGAGAGGTGAACCACCTTTATTGTTAGGATGGTCTCTTGAGAAATGCACAAGTTTTTATAGGAGAGAATTCCAGCTCTACAAGTTACCTTCCATGACAGTAAAGGGAAAAAAGACATCGTCTCCCAAGTATCACAACTTCTTTTTTTTCCTTCACATCAGGTAGCTGTGTGTAATGCTCCCTGGCATGGATAAAACAGTTTAACCTAATTTAATTTCAAATAGTAAAATACTTGCGTTTACCCTAAAAGACAAATGAATTGCATCATTAGATTGCAGGATTTTTAGTAAGCTGTTGTCTTTTCTTACTTTCTCCTTATGTTTCCCACCCTCCTTTGTCTGTTTTGTCAATTTGCTGCAACTCTTCTGGTGCCTGGAGAGCTATGCTCTTTTATTTGGGAACTAAGTTTTGTGTATGTTTCTTAATAGTTTCATAAGCAAACAAAGTTGATCCTCGCTTGTATATTTTTTAGGTGGCAATGATGATACCAGTAATGATAAAACATTGTTTTAGACATATGATGCACTGTCCCCTAAGTTTGTATGTTAGACTGTTCCGGAAGTTGTTGTGCCTTATCTATAATAATGAAAGATACATTAAACTTTATCTTCATTATACTTATTTTTCTAAAGCAACGTGGAACCATTCCTGATGAGCCGTACTAGCTCGGGCTCTAAATGTTCAGAATGAACTTCTCTGTGACTTTGTCATTCTTGCAGCGTATTTGAACTACACAGAGATCTTATTTTCTAGTCTTGGTATGATATAAAGGGTTTATCATTTCTACAGTGCTGCTTCTGTATGAAAATCTCATTATGGATTTCAAAAAGAATGCAAGCAGTATGATTTTCAGGAAGTGTAATTACATTTGGAGCTGGAAGGTAGCTGTCTTGCAACATTTGACCTTCCTAATAGGCTGGGCAGAACATGTAATGGATACTTACGCTTTAATGGTCTTGGAGGACTGAGTAAAGGTGATCTTTAAATAGGGATCCTATTTAGTGATTGTACCAAGGATGTATTTATGTAGGCAAATTTATAATGGGGAACCAGTGCTCCCCTCTCCCCCTGTATAAAGATTTGTAAAAAAAAAAAAAAAAGGAGTACTGAAATATATAGTGTGACAGATGCTGGCTTGGCTTTATAGGGAAACTCAGGCCCGTGAGAATGAGCACCTGAGGCTTCAGCCAAAAACCCTGATGAAATTACAGGGCATCTGACTACTTAAAATAAAGCTTTGGGGGTGGGGGTGGTAAGGAATCAGGCCCTCACCATATCAAATCTTTGTCACTTCATCCTTGTCTGTAGAAACTTACAGTTTGAACAAAGCCATGCGTAATGTTTATGTGTGTTCATTATTTCAATAATATTTTCAGAGCTGGTGTCTGTATTTAGGTTGTCAATGCTAAGCACATAGTTATCATTATCTGTTCACTGCAAGAGAAATATATCATAAGTTATAATGCATTTTAGGAAAAAAAAAACCCTAACAGTTTTGGATCTTTTATATCTAGAACTCTGGATTCACAGTTTTAGTTGGTCTAGCGAGCTTTTCTTTTCAGAATTTTTATTGTGTTAGGCATTTTGTTCTTTAGGGAACATTTGAATGTACATGTGTGTGCAAATACTAATATTGCAATTATCAAAGCTTAAACAGATTCATTAGGTGAATGAATTCACCCTTGATTACGGGACTTGGCAAGTAAATAACTCAGGTGAGGGACATCTCAGCTATGTTTAAAGGTAGGAGTTTGACTGTGGCAAGAGGTGGTGCAGTGACGTGATGGCAATACCCTCGTCCCTTCTGATGTGTAACAGTCCTTTTTGTCACTAACTCATGTGATTTCCAGCAGGTTGCTTAATGTCTGTAAGTGATATTTTTAATGGCTAATGTTTGTCACTGGGAGACTAATCTTCTAGGCTTCTTTAATAGGCAGTGGGGAATGCCGTTAACTGCATCGAGCGATTAGATTGTAAAGGCAAGTGAAGGAGATTATCTTAAAAAGGCTAATGTTAGCCTTTGTGAAATCCACTTGTTTGTGTGCTTTTTATGCACAGAAAGGTGATTATTGGACTTTTCTGCTTCATATGGATCTAGTTGAGGGTTGTCAGAACTCAGTAGTATGAAACTGAAGGGCAAGAGTATCACAAATGCTGTATGTAGAAGCTCTGCGCTAAGTGGTACTCTGTATACTCCGACCCTATAAATAACTGTAAGCTGAACGGGTTGGTGTTCATTTTTGTTACCTTTACTGCTGAAGCAACAAGTAATGTCCAATATTATTTATTCAAAACTTCTCTGGAATGTTAACAGCCAAAAACAATCAGAGGCTTGAGCTTTAGTAATATCAGCAAACCTTCTGCATATGGGAAGTATAAGCACTTGGAGATGTATTGTGTGCCACGTGACAGAGACTCCTTGACATGTATTTTATTTTTAAAATGTCACTAGCTGAAAATTAATCAGACCTGTAATGCATGTTTGAATTAATTTATATTGCTGTTGGAAGCAATATCTCAAGAGCCTTAGACAGATGTGTGAATGCTTTAAGCAGGCGGTGTTCTCAATGGAGTAGAAAATGCTTCAAAACGCTGCCCCCACCTTTCCCAGCTCCTCTTTGCCTTTGCCTGCCTGACCTTTTGGTACAAACTGAAGGTTTTAACACAAAGAAAGAAAACCACCCCACCATACCCAAAGTCGCACCTTCTGCTACCCTCTGGACCTTCTCTAGCTTAGCAACATCTGGAGTTTTCCTGGGAATACTGCTAGTGACCGGTACCTATCTGCGTAGCTTGTGTGAGCTCGTGTTGCAGCTCTACCTTAAGTAGATATGGAGTGTAATTGATTTTTCTGCCTGGTGAAATCCTGAGATGGTCCCATCTGTTAATAGTGCGTAATAGTAGGAATTGCCATTTGTTGAAGCCCTAGAGTTCATACTTTTCAGAACTCTGAGCATAGCAGCTGAATTGGGCACAATCCTATACAGAGCAAGATTACAGCAAATCGCTCGTTTGGGCCCTTTCCAGTGTTGTGGGGTCAGTCTGCACGTGATTTCCCTGTGCTTCTCAAAGGTGAGGGTGGAGGAATAGCTCCCCTCCTGGGCATTGTGTTTTTTAAATCGTCAAGAAGTCATATGTACGTGTTTTAATTTGTAGCCTTGCTTAAATTATCTGGAGTCCTTCAAAAGGAAAAAAAAAAAAATCAATTTGACTTTGGCAGCTGTCTCTACAATGCCTGCCAATCACCATAGTATCTTGGCTATTTTTAAGTCTCCTGAAATCAGTCTGCATTAAGGCAATAGCTGTGCTTGGATTTAAGCCCAGGACTCTATCAATATAAAATGATTTGTTGCAAGTTTAAAGATGTTTCATCCCTATTCTCTCTCTTTTCATTTACATTTTAAGCTTTCATCAAAATGTGGATCAACAGAACGAATAGAGCCTTTTTCTCTCTCTCTCCCACTTCCTGCATTCATACCTGAGACTTGTATGCTCTTAACCTCCGTCCAGCGTGAGGGTCTTTTTCCTTCTATTCAAATAAGAAGGACCAGTTTGTTCACTGAAAGAGCCTGCGGTGAGTCTTGCAGCATTGTCCATTTGAATGTTTTCCAGTAAAGTTCTGAGGGACGGGACACGTATGTGGGAGAGTGATGGGAAGCACAAAGGAGATGAACCTTCACGCAACAGTTAATTGAAATAATCATTAAATAAGAGATTTTGTTTTCCCACATTTAAGACCCGAGTTTTCAAAGTGCTAAGTGTGTTTGACCGATCCTTCTTGGCCCTAGTGGCAGACTAGCTATAGATGTCTTCAGACACTCGCCTGTTACCTGGGGTTGGGATGGCGTTTGTGTGTCAGTATTCTCCGTAATCTGGGAGGAGTCACGCTCACAAGGGGAATAGTTGTGGGTGGGTTTTTTTCAATAATCAAGTTTCTCATCACTAATCTTGCCATTCACTTCTGTTGTGTCCATCCACACAGACTTTGTTGCCGAGTGAGATTTCCCCTAGGGGAAAGCCATACCCCATACTGCAGCCCTTGCGGTGGAGAATTGCAGACAATTAAGTACTCTAAATCACTTTGTTGTGATTGAGTGGAATAGTGTTGTTAGATTCAAGCTTGTTTTAATAATAATAATAAAAACTAAGATAATGTTCATTGCTTCTCTTCAGTAGAAGCATAACTTCCCTGTAGTTTTTTCCAAGATTTCAGGGGATTTCTATGGCAGCCGCCATCATACAGAAGAAAGGAGGCATTTGTATTGTGTGACATAAAGCCGATGATTATGTCAATCTCGGTGGCGTAATCTTTATATGCTATTAGAAAGTATTCGCTGTCTTTACTCACAGCCCTCAAAGCAATGGTGTTGTGAGAACCGTTAACAGAAAAGGGTATTTGATTAAATATGGACCATCCCGTTACAAATACATTTTAAAAGTATTTTCATATTTTCATGACTAAAATTATGGTTTATTTGTGAACAGCAGCAATGTCCCCCATGAACGTGGGTGACTCAAAAGTATCCTTAATACCCTTCCTACCCCAGGTCTCTGATGGCCAGCGCCCTCAGCCTGAGTAGCCCTGCTGCTCCTCATCCTGTGTTCATGCAGCTGACCTCGGAATAGCGCTCTCTACAGAGGTTATCCAAGGTGGGCAAATTGTTTCTTCCATAGTTTCTGCCATCAGCAGAACATAGAAGTGTTTTTAAAAACAAATTGCTGTCGGCAGCCCTATTTTAGAAGTAGTCGGCTGCATGAAAGCGCGGTAACTTTCCTGAGGTCAGGTGTAGGTAGGAATTCGGCTGAGATGCGCTGATTGCCACCGAGAGCTCTGCCGGCTTCCACCTAAGGGGTATGTTGCTTTCCTTTGGAAGAACTGAACATCTTCCCTCTGGGCTAGTTAATACAGATGGGGTTTACACGCACTGGTTAGCCCTGACTACGTCTCCCTTAGTGTGTACGTGTGGCCAGTTTTCCCCTGAGTAACCTGGTGCGAACTTTGGTGGTGTTTTTTCATAGTGCCACCAGTGCTGAACAGACTGCGTCGCAGCCCGCCGGGGTGGGCAGGCGGGGGGAGCGGGGGCCCTGCCTAGGTTTTGGTGGGCGCACAAGCTGCAGGACTGTTACGGGTGGAGTAAGGTTAGCGTGGCACAAGCCGTATCTGTATTATTGGTCTGTACTGGAGTGTAGAGCAAACTCGCCTTCTGCCGAAATCTGTAGTTCATCTCGGAGAAGCTGAAGGGAGGGAAGTGGAGCAGATAGCGGCTCACCCGAGTCCCGGAGGGAAACACAGCGTGGGCAAACGGGCAGCACAGACCATTGGAGTTGTTTGAGGGGAAAGAGAAGGAACCTTCTCAAACTGAAGCCTGTGTTTTGGCATTTTTCTGAATTTTTTCGAGACATGATCATCAAATATGGTAATAAAGAATAAAATCTAAACTTTACAACAAATAAAACCTGTTACTTAATCTGTGACAAAAAGATTGGACAGTATTTCTCCTGAAGCTGCAGCTTTGCTGGACATATTTCTTAAAAACGGCATCACTTTATGTATTCTAGCTGAGTCTGATTTCTTATATGTATATGTAATTTAAAGCAGAACTGTTCAGTATTCTCTGTAGGTGGGGCAGTGTCTGAAAAAAAAACCAAACACAACAAAACGCCAGTTTTCTTGCCTGTCCTGTCTCAATATCTGCACTAGGTATTATATAAGTAAAAATTCTTTTGTGTTGTTCAGCTCTTTTTTGCCTTCGAGGCATGCTGCTGTAGCATTAAGACCTCTGGGTGGGGGGAAAAAAACCTTTAATTCTTATTCATTATTTAATTCTTTGAAGTTTCATAATTTCACGCGATGCTTAATTTGTATAATCTCTGTACTCGTGTGAAAACCTCTTCAGGCTGTATCACTATTTGAACTTGTGGCTTAGCATTTTGAGCTCTTTGGTTTATCAGCAGTATAAGGAAAATCTTCCTGGAGACTTTCCATCAAACCCATTTGTTGATGAAGGAGGGAACATCTTTTCTAATGCTTTAAAACAGGAGCCATAAATTTTGAAGTGAACTTCCAGTGCCCCTATTAATAGACAAGTAATTTTTTTAGCATCGCCCTGACCTGAGTAGGTAAAAGGGGACGTGTTGGGAAGGTGAACGCTGTGAATGGGGGACACGGACATGATTTAGAGAAAGTGTTTTTGCTTTGCTCCTTGGTACTTTGTGGGGGGGTGGGAGAGAGAAGAAAAGAGAGAGGTTAAAGCTCTGTGGTTTGGGTAGGGCTGCGTAGTGCGGTGGCTAGCTGGAAAAGCAGGGTGCTGGTTCCTTGTCTGTGAGCTCTGGCAGTTAAGCCGCAGCAGCTCTGGAGGACCTTTCTGCCAAGCTGGCACAGCTGGTACTCGAGTGCAGCGTGAGTCACTTAGCGCAGAAGAGGATGCATGTGGTGCCTCTGCTGTCCTGTAAACTCTTCCTTTGGTCCCACAGTGTTTCTCTAAGCCTAAAATACAGATCTTCCCAAAAGGCTGTGGCTCGCTCTAAAACCCAGACGTTTCTTTGGAATTCGGTACGTTATATGTAGAAGAATGCAATTATGTTCTTCCAAGAGGCGCTGCAAAGGAGATTGCCTGGTATATTCTGTACTGGCTGATACCAAGCAACTTCATACCGCGCCGTGATGCCTGCTGCTGTCATTCTGTGCAGCTGGCTGAAGCTAGGTTAGAAATGTTGACTTCTGCCAGGAGAGGTACTGTTTCACAGGATGGTTCACGCTGAAATAACTATTGTAAAATGTGTTGTAGGGAGGAAAAAAAGATTGCATATTTCAAAGCTCCCTGAGAGCGACTGCTTTGAAAACAGCGCTCTTCTGTTCGATTCTTATTTGACGTTTTAAAAAATAACCTTGAATTAATAAGATGTAAGTAGAAGGGGGAGGAAAAACAGGTACCCACCAATCGTTGTCATAAAAATAACCAAAAGAATCAGTGTGATCATAAAAGTGTCCGATTATGATGTTGTGCTGCAGAACTAATAAAAAAGATATAAACAGAATATCACCTTGAAATGAAATAAATACATTCAAATGTCAGGCCTTAGCATAAGAAGAAATAGTCCCTTGGGCTTTGTTCCAGACAATTAAATGTTGGATTCTAATTGCCAGGAATATATGTAGGGGCCAAACCTCCAAATCCAGCTGTTCCTCTAACCCCACGCTGCTCCTGCTGACAACCAGCGGGTGTCCTCTCGTTTCTCATGAAGTTATTTACTGACAATATAGATCCTTGTATGCATGGCTGTCCTTTATATCAGAGGAACTCAGTTGCGATAAGACGACTGTTTGGGTTCGAGGGCTTTTTCCTTTGTCTTGCTGCATGTCTTGTTAACACGCGGCATTAGGAGGTAGCTGTTGCTAAAATTGGTGCTCGGTGCTGTGAACTCGTGCACGTCACTAGAACAGGTTTGCCACCCAAAATCTAGTTTTAACACTTGCCAGATACTGAATTAGATGTTTTTAAAAGAAACCTTTTTTTGCCAATGTGAAATTTAATAAAGCATTTACTATATAAATACCGGAAAACTCTGATCCTTTATACTTAAGACTGTTTTGTTTGTGGGTTTTTTTTTTTCCTAAGATTAAGATTTCACTTCTAAGTATATTAATAAAACATGAAATGGGAACTTTTGCCTCCCCCCAGTGTGTTCCAAGTTTTTTTTTTGCAAACATAGGAAATTAACACAAAGGGATGAATGAGGATTAAAGCAGACAGTAACTGACTTTTATTTTCAAGTGCTGTTGGAGCATAAATGCGTTTGGGCGGGCTTTTGGATTGCAGGCTGTTACTTTTGATTCTTCAACTGCATCTGAGATAGGGAAATGAAGGTAAGTTATCTGGGAAAGACAAGTTAAGAAAAGTTGGATTGGGACAGTGCAAATGAAAATAGATGGAAAGCAGTAGAGAACTTGCTGTATTGATTTTAGGATCATTTGAATTTCATATGTATAATGAGGTAGAAGATGTGAATGGGAAGGACAGAAAAAAGGGATCTAGAAGATGAGAATACTTAAATGCGGAGCAATAACTTCTCAAGGACCAATTGAATCTTAGTGTCTGGCATTGCTTTGTGATTGAAAGATGAAGTCTGTGCCTAACCTAACAGCAAATCTCACTGAAATTACAATCCTTGTAACCCTTTTCTACTCCTTTTAAGCTTTACCAGCACTGAGGAGGAAGACAGTGAGGAACTTAGATTAAATAAAATGCAAAAGGAAGAAGATTAAATAAAATAGGTTTGCAGATTTATATGGCAGTGATTATTCTATTCCAGCCTTGGAGATTAATTACCTGAGTCATCACGACTACAGGGCACACATGAAACCTTTGTACTAACTCTTTTCTGAATGCGGTAATGTGAATTTTAGTAGTTGTGTCCATACGTATTTTGCTGACTATTTTGCTTAATTTCATTTTCTTGATGCTTTCACATTTCATTGCTGAAGCTGTGTATTTTTCAGATAAGCTTATACCTTTTACGGATAACAATTTGTTACTTTACTAACAGTCAGTAACAGTATATGTTTAAATGTGTATGTTTTACTCAGAGTTATTGCATATCCCAATTGACATATGTTATGTTCTGGCAGTCTGGTATTTTGATAGTCTAAAAGGATTACTGTGGAAATGAAGTTTTGATGCATTGCCAGTTCAGCTGAATAATCGTCTGTCTGGTTGTGTGTTTTAGACTTGCAACTGCATGACTAAAAAGTTGAAAAGTTACGTGCAGCTCTGCTCAAGGTGCACCTGGGCTTAGGCAGAGACTTGTGGATGTACAGGTCTGGAATCTTTCTGTAGCTTTCCCATAATGAGTTTTGGGTTAAACATATTTTGCTTATTACACCAGTACTTTTTTTTTTTTGCTATATTACAACATTATCATTACTTCTTCAGTTAAAGGCCGTTCTGTGCAAGAGCTATGTTTTTATGTGAATTTGCAGCACTTTCTGTGACAGAGCTTTGCTTTTGATTTAAGCCTTGGGCTCCACTGTAATATAAATATTTAATAGCAGTGTCAAAAGGAGAGTGCAAAGGTGAGCAAAAGGGTAGATGCTTTGGAAAATAGAAGTAGAAGGTCAGGGAGAAGATGAAAGGAACGCAGCTCTTAGTTTAAAATAATTTTTCAAATTTTAAAAATCTGATGTAGTTGTTATTGCCAGCTACGGTCACAGCAGCCCAAATGCTGTGGTTTTTCTAATTAAACTGCACGCTGCATATGGCAGCTCAGGTTTTGATGAACTTCAAACTCAGCTTTTTCTTTCTCAGCGTTGTGCATAAAATAAACCTAGTGTGTATTGATATAGTTGTGTCTCTTCTTCTGTTTACAGTGGCAATAGCAGACTTCTTTCTCTTTGAAGTTAGCAACAGCTTGCAGATCCTGTACTACTTGTTTACCAGATCAAATGATTATGGGTGGTGAGAACTGCCAGTCGTCTGGTACCTGCCGTGTGCTGGGCACCGAGACCGCCGAGGCTTTTCAGAAAAGCAAAGCGATGTCTGTGTACCGTAAAGAAATCACTGCTGTAAAAATGGCTGGAATTTGTGAAGCTTCAGCTTTTTAAGCCTTTGAAAATTCGGGTCTATAATATCTCTGTACTTTAATTGTCTTTTGACGCTTTTTTTCTGTTCAGCTGTAGTTGGAGTTAATTTTTCCGTTAAATAAATTATTCCCTAAAATACAGTTTTAGAGGAATGAAAACGTTCATCAACTTCAGGCATGCTCACTAAAGAGTTTCAAGCAAGAATGAATGGAACTGTACTGGCTTTTGATAGTTGGAATGTACAAACATTGCTTTTTAAAACAGAAAGGAAATAAAATGAAGAGGGAGTGTTATCGAAGTCAAAATGGAAATAATGATAAAATAGGAAAAACAGCATTGCTTTCCCCTCACACTTTCCATTCTGAATTTTTATTCGAAATGAGAGATTTTGTTTGCAAAGAAAAATTGGCAAAATACTCTTTTTTTGAACTTCCTTAGTTTTCAGAGATTGTTCTTTAATATTTCTGCCCCTTTTGTTGTATGTATTTCTTATGCTAGGTGACACTGGCATTGCAAGTGCTTTAGGGAATGGTCTGTTACTCTGTTGCGTGCAGTGTAGTTTGGTTTCCAGTTCCTAGTCAGGCCATTTATACTTTCCCAAAATACAAGCGGTATTTGAAAGAAATCTATTCAAATAGCAAGTCCAAGATTATCAAAAGCCAATTATACAGTCAGTGAAGACCTGGGGAAGTTTCTGTGTTGGTGCCAGATAGTCTTAAAAATATCCATAGCTTTTAAGCTTTTAGTTTTTAGAATTCATCCCCTCACTGTTAGTGAGTATCAAATCTCATCTGTGAAAAAGAAAATAAGGCTCAACCAGCTGTTGATAGTGCTTAATTAAAGGGTAAATTTATAGTATGAATCTGTACAGCAGTGTAGAAGTCAGATTTCTTGTTTTGTGTAAGACCTCTGGCAATTAGAATTGTTTTCAGGGTGTCCCTGTGGTAAAAGGTGGCTTCGTTGCTGGTGTTTTGCTTATTCATTCTGCCGGCCTGACACAAAGGAGGCGTAGGGGCTTTCTGTGGTGGTCCAGGCTTTGCGATCGCACACTCCCAACTCTACACAAAGAACAAAAAGCCGGCATCAGACTCTACTGAACTTGCAATTTCCTGCTGAAGTCTTGAGTCTACTACGAAGCTAAATGTGATCTCCTCCATTTGATACGAGACTGGGATATTCTTCTGGTTTTTCCAATAGTCAAGTGTTAGGAGGAGATGTGGTAATAGATCCTCCAGCTGTTTGTTGCGTATCCACAGTACTTCCCGTTAGCACTGGGGGGGTGAAAGATACTCTGAGAATTCACTGAAGCAAGGAAATGAGAGTGTGAAACAAGTTAAAAACTACAGTTCTTGATTTCGGCTGCTCAAAAGGTATAGTATAACATCCAACTGCATGCCATTTCCCAAGCACACTTCTGTATTTTTACCAGAAACAAGCTGAACGCTGAAAGTATGTGTATTTGGAATTTTGATTTTAGTCCATTTCTGAGGGATATTGATAGTTAAACAGTAGTAAAGATCCTCTTTAGTATCTAATTACAGCCCACTTAAAGGGCTCACAATACAGCAGGGCCACTGGTATTTTCTGTGCTCCTGGTCTCATTCTGCCACTCTGTAACTGTCAGCCTCATTAGTATTTAAATCGGTTCATAAGTATTTTGGCTTAAATAAGCTTTATTTCTGATCAATGTAATGCCATGATTTTATGTCTTTTTTAGAGTCTTTAGCTGAAAGTAGACGGGCTTATGATAAATACTGCAGATGTGTTAGAAGTTGATTAAATTAGTAGTAGAAATGGACAGTAGGCAAACAGGACGAAAAAATGCCCAGATGAGCAAATTGTGGATTTTTTTCAGCTCTGTTCTCAGTCTTTGTTAATGGATTCACTCTGCTGTCAAGAATAATAGAAATATGAGAAGACGTTTTTTGAAGTGAGGATTAGCAGGAAGGAAAACCAAGGTTTTTTCCTCCTACTGTAAGAAGTGAGTGCTCTGTGAGCAATTTGCCATGTCTTCTAATATAATATTTTTTTTTATGTTAATGAGAAAAAAAGGTGTAGCAGAAAAATTAAACTAAACATTCCTCCCAATATCCCCCCAAAGAATAAAAAAGAAAAAAACCCCAACCCCAAAAGCCTTTAAGACCCTTTCTTAATAAGATTACTTAAAAATGCATGTGGCTTATTTTAGCAATGGGTGAGATGAAATTATGATTTAAAAATGCATAAATTGCTTTGCTTTAAATACTTAAACTTTGCTCAAAATGGCTTTTTGAAGTTCAAAATAAATTTGGTTGCCCATCTGCTATCAAATCCCCATGTTTCTTGAGGGTACTGGGATCAGAAGATACAAATACCTGTTTATAGCCAACCTCCCCTTAAAAATTAGTAGTTTTTTTGCAAAATGTCTGATTTGTGACCACATTTCCATCATCCTGTACAGAAATGGAAGATGGCCTTGATGGAGATCAACAGGGCAGAACTGTATGCCCTAGGAATGAATTTGAACTTAGAAGCTCCACTAAAAGGAATGTGTCACCTAGAGGAATAGGAAATTATTATCGAAACAGATTTATAACAAGCAAGTGCCCAGCAATTCAGTATTATGATTGTGCGTTATTACACTATACTGGCTTTAAATAACAAAGTGAGGATTTTGGAAAAGAGGACAGATGTTCTATCATCATCTCAATTGTTTGTGTCTGAGATGCTTTGGGACAAATTCTGTTCTATCAATATAAATCTAGAAAACCTCTCTAAATATAGCAGAGTCGATCAATCTGTTCCCTTCTGATGGTGAGGGAAGAATTTGAACCACTTTTGTCCTTGTTCTGTCTGTGTTGTAAATGGTTTACCTGAAAAGGCCTTTTCCTTGAAGAAAATTGTTCTGTCTTTCAATTATTGCTACAGTGATGTAGGCTCCGTAAGCAAGGCCATGTGCACACATACTCATTACCCTAAAATACTTGCTGTTTAGTGTCAGCTTCTCACCCATGGCATTTTTCAAAAGAGAGACAGGCTGTAGTAACTGAGATGAACTGAAATAACTCCGTCATCCTGCACCTGAGCCTCTGTTGAGCAGCGACTGATGACAAAAGTGGTGGGGTTGATTCTCTGTGGTGGATGAATATTGACGCGTGAGCTTTACAGAGACCACTGGAGGGACTTAAGTTGGAATGTAAGCCAGTCTTAAATCTAATTTCAATTGAATTAGTCAAATCTATCATACGTAAGGATTTGTTCCTGTCCTGTTTTAAAAAAAACTCTAAAAATAGACCAGTCGAAGATTCTTCAGCTTTGAGATGAGAACATTTTGAGGGGGAACCTCGCAGATGTGTACGAAATCATAATTGGGAATGACTCTTCACAGTCGCCCGTGAGCTACAGATTGTCAAAGGAAACTGCTAAGTGGGAGGTTCAAAACAAACAATATTGCCGTGAGATGCTATGGATGCCAAAATAAAGGAAAGGGAAGAATTCTTTGGAAGAAAGAGCCATTAGATGCTCTTCAGCTCAACGGTATAATACCTGCTCAAAGTCCCCGAAATGCAAATCACTGCAGAATATATGAGTACACATATAGTATTCTTATCTGTTATATAAAGACAGAAATCTAAAAAATATATATAATATAATATATATAATATAAATATATTCCACTCTTCTGTAGGTGATTGTTAGTGAGAACTAAGTGAAGCTATGGTACCAAACTAGATGTGTATTTATTTTGTCCAGTACAGCCACTTTTATGTAGGATCTGACCTAATTAATACCTATGCAAAGCTCTGCTCCTTCCTTCTTGTTTTTGCAGCAGCACACCCCAAACCCTTTGAATTCAGTGTGCTACAGTGACATTCCCTGGCTACAGCTCGCAAGGACTTAAGTTTTTGTCTTTCAGAAATCTCTTGAGAATGTCTTGAGAATTTCCACAGAAATTCTGTGTCTGTCTGGAGACTAATATGAATTATTAGTGTGTGTATATATGATATGCAAAAGTATATACTTTATATGCACATGTAGTATGCAGAAAATACTGTATGTGTAATGTAATACATAAAATATACTTCTTATACTTAGCAGGTTTTGTAGGCTTGATAAAGATTAATTAGTGTGTGCTGGAAAAGGCTTTTTATGTGTAATTCTCAATATCTGCCTTGCCTAGTCCATGCTAAATGTACAAGCAAGTATCTTATTTGGTGCTCGGTTGAAGTGTCTAAATTGGGTGAGAAGTCTAAAATGCTAGAGAAACACCTACATGCACATGTAAATAAGTTATGAAACTGTCAAGGGCAAAATATAACCAGTTTCAAGGTAGATTCATAAATAAATTTAATGGACTGGATGAGGTAGTTGCTTAGAGGGTCCCAAGAGACCTGTCCCCTCGAATACCACAAGTGGGGGGGAAAAAAAAAAAAAAAAAAAAAAAAAAA
>VFFE01008899.1:289507-389182 GCA_008921705.1 Burhinus oedicnemus | reverse complement strand
TTTTTTTTTTTTTTTTTTTTTTTTGCAAAGGTACTTTGTGTGAAACTAGTTTCTCATGTCCAAATAATTCCTTTTAGTTTAAAGAAAATGGGTTTTTTTATGAGGAGGATATACTAAGGGATTCAGACTATTGATTCCTTTCAAATAGCCTGAGACACTAGCAGCTTTATCCTTTTTGTTCATTTTTTTATGGGTAATGAAAAACAGTTTAATATCATTATGTTCATCAGATAAGGCTTAAAAACTCACTAAGGTTCAAAAGAAAGTCCTAAATAGGTTGTGAGGCTTAGCTCCATGGATGACTCTGTCTCAGGAGAGCCCTATATTTTCCAGACGTCTAAGTCCTGACGCATGCGCCCCTCCACCCGGTGTTTATTTAATACTATCAGAGAATACTTCTGAGCCGTGTTTTGCTATGTCAAGGGAGAATTTGGTTGGAGGAAGAACATTACAGGGTTAGTTATTCTATGCTATTGTCTACTGCCGTAGATAGCGGCCATGTCACCTACTAAATAATGTAGCAATAATTTAGTTCCTCTTCTTTGTCTTCTCTGCTTCCAGGGTGTTTGTTTTACTGTACGGTAAGCAGATGTAGCTTTTTAAGTGTAAACTGTAGCTAGGTGTCTTCTAGGAGGTGGTGGAGAATGCATTGTTTGAGCAGGGATCTGACCCTAGCGTAGTGAAGGGCTGATACTGGGGGAAGAACCACGTTCTCCATGCACATCCTTGTTATTCCTCTATATATGCATAAAATACTGTAGTTTTTCAGTGCCTGACTCGTTCAGCTAGTGCTGTGAATCTCAGTCATTGCTGATGTCCACTCTGCCTGGTCATGGTGAAGAGTTAAATCAATAAAAATTTTCTTCCGACTCTGCCTCGTAAACTCTTGCTGGAAGGAAGCCAGCAGGTAGTCTTGCACATAAACATCCCTGCCCCGTGCATAACCTCAAAAAGGTTACTGCATGTTTTTGTGCGTTCTGGTGTTTTATTTATCTCGTACGTGATGTGCGGATGTGTTCTTTTATAATAGAGAGTTTATGATTTACAACCATGTGGACATATTGCCATATTAATAATCTGTTTCTGGGGAGTTACTTGAGTTTTTGGCAATGTTTGTTACTAATGTGCAAAATGTTACTGGTGTTTGCTAAACTGGCAGGAAGGGAAGTTCCTCACAGTTAAATGAAAGACAATATGTGAAATATTGTCCATGGTGCCCAGATAGCTGGAATAAATTCTTAAGTATCTGTAGGTTTTATTGTTGAAGATTAAGATGTATTGATACTGTGCGCAGGTCTTCAGCACCTCCCAAAGCAGTGGGACTTGCCTGTGTTACAGCAAGTGCAAATGCCAGGACTTTAATGAACCATTATGGCACAACATCTAGGAAATGGAACAGAGTGTCACAGAGGCATCTCAAACTTTTTTCTATTGTCATTTAATTGTAATTTTTTAAATATGTCACATGCATCACTGTATAGTAGCATCGTTACATAGTCAATGGAGTATATACTATGATGAGGGAGAATTCGGGGTTGGCTTTCATATTTCAAATTATTAATGGAGCTTAAGAAAGGGTGCCAAGTTACAGAAGAAACCTAAGTCGTCTCTCAGCAAAATCTTCGTTTGAGCTGTGGAACAGATAACGCTGGTGCAACTTTCCCTGCTTGTCTTGTACATATGCCTCAATCACTTTAAGGAAAAAATGATAGGTTATTTACCATCTCCATTCACAATGTAGACTAACCATTGGTATTCATCTTGAGGGAAATTATGCAGATTGCATGATTGCCAAATCATGGAAAATAGAACTGGTGGGACGTGTGAAATCATTCAAGCCACCTCCTTGCCCTGACGCAAGAGTAATATGCGTGTGCTACTCTACCAGTTCTTTTGTGTGTTCCTGAACACCTCTGATGGGGGGAAATCGTCTTGCTAGCATGTAATTCAGGTGTTATTTCAATCCAATGTCATAGCAATTAAAAGCTTTTCCCAGTGCCTAATTTACATCTCCCTTCAATATAAGCCTGTTACTACTTACACTATTCCACCATGGGCATAGAGAATAGATTGTCTTTCTCCTTGAAGAAATCTTTTTTGTATTTAAATGTGATTATTATGTCTCACTTTGGTCATTTCCCCCCTGAATTAATCACTACAAATAATTTCAATATTTCCTTGTTGTCAGGGTGCCAAACATATTCATGGTTCTCCTCTGCATTCCTTTCTGTTACTGTATCTCGTTTAATAATGTATTTCATGTTATTTAATGCAGTGGTCCTTTAGAGCTCTGATCTGGGCAGATGCAAATTTGTGATGATTTTCTGGGACACACAAGGCTAAGTACAGAAGTAGGGATACAAAGATGCAGATTTTTTTTTTTTGTAAGAAAACATCTTACGTAGCTGATGCCACTGGGGTGCCTCTCTGCGGAGAGGAAAAAGAATTTCACTGTAGATTTACTCCACGATATTTCAAGTTTGCGCAAGGCTGAAAGGTTCCTGCTCTGCCTTGTTTCGATACTGGATTTCAATCTGGGTTTTTTTAAGGCTGCCCCTGACCCCTCTCTATTGAGTCGGAACTGCCCTGTCTTTGATTCTGAATAAGGAATTTCACCCTGAAGTTGAGTGAATTTCAGCAAGATCTTTTCATTGCAATGAATTGTCATTTCCTCCCTGTGAAAGAGTCTTTCCTCTTCAAAAGTTTCTGCTCAATTGTATTGTGAGGTGGTCATACGCAGGAGAGGACTGCGCAGTGAATACAGAAAGGGCAGCTGGCTCCTGCTCTTTCCCTGCTAGGGAAAAAGGTTGGCCGGTAGCTAGGGTAATATGCTGTAAAAATGGAACAGTAGGGAGAGGCACCAGGAGCATTTCGATCTCTGGGGAGAAACATGTTTTGGAAGGCAGCTCTGCAGTGTGAATAGCAAGTGAAGTGTGTACGGTGCTAGCATCAGATGGACTAGCAGTGAAAGTCAAAAAAAGGACCTTGTGAACAGAGTGGTATCTGTAAATTTACTATCACAGTCATAAAGAAGCAATGTATCCTTGTCCGTGTTCCCCACAGACGTTTCTTACAGTGTTTGCTGCGTGTATTTTTAGTCCACAAATAATAAGTCAAGTTTGCTCTGCCCTTTCTTCCATACGAATTTGCCTGAGTTTGAGAAAATGAGAGATTACATGTGCAAGAGTTATTAGAGAAGAAAAGACTTCCTTTCGTTTATTAGTCGGAAAGGCAGGCTGGCAATTACATGTTTAACTACTACTACTACTTCTTCCACTTCAACCACTAGTGGTCATCTGTTGGTAATAATTGACCTTTTCACCCAGACTCCGAATGGAAAGATTACTGGCAGTAATTAGATGAAAAGTATTCTAAATGCATGGACTGATCTCACCGGGTGACTTTTGGATGCCTTACAGCAATTTGCACATTAGTAGAATGAATGACACAAAACCCCCTGTACATGGACAAGCCCTTCAGAAAGTACGAGCTAAATCTCTTTGAAAATGTTTGATACGGAGTTATTGTCGAGGACCCAAGCATTGATTTCAAACTTGAGCTTCAGGTAAGAGGAGGCTGGTTCTCCTTCCTGCTTGCGGTATTTGTGTGTCCCTCAGCCACAGTGTGAGACATCCTAAGACCACATGCCTCTTCTGCCTGGAAGAGCTTATGATTGAACAAGGTAAGTTCAGGTTTAGTCCAAACTCTGGCAGATTGAGGACCTGAACTGAGGACTCTTGACCCCTAAGGTTGAAGCACAAAATAGTATTTGTGACTCTGACTCATGAGTCTGTCCTATGCGCGTTATTTAGTTTTAGGCACGTCTTGGGTAACTGTTGTTTTGTGCATTCATTACAAAATCAGAACGGATTGTTTTGAGCCTCTGGTTCACAGTCCTGTAGTAAATCAGCTATGGGATTCTCTGAATGGAACACATGTAAAAAAATCTTTTCAGGCCGGGGTTTGAGAGGCATGTGAGCTGAGCCTCAAATTAATAGTCATGATGAATGGTCAACTTGACTTAATGACTAGTGGCAAGCAGTCTCCAAGTGAAGTGAATTTTCTTTGGAGGTTAATGTTTTCGATTGATATAGGTCTTTAAAAGCGATGCACAGCTGACACAAATTATCTGAAGAACTATTAAACAAAAAAAAAATCCAGAACAGCTATTATTGCCATGAAATTTCATGAATCATCCAGTAGTACTAATTAAAACAAAGAGAGTTTTCATACCACAGATAAATCTGAGAAACAAGGAGCTCTTTAATGATAAAGTGAGAAGTTGTATTTCTCTTTCTTGACAGTGCTGTGTAGTTTAAGATAGATCAACTTCTGTATAGTAGTATGGAAGGAATTGAGATTGGAAATATCGGGGGGGGGGGGGTGTCACAAGAACCAAAGATGAGAAATATGTTACGTTCATAGTACTAAAATGGATGGGAGATACACTTGCTTTGTGTGATAGAGAATATGCGGCATTAATAGTAAAGTGATTTTGTAAGCTAGTGGCAAAAGTAATGGACTCTGATGTAAAGATTATAGTCAAAGTAGTTGGAATTGAGATCATCTTAAAAACCCAGGAGTTTCAGTGTTCTTCGTTTGTCTGGCTCTTAAATGCCTAAAAAGTTGAGGCTGTCCAGGTCCGGTGTTCAGTGTGAGTTGGTTCAGCAGTAGCAGGCAGTTCAAATCAGACCCACGTGGGCAGATACTCTTACTGGTTATTTAACGCAATGGTCTAGTGGCCACCTGGGGCTCAGGAGGTCCCTAAAACAGTAATTAGTTGAAATCACAAGGCTGTAGCAGAAAAAGTACATTTTCTGTGTGCCCTGGTCTCATATTCTACTGATTACTTGTTTTTTTGCTTGCTATTAGAGACAGGATGGGGGAAACTGTTGGAGACAGACAGAATGAGCTCTTCTCTTACCAGGTTTAATAATTTTCAGTAGTTGTCAAAAAGTTGTTTCAGAGTTAGCTGGGCAAAAAATTACTGAGAGGTCAGCCCTTTGGAATTGTTATTAATGAAAAAATACGTCTTGATAGCTTGGTAAAGAATGCATAGAACCTGTGTGAATTATTAACTGTCTGTACCTGTATCTTCAGTATTTTATTCAGATTAACTGAATAAAATTGATTCAAACTGCTGAGCCAGGTATTGCTTTCTATGTTTTTTGTAACGTTTCCATAATAAGTCCAGCAGTAAAGCAACATCTATAGCTTTCTTGGGGAGAAAAAAGAAGCTTGTGAGAAGCTGTGTAACCTCAGGCAAATCATTTTGTGCCTTGCTTCTTTCCCCAAACAGACTTTTTGGTTTAGATTTTTTTGTGTGTGTGTGTGTGTTCAGATTTCATGACTGGGAGCCAGCGCTCCTTTTGATCTGCAGACACGTACCCCCAGTACCTAAAGCAGAGACCCCGATCTCAGTTACAGATAAGCATTTGGGACCTGCCGTAACAGAGTGAGTTCTCGCAGGGTAGTGCAAGTCTGCAGCTTTTGCAGTGTTAAGTGCTGGTCCTCCATCGGAATCAGAGCTTTTGGTGCATTTGACGTTTTTGTCATCCTTTTCTTGGAAAAGGAGGGGTAGAGCTATGACAAACTTGTGATGAAAGGTGTATGTCGTGCCTGCTGCCGCTGAAAAACATGAAACAGTCTTTTCTGAGCTCTTCGGGAGGGTGGGGGAAGTACTGCAAAAATCTCTGCAGTAGCTAAGGGAGAGCCTCAAGCCCGGGAGGGGTTAAAGACACCGGGTTCCTTTTGCGTTTTATTTCACTGTTGGTTAAGGAATGTGGAAGTTCACAATGTTTTCATTTTTGATGGAAGGACGTGTGGGCACAGGCAGGAGAGCTTTCATCAAAGACACAATCTGGGGACAAATCTCAAATTGGAAGGTTGGGTTTGCAGATTAGGTCTAGAAAATTATAAATGCAGGTAGTAAAATATTTTTTTCTGGTTTATTTGCATGTATTGAATGTTAACATTCATTTGTACTTTTCTTAGAGTGGAACATAGTGTCTGAATTCTTACTTTCAGAATGTATTTAAGACATCTTGCTAGCTCTTTTTCTCAGTGTATAACACTCAGAGAGGCAGAATTTCTGGTGCTGTATTATCCTTTTTGGTGATCAGTGTTGCCCTCAGGAGGAGCATTTGTGCGTGCATATGCATCTGTTTGTACTTGATGGTCCTTTTGAATCTTCAGCCAGTCCTAATATGAAAATCAATGGCTCCCAAGGCAGGTTTGTCTTTAGCAATAGATCTGTTCCATCTATAACCTCTGCACAAAATATCTTGACATGTGAGCACCCTTGTGGCATATGGAACAGCACTTACTTGTTACACAGCATTTGTAGTAGCAGTATTATTTTTTTAATTCTGGTTGGTTCTTTTAACCTTAGATTTTCAGTCAATTTTATGTGGTTTTCTTTTTTAAATTGAAATACTCAGTAGTTAACATAAAGCAAAATATTAACAAAGGGATCTTTCAAAAAACCTTTCCTGTAGGCTCATTGTTACTGAATAGACATATTCTCTTGGCTCATCAGTGCATTCTCCAGGCGGCGAGAGGAAAACAAATGATCCAAGTTGTTCTAATATCATGAATAGAAGGCTGAAGAGTGTATACTTCATAGATTCTTAAGAGAAAACGAATCCTGGATAATTTTGGATGTCATGGTTTACCCCAGTAAGCAGTAGACAGTTAAGCCTGTCCCAGCTAGTACACTGTACATTGGGGACTTCTTGGTAGATTTTACTAGACCACAGCTCTCCCCTACAGTTTGACAAGCCAATTCTATTAAGAAGAAACACTATGTATGACACTTTATTCTGTATTCAGGTTTTCTGCTGTACTGTTTCTTGTTTATGCTTGTATTTTCAAGTGTTCGGTGGGAATCTTAGATAACTAAGTTAAATTGAAACTTAATGGAAGCTGAGTGCCTAAGTCCCCTGGGCATCATTAAAACTGGCAGTTTGAATTTCTAATGATTTGTAATGACTCAACCCCATGGACTTTGAGAACAAATGTGCTCAAGGACTCCATTGAGCTTTGGAAAAGGCCTTGAATTTGCAGTATCTTAAATTTTTATAGCAATATGTATGTCCTTGTTATAACTGGGACCAGAGTTTGATCATATTGAATACGTGTAGGGCAATATGAAAGCCATTACAGCAAACTAATACTAAATATCATTTATCATAGTCTGTAACACAGAAATGTGTTACACTTGCACTTTATCCAAACACATTTTATTTCCCTTTATGTGTGGGATTAACTGTATCGGTATAGTTATTTCATTACAGGGTAGCCACAGCTGTATGGCTTTAACCATTATCACTTTGTATTGTTGGCACATCTTAAGACTTAAACGCGCTACTGAAAATTGCGTTGTTGTTCTTTATCATTACTGTTTAATACTACATGGTTTTACAAGTGAATTCTTCAATACCATGAATTCTCTGCATAGATTTTTCCAATTCATCTTTGTTTTCTTGCTAGACAGACAAGGACCTCCCCTAATTCTTAAGCTTTGTAGTGAGACAGGGAATGTGGCAGCAGATGCCCGTCTTTAGCCATTGGTACTCCCTGAAACCAGGCCCCACCGCCATACTTGTCCCTTTGCTTCCATAGAATGGCACCATAAACCAGGGGGCAGACAGAAGCGTGAGATGCACTAATAGTGCGTCACGCTGCGTGAAACTGGGCCTCTCTCCCTCTGAAGTGCTCCCGAGGCAACGGCTCCTGCGGGATGGGTGTTGTGAGCGCGTCGCAGAGGCGGATGAGGAGCGCGCAGGCCTCCTCGCCCTGCAAGGGGAGCCCCGGTGTCCTTCTGCGGAGTGTCTGTCTGTCTGTCTGAGCAGTTCCCTCCAGAGTCGTGAGGGACAAGGTTTTGCTATTCCTCAGAGGCACAAGTATGGTGGTTTTTTTTTTTTGTTTTGGTGTTCTTTTTTTTTCCTTTGCTTTTTTAATACATACATTTTTGATTAGTTAAGTTGGTCTCATGAGCAACTATATGTGGGAGCCGAGATACAGTATTTTCTATTTCAGTGATGCCGTGATAAATCTTAGGAGCCATCTGGGATTTTTTTTTGATTAAACAGTACTTAAGCAGAAAAGGTTGATTGATGAAAATCAAGAAGGGTGTGAATCAAAAACCATCCTCCCTTTTTTTAACATGAAGATTGAAATTCATTTTGTATAGTTCAATGGAGATTAATATGCAAGTTAAATAGGCAAAAAAAATTAGCCTTTCCAGAAATGAGCACACATTAGCAGAGAGAAATGAAGAGTTGCCTAAAGCGCAGCAGACAGATCCAGATCTTTGCTACACTTTGCCGTTCGATACCACAGTAATAGAGGTATTACAGGAATGTGACTAGGAGAGTTTGCTAGAAATGGAAAAAATAATGTTGATGCTTAATCTTTCTGTCTGCAACTGTTGGACAATAGTCTCTTACAGTGACATTTGGTATAATGCTGGCATAAAATTTCCAGCGTTCCTGCTTCCAGGCAGCTGAGTCAGATTAATCTGAAAGCTGAATGCTGAATCATGTGGTCTTGAAGATGGTGAATTTCAGAGAGATGGAGTCACAAGGCAGGGGTTTTTTGTTCTACCAGACACTACGTTATACTTGTTTCCCTTATTTGAAAGCGATTGGCCTCTATTAGTCATCACTGTTTCTTAATCTCCAGTAAAATATATTGTGTATCAAAACAGCAAGACTCACTTATACCAGATCCTTGTTTTGTTTCCCTTTTTTAGTATCAAAGGGACTAATAGTACTTTTTAAAATATTCCAACTCGAGAAAGCAAACAGTCAAAACCCTTGAGAGCATATTGTAGTGACTGTAAGAGAAATTACATGCGGAATGGAGAGTAGGTGCTTTTGGTTTGCTTTTTAGCTGTTTCAGATTCTTCAGATTTGTTTCCATTATGGCATTGATATTTGCTCTCTTTAGAAGTATGGATCTTTTCTTCTCTGTAATCATTTATTCTGATCCTTCACCCTCTAATGCCTGCAAATCCTGACGTGATCTGAAAGTGTCCAAAAATAAATAAGACTGGAAAGATGGAAAAGGTCACATGCAATATGAGTTTGAATAGCGTGAGCCAATTTTACCGGAGGTATAGTTGTGTGGCTAATGCTTGTCTTAACAGTTTCAACACAGAAGGGCTTCATTTAATAAAATGACATTGAGGTGATCTTTGAAAAGGAAAAATTAGACAAAAGTAGAAATATAGATTTATGCATTGAGTATGATATGAAATAGCTCACATTTATTACAAGATTTTGTTTAAGAGACATCCTCAAGACAGCCTGAAAAACTGAACCATTTTTAATTCTTTATCGCAAGAGCACTTTCGTTATGTAACTGGGTCTTGGTTATTTGAACAATAGTTTAAGAAGGGTTTTGCTAAAACTTGTCAAATCTGATTTATCATGTTGGTACACATGGACATGCAATGTCTTCCCTTTATTTCAGTCAAGTGCATTTTTACACTCTGGCTGAAACACATGCTTAATCTGTTTGCTGGATATCGAGTAGAGCGTGTAGCATATGGATGTGTCAAAGTGTGACTTTCAGTGTTTTAATAAAATAGTACTAAATTCTGATTCCTCTATTTAGTTGAGAAAATAGAAAGTTTTCTGCAGCTCTACAGTTGAGTGTTTTCCTATAAAGATCACAAGTTTTTGCATTTGGATTTTGGAAATTAATTTTAAATTATTGTATTTTCTTACTGTAATGTTTATATGCTAAAACCCCGATCTGAAAACAGTATATAATTGTAATTAAGATTGTGTATGGAAATTATAATGAAAAGGTTTTAGTTTTATTGACATGAAATAGTGTTGCTGTTAAGTTTTACCTTCACTGCCCAGAGCAATATGCAGAAAATATCCAAACCAGGGTGGATTGAGTAAGGTGGTTACCGGACGGGCTCGCCATACGAGCTGCTGTTGGAAAGATGAGATACCTGCAGATGGCTCAGTAAAAGGCAGTGCTACTTTCAGCACCTGAAGCAGTTTGGGGGTCTCTGTGTCTACTTCCCATTTCATCGCTGTATATGAAGGAGTGAAATCGGTAGTCTGCTCCGTGCTCATATCCCAGTCAACTGTTCCCATGTGTTTAGATGGTGGAATTTCACGTTATGTGTTTACTTGTACTTGTGTGCTTATAGGTTGGTTGAGTACCTGTGACTGTATTCAAAGTGCACTCCTGCTATTTTTGATTCTCAGTTATGCAAAAGTCATCTTTCTGCCTCTATTGAAGGGTAATGGGACTAGCAAGTTTGGGGTTTCTTTTGTTTTTTTTTTATTTTATTTTATGTACTGTCTTTATACCAGGCTGTTATAAAAGAGCCTCAAGCTCCATAGTGATAAATGCAATTGGATTTCATCATTGCCGTTCTCATCCTTCTTGGACTTCCTTTGTTTAGAGACATCCCCTGCAAACACAGGCTTTCCAAAGGTGGCTCTTAGGCTGTCTTGCATAACCTTCCTGCTGTTGCAGTACCTGCAGCTCAAATAAAACCAAGGCTTTGACTTGGGTAATGTATAATGCAAATGAACATGGGCTCTTGTGTCTTTTGTGACACATACAGGCACTTTAAGATTTATTCTGCATTAGTTCTTTGCTTCTGAGTTGAGAGATGGTTTTGCAATGGAATGACCTTTCTAGTCTAATAAGATCATAATTTTACAATTAAGAAATTGACTTAATAACCATATTTTTCTTTGGCAAAAAGAAAATAAATAACTGCTGAAACTCCACCGCATATAAATTTGCTTAAAATAGAGAACATGAGATGAGTTAGGGACCCAGGACAGAAATGGTTAAATCCTGTGGCAATAGGCTTTTTCAGTCATGTGCGTTTCAGGGGTTGGTGGCACAATGCATCTCGGCAAGCTTCTTCTATAATCCTTTTCATGGTGGACAATGACAACTGCCACCTTCTTTTTGTCTCTGTCTGAGTTTAACAATCACTGTCTTAGCTGACTTGCCAGTGCTAAGCAAAGCTTGTTAGTTCTAACTTGTCATTGCAGTTTTTCTTCTCCTGTGTAAAACCTGTTAACAAGATCTTTTTCTGTATTATATGACAGAATTTTATTGAAATGGGATTTCTCATATCTACCAACTTGATTATAAACAGAGGCTGTTGTCCATAATGCTCGAAACTCCCCAAAAGAATACTTTGAAATACATTCTCCCTGCTAATTGTACTTTAGGTAGAACTGATGCTTGAACAGTTTCACCTTTACTTATAAAATACAATTTAGGGTGCTGACTTTGATCCTGAGTCACGTCCTTTTAAGATTATCTCAATCAGACAAATCTTTGGGTTTTGCAACTGCAGTTTTTGTGGTGGTGCTTACTTCTATCAAAATTGTAAAATATTAGGAGAAGGGTCTGACAGGTAGGAATCTTATTGTTGCTCACAGAAACCGTATGGAATTTGGTCTCAGGAAGTAAAGCAAGTACAATTCTTTTCTCAGGTCTGTGCTAGGGGTGTTTACAGCGTTAGTGCAGGAACAGAAAACGTCCCAGGTAAATACGGGTGCTGCTATGGAAGACTCTAAGAGGAATATACAGTATGTTGTGGACCTGAGCTGGGGGAGTTTCAGTTTAGAACAGCATTTACTGAAATAAGGTTGTTAACTCATTGTCTTCTCCATTGGTAGATACAACTATGATCTGTGTCCAGTAAGAGGCTGGACTGCCATGCAGGGAATCTGGTGACCTTTTGATTAGGACACAAAGTTTTGGCACTTACTTTAGGAGAGCATGAGAACAAATCCAAGTCTTAATATCTGTGCCTCTCAGTTCCCCTTCTGCAAAGTGATAAAATTTTCCCACCACTCAAAAGAATCTTGTAATGATAAATGTTATTTGCAGGCTGATGTACTCTTACAGTTTTATTGCAAATCTACTTTTCCGAAAGCACTAGTGTCTGGAGCCAAGCAGTTACGAGGGGTTTATCATAGTCTTTCCTCTGAAGGATGGTTCTGCTTTACTTCTATGGACCAGTCCTGCTTGCTTCAAAAGCTCGAAGAATTGCAATGTTCGTATTCCCTTAGTTTGCTAGATTATTCCCTCAAATGAACTTCCTGTTGCTGTAAAATTTAATTAATTTCCAGGAGTCGTGATTTATGAGGTTAATAATGAAGATTAGAAGTCCTCAAAAATGCTTTCTTTTCCATCCCGAAGTATACTTCTTCCCAGAGAGGCTCTTTTATTTAGAAGCAAGACTCCAGAAACGTGGGTGATTTGTCTTCCCTTTTCTGCAGCCTACAATCAAAACTGCTTCTAAGATCTTTACCAAGCTGGCTGCAGATTTTTAATGTGCATTTAGCATCAGGTTTCTAAAAAACCAAACTTGAAATAAGAACTGACTTTTTAGGGCTGTGATGGAGGCGACTCAACCACGGCCTGTTACTTACTATTCATAACACGCACAAACTCAGTCCTTGTCTCATGCAATCCGTTACCCAAATAAATGATCTGTGGGATTTGAGAGCTTGGCAAGGCCTGATGGAGAGCACTGGGACTGCGACAGTTCCTGAAACTGGCGAATCCTTGATGCGTTTGGTGAGTTGAATTTGGCTGTTTTCAGAGCTGACTTGTTGCCATCAGCCAGTGCCTCTCCCCAGCCACCTCTGTTGGGTATACACAGTGATCCCAGTTAAAATGCCTGGCAGTAGATGACATGCATATGACTAACTGGCAAAAGTTCCAAGTGCTGGGGGCATGTCCTGTAACACGTTCAAATGCACAGTCCCTGCATGCAATTCAGGTAACTCCTAGTCTATTTCTGGTCCAAAGTTTTAGATCTTTGGATCTAAAACCTCCACGGGAATGACTTAAGGATTGTTTGGTTATGAGGGTAATAAGCCTTTGATACCAAAGGAGAGGCTGGAATATAATAGCCTGAAAAAATTAGCTCAGTGATTGGAAGTCAAGTACCTAATTTCGAGCACTTGAGATCATTGATGCTAGAGTGCTTTACTGTTGTAATGCTATTTTGGTTTCCTAGCGTAGTGGTTTTCAGAATGGGATCTTAAGACTGTGTTGGAGAGCCCTGTGAAAGGCAACTAAGAAAAACAAACTTAGTAGCAGCAAACATAATTTTGTAGCCAGCAGTCCGTACCATCTAGTTGAAAATTGGTGGTGTAAAATCACAGGCACAGTGCGTCAGTGGCCATGCATCTGAAGGGATTCCTTCCCTGTCCTCCTGCGGTAGGGGAGGGTACTGTGTAATACCGGAAAATTTAAAATTCATGTGTATGGCTGAGGGGAAGGAGTGTGTCCACTCCTTTGAAGATAGGTTGGTATGGTAGCGGAACAACTGATCTTCAAGTCTTTATTCTTTGAGAGGTGATTGTTACGTTGTTCCTGAAATTAATCAGTAACTTCAGTTGTAACGGATGAAGGTACACGCTCTTCATTCTCTGGCGTGCCATGTATAACAAGTGCTTCCTGTCATTGCAAGGGCCGCTGAATTGAAGACACAGGCAAATAAAGAGATCCTTGAAGGAGAAGGATGGCTCAGAATTCCCTCTCCTATATGCTGACAGGTTGGATAGCCTTTGCTTGCCGAGCTCAGTGTCAGTGTCCATCCTAATACCCATTACTGCCTCCATTTCCTCTCTTGCTCGGTCTTCTATGACGAAGGATAATTAACGCTCTGGACTGGGATTGATGAGCCCTGGGTCAGCTGCTTACTCTGTTCCGGTGTGGATTGACAGGGGGCTTTGGTTTTTCCCCCATCCAAACTCCAGTAGTGTGCAGTGCGCTCTCTTGTGTCGCACCGGAGTCGAAGGGCTGCTTTGCCGCTTTCACACCACCGCTTAGATCCGGTCTTCTTCCTCCCTTGCTGTGCCGCAGGCTGCTAATGCGATCTTGAGCTTTAACTCTTAATATCTCTGTCCCTGAAAGAGGAGAAAGAAATGAACATACTAATCACCCAGCAGTATATTAAAAATATTGACTTAATAGAGCTGTGATACTGAGAGGATGTAAAGACATAGGCTGCATCGTCTGTAAAGCAAACCCAGCTGAGCTCCTTCATTTCTGGGTTGCTACTGTAGGTAGCCGTTATGATCCCTCTCTGAATAACCGGCTGGACTAGAAAGCAGCTAGAAACAGATTAGGAATTTGAACGCTGCAGCAGACTGGTTGTTAGAAAGATAATTTTATTAATGTATGAGGAAGCTGTTTCCAGTTTTGACTGGATATTTCTAGATAGATTTGGATCAAAACCACATAGAATTCCATGGTAGGGAAGCTTTCATCTTCATGTTTTAAAATAGCTGTTCCCTGTCTCTGAGACAAGGGAAGATAGCTTGTTTGCAAGAGAGGGCTTCTGAGACAGTTAAGAAATTAGCATCTTGGGGCTCAGGGACGGCAGCCAATTGATTTCAGTGTGGTTAGGATGAATGGCGTCTTCTTCATTCTTCCTTCTTGTGGCAGAAGAAAAAGCCTTATTTTTAGCTTTTCTATTTCTGGCTTCAGTTTTTTGAGACAGTATAAATGTACCTCTATCATTTAAATATAACGTGGTTTATGGCAGCTTTAGCAGATCAACACTGGGGCAATTTCATGTAGAGTGTTTGAGTCTTACATTTGCAAGGCAGCATTGAAGAATTCTGTTGAATACAAATTGATTTAAATTTCCCAGAAGAAAAAACAAAATGTCTAGGACCAGTCACATCTGAAACAGGGGAATTGTAAAAATGGAGTTGAGTATCTTTTTATACCTGTCTCCTCCCTATCAGTTTCATTAATCTCTTCAGCAAGGATTGTCAGTAACCTTGGCAACTCCGTATTTGTTTTTTCTTTTCTCCTCTGCTCCTCTGTCAACTGAAAATGCCTTTGTTGTGGCTTTTTTTGTGTGTGTGGATATGTAAAAGCTAGAGTCCCAACCAAATCGTGTTAAAGGAGGAAGACGGAGGACTGAGAGGAAAAGGCTTAGAATGCTTTTCTAATGCAGGTTTTGTATACCTCTACAGGAAAGTTTAGGAGTAGTTGAGACAGCTTAGAAGTGACTGTAATGTTTTAAACAGGGTTCAGAGTGTTCCTTCCGTCAAAAGCAATCTGGAAAAACAAGTGACTGATGAATCAGGTGAAGCTGAGGCCTTTAGTGTGGTGGTTCTTCACCTAAAGCCAGTTCCCTCATAACTGGGCTACAACGTCTTCCCAACTCATCCCTTAAGTGAAAAGTTCAGATGTTGGTTCTGTTCTTCAAAAAATATGAAAGGCTTGAAATCTCAAAATTTGCCTCAGAAATGAAGTTGTCTTCTGGACAGTTTCTATGTCAGATAAAGTACTCTTGCTAGCATATTCATATGTATCCTAAGGACTTTTCCTAGCACCGCTTTGCAGATCGCAGCCCTTACTGATGACGCTAATCTAAGGTGAGAGAAAATGTGTTGTAAACCTGGCCATAATACTGTGTTCTACCAGCTCAAGTATCTATGCTAAGTGCTTGTACCACGTACTTCCGTTAAGGTCATGCTTTTGACCTTGTCTTTAGCCACCCCATTTGTTTATGGAAAATGACACAATCGATGATAAGTCTTTTTGACTCATAGCAAGTCACAGTGCAGGGCCAGATTCTGAGGGGAAATAATGGCCATAAATTTTTTAACTTAACCTGTATGACTTGCAAAGATGGGATTTTTTTAGCATTCTTCTGGATATACTGTGAGTTTTAGAGAGCTCACGTGACACACATCTCGTACAAAGACTTAGGAACGTGAGGACTTCCTTGTGTGCACATTGATTTTCTATGATTTAGGTGTTGCGTGGGATGGCCAAGTGTGCCATATTCAGCTTCTAATCTGGTTAGTCCACGCGCATTATAAGCACCTAATACTGGCATTTTAAACTAGGATGCTATACTTTGGAACTGAAAATCCTCTGCGATGTTGTTCTGCAGTTATTATTTAACTTTAAAGGATGTACAGTGTTGAAGGACTCTGATAGAAAGTCAAGTCTGTTGATTAGGAAAAAGTAATTGAAATTTGGTTTATTGGGGCAGGGGAAGGAAGGGAAAATGATTTCTATGTATCTGATAATAGAAAACATTATGGTCATTTATTTTAGTTTCTGTAATTGAATTTCAAAGGCTTCAAGTTTAGGTGTGTGTACTGTGGGTACATCCAATTCAGAAACTTTCTGTAATTCCCTTGTTCCCTCTGGATCAATTTTAGTGATTGTATAGATTTGTCTTTCAAAAGTTGATTCCCAGACTGTAGTTGAAGAGCAATCTCTAAACTAGTTACAGTATTGACAAAAAGCTAACATAGGTCATGCTTCTAATTGATGCTGACAGTGCCTGCAGAACAGAACTCTTTTGGAACGCAAATAGAACATCGTTTCCTCCTTCCTGCATGGGCTGGGTAGGGTAACAAGCATGTTCTTGAATTTGTAATTCATCATTTTCTTTTTAACCTCTTCCTAATCTGGGTGTATTTACTGAAACTCAGGAAACTTAAAACTGATCAACAGGACTAAATTCAAAACATGCAAGGTTTGTCAGTTTGAGATTTTAAATTCAATGCGCTCTGCAGTACTTCATTTTTTATTCACCTTCAGCCTTCAGATGTAACGTACGGCTGGCTTTTCAGGTGAAACAACATAGCGCCGTTGCAGTGATGCAATCAGGAGAGGAAAAACACCCCTGGTCCTGATCTTGCAAAGACTTTCCCGTGTTTGTTTTATAACTTTGTCGATGTCCCAGGCAGCAGAAAGATAGGGAGATGACGGTAGGAGCCGTGTCGGTGAAGGCATCTGCTGGGGTAATTGCATGCGTTTCTGAGGACCTGAATAGTCCTGTAGTTGCCAGATAGTGGTAGCTGCAGAGAGCATCTGCCTGCGTGTAAATTCAGGGGACCTATTAGAAATGTTGTCCTTCCATTTGATGGAACTGCTTTTGCACTGATAACCTTTAAGTAGTTAGAAATGTTGAAACTGGCAATGTCTGAGTAGTTTTCCCTCTCAAAACAAACCAATTATCCGTCCATGACAAGAATAGTAACAGAAGGTGGTAATTTCTTGCACTCTTTAATTGCCTCCCAAAGAGGATAAAACAGTTACTTGAAAAGACTGTGTCTTCATCTGCAGTGTTGAAATAAAGTCTTTTGAGGATAACTTAAAAGGATAGATGAAGATTCTTGGTTTGTTAAGGAAAGCCAGATCTACATTAGCTACTGGCTTCAACAAAACTTGCCTATCATTAGGGATTCTCTGTGTCATATGAAATAGCGCAAATAGCATGGGAATTAATGCATAGGTTCCAAAAAAGAAAAACAAAATTTAGGTAGCTGGTATTTCGGAAGCCATTAAGAGGTTTTCCAATAGAAAAGAACGGGTCAATAGTTAGGGAGCAGGCCTGGGGTGTGGATTATTACTCTGTGGGAACCCTGCAATCTTCCCGTGTGATCTCAGGTCAAGAATTTTGGATGTGCAGGAATTCAGTCCTCAGCGCTCTCCTTGTGAAAGTGTGCCATTATCAGAGACTTGTACTGGAGGCTGATTTCTTTAGGTTATCACTGGAGTCAAGAATATCTCCGTGCATCTTTCCAGCAGGCAGTACAGGACAGGGGTAAAACTTAACTATACTGAATGGTGCTTTGGGTAAGTTCATCCTACTCCACAGCCATTAAGAGGCGTCAAGGGGAGATGTTCCCACTTAGGGTTGTTCAGGCTGGGTGTTGCCTCACTGATCTTCCCTATGGGAAGCAAATGAGTGGCTGTGGCCAAGATACGTTTCACGTATGGTTACAGTATTGCTCTCCACCTGAAAAATAGTACAGGTACAACTGTAGACAGATAAGAAAGTCATACTACAGATAACGTAGCATCCAGTAGTCTTGTAGTCAGAGCTCACACACAAGTTGCAGACTGTTGCATTGTTCTGTTTACAAAGAACTCGGATCTGAATTTCTCGCCTATCCACCCAGCCATAGGCTAGCCTAAGTAGTCTCCAGCTCCAAGTGTCTTTCCCCACGAGAGTTCAGTGTCTGAAAATGCAATAATAGAGTGCTGTGATTGTTATCTCCAAGAGCTGTCAGCAGCTGTGATGGTGTTATGGAAATATCTACAGTTAATAAAGTTTCTAGAAGCACACTATACTTAGAAACTTCAGTTGTGCAGGTGGTATGTCTTAAAAATGTATAGCAGGAAAATACTTTATGTTATGCTGGCTCCAAACAATCACTTGCATTAGTTTCCCACCTGTGGTCCTGTTTTCTTCTGGTTGAAGGGATGAAGATCCTATTTTTCTGTGAATAAATCTGACCTTCTGGGAACTGGCCTTTTACTTGATTAGATCTTGGTTAATCCTGGTTCCTGCTTGTGTAGCGTCTCCTTTCTTTGTCGTATCTACCTTATCTCCTGTGGCCGCTATGTTGCTTGTCTTTCTCTTTGTGTCTGTGCGTGCCTTGAAAAATGTAAGGCTCTGTAAGTTTTCAAGAATCTATTTGATACATTGCACAGGTGTTTTTAAACTAAAAAATTATTTTCACCCAAAATGAAAATAAAAGTTTAAGCCAGCCCTAATGAGAACCTGCAAAGAATAGTCTCTGGGGGTTGTTTCCTAGTGGATGTTTAGTAATGCTTCCTTTTTAATAATGTGTACCATACCTTAGAAAAAATACCGTGTTGGAAATGCTTCTATTGCAGACAGAACCCATGCTAGCGAGGGAGTTCAGGGAAGCAGCGTAAAGTAGACCAGTGAAAACATGTTTTGCTGGTATAATTGCATTTCTGCAAGGAATTTTTCCAGCATAGAAATGCCTAAAAAAATAATTACCCTATCTGGCCAACACTGTTAAGGCAATCTCCTGCAGCTGCCAGTCACACTGACTGGATTTCTCAAATGAATAGGATGTCCACGTACTTAAGAACTGTGTAGACCCCGCAGCCTCCCTCATATAAGTCACTCAGTGTAGGTAATTTGTGTTCCTCATTAAGAAAAATCCCATGCTATTTCTTTACTATTAGATTTATCATATTTATCACTTTCTATGGTAGGGATTTATTCAATTTTCCATCTTTTTCTGAGCAAGTCGCATACAGTTTGTTTAAGAAAAAGCGCTAGCAGAGACCATACAACCAGGAATTGCTGATTGGCGAAGTGGGCCGTCGGGTGAATTTATCGCAGGTTGTATTTTCTGGCTGCTAGGGAGCATTCAGTAGAACCTTTGTGCTTTCGGCTTTTATGTCCTGGTGCGCCTGAGTGACATGTGAACAGTGAGGCAGCCAAATTTTGAAGAATTGTACTGAAATGCAAAAAAGTAATGAACATTTTCTACCTTCAGCCTTTGCGTAGAAATATTTTTGTGTAATTACTTTGTCAAACTGTACTGATATGTAGTGTTTAATCCTTGCACAAACAGAGGGAACATATGCCTTTTTGTGAATATTTGGGTTTCCTCTTTTCTTGATTCTATGTTTTTTGGTTACCTATATGTTATATAAAATGCTATTGAATGTTTCGAAGCATGGCAAGCTTTACTCAACACTTGTCAAAACAAAACAATTTCCATTTTATTATTCTCTCTGGTAACAACTAGCAGAAAGTATGTTTGGGGAATGAAATCATACAGAAAAGCTAGTTATGGCTTGTCAGGCCATGTCCTTGCAGAATCTACCCTTCCGTTGCTGGATGCCCAGCTAATGGCACCTGGTGGGGCTGAGCTTTGAGAAGTTCTGTGCACCTCCATAGGAATCACAGCCCTTGAAAAATATTTCTGATTGGACTCTGCGAATTACTTCGCCCTGTTCCCTTGTATGTGGATTCTTTATATTTGACCTCATGACTATTTTGTCCCCGCAGAAGCTGCTACCTGGTTGAATACTTACAGTGGTGAGGTTGGATTTTTCTTCAAAAAAAGCTTTCGGCATAGATGTGCTTGTTACAGATTACTGGTGTAAGAGTACACATCTTGCAGTTAGTGTGTAAGACGGAGTGCTCTGCCATTGTTCTCAACCCTGTGGAAATTATTTCACTTACTGAAATCGGGTGCTTTGAAAAAGGTCTCCTGTGTTTCAATATAGTGAGCCTGTCACGCTGCTTTGAAGATTCAGGCTCCTAAACTGAATTGAGAGCAAAACCACCATTGCAGATCAGTGTGGCCAAAACTCAGTGTGGCCTAGAAGTGATTATTGCTACCTCGCCACCTTCGCACCAGGAGAATGGCAAATGTTGGTCTGTACTGGGAGGCAGCTGGTATGAAAGGTCAGACTACCCCAAGCTGGGATATTATTTGGTACGTGGAGTTCTCGGTACACAGCGATCCCTCGTAAGCATTGATGTCAGGTGCCAAGAACCGCTTGCAAGGAAAATCCAAAAAGCCTACGTGTATGAATGTTCTTTGCATTAAGTTTGAAATTCACCTCAAATTTGATCATCATGCATAGTCTGTACTTGCATTACTACTGATAAAAAAGGCTGTGTAAATGTCACCTTTGGGATGTCTTAATTTACAGAGCTACAATTTGTTTGATCCTTGGAAAGGCCAACGTGACATCTCATTTTTACTTTAAATATGCCTGATTTTGGGAGGGGCTACAGGCTGCAGATTAAATCTCCAGTTCATCAAATCATGTAAGGATTGTACACTACTTTGAGAGCAGTTTTTGCGTACAGAAAGCTGAACACGTGCCAGGCTGCTCAGTACTCTGCAGCAACAAACTCAAGGGAAGTATGGGAATCGAATATCCCGTTAGTGGTTTTTAATTTCATATGGCAGGCATGGTCTTGTGTAGCTTTCACAAAAGTCATACAAGAGGGACACGTGTTTAGAGATTGCAGAGCTGACTGCTGTGAGAGGTTTGTGCACAGCCATTCATTGAACTGATGGAAAAGTTAATCTGTTGGAGTAAGAAGTTCTAATTTTGTTCTTGTTTTAGCATTGTATGGCAGATTCCAGTGCAATTGAATATTTTTTTTTGTCAATGGAAATACTGCAAAAAATTATTAAGCGGTGGTTCAGTATGTGCCTCTTTTTTAGTGAGTAGATTGCGTGTTCCTCCTGCCTCTGC
Source organism: Burhinus oedicnemus (assembly GCA_008921705.1). Taxonomy (NCBI): domain Eukaryota; kingdom Metazoa; phylum Chordata; class Aves; order Charadriiformes; family Burhinidae; genus Burhinus; species Burhinus oedicnemus. The sequence goes on along the minus strand of VFFE01008899.1, from coordinate 368,140 downwards.
AAATATCCAGGGTTTTTGTTTCTCGAGCTTCTATTTGAACAGGGAATAGGCAGGTGCAGCAGACTGCAAGCGTTGGTAACGTGTCTGTATAGAGTGTCTTCTATCCAAAAAAAAAAAAAAAGTTATGATTGTACCTGCCTGGAGACGTACAAGCAGTTGCTGGTACCTGGGGAAACTATGACTTCTGCTAAATGGACGGTGCTAGCCAGGGCCAGTTTGCACGGCATGCGAGCCCCCGGTTGCTGGCAGGGGTTTGTCCCCAGCAGTTCAAGCAAACCAGGAGGGGGAGCTCTCAGTGCAGCCTTCGGGGGGGCAGCTGCCGGCTCTGCCCTACAGCGAGTTGAAGCAGAACTCCACTTTGCTTTTAGATTAGGAGGGAAAATCTGTTTCCAGTCTGTCCCTGTTATTGCTTAAAGCCACTAATGACCTGGATTTGAACTGGTCTCCTAAAGGGTAAAAGGCTCTATCTCTCAGTGCCAATCCCCGGGAGCATGCGGTTGCTCCCGACACAGATTTGAAACAAATCCTGACCTGAAGTCATCAGCCTTAGGTTTCGGTTACTCTGATGATAGATAGCAATTTAAAGATTTTGCTGTCCTCCTCACTCTTCCTGTACCCATTCCACCCTATTCTTCCTTCAGCCGTATAAATCCAACTAAATCTTCTGAAAGGAGATTATGAACTGGTAGGTTTTAAACGATGTAGAGCTATAAGAGAAGAAAACAAGGTGGATGTTCACATTCCAGGTCTTTTCCCCCCATATTGCACGACAGACAGAAACATCCTGAGCTTAATCAGCCTCTTCAAAGGAAGATTCAAAATGCAGTCTCTCTTGAGCAGCATATTTTCTTCTTCTTGATACTAACATTGACTAAAGTCCATAGCTGCTGTTGTATCAGCCGTTTCCTGCTATATTCTTCCTGGCAGTTACTGCTATATTATACCTTCAGTTTTGTTACAGAATCCTTATTGACTTCAGTGGGCTTTGTATCAAAGACATCAGTTGCTATTTTCTACACTTTGGCCTGAGTTCCGTTGCACTTAAATTCACACCTGCTCAGTATTCCTAGGGTAAAGAAGCTACAGGATAGCTGAGGAACAGGCCCTGATCTCCCTGTGGAATTCCTGCTGAAGTTTTGGGATTTTGTAGCAGGCGTTTGTTGTTTGTTCAGTGCTCTTGTGGACTTCAGCAGGAGTTGTGCGTGAATAATGAGTGCAGAATATGGCTGTGGCGCCGAGTGAGGTCTACCATCTGGTTCTGGTTAGCTGGCAATTTCGGATGACTTATTTAAAAAAAAGAAAAGAAAAAAGACAAACGACGACAAAACACTGACTGTTTGACTATTAATTAATGCAAATGTGCGTGTCCGCTATCACTTTGTCTTCCAAGATTCCTCCAATTTCTTGTATAACTCTGCTGTTACGTGTTCTTCAAATGCTGCTTTATGACCTCCTAAGAGCAAGCATTCTTTAAAACAGTACTTAAACCAATATAATCCCTTTGTCTTTTATTTTCCTAGATGCTGTTATTGTTAAAAAAAAAATAGCAAAAGTTACGGTCATATTTAGGAAACTCCTAGAGATTTCTTTTGTAGTGTTCAGATGGAGGGGATATCACAATGCCTGCAAAGACTCTCTGTCATTGTCCTATTGATTTTATATCGTTTGCAGTACTCAGTGAAGCTGAGGTGTGGTGGATGAGGCTTTCGGAAGGGGCTGCTGATCTAAGGTCTTTATTTTGGATTTGGGCAGCCCAGTTTGGAATAATTTACAAGACACCGAGTCTTAAACTTTGAGCTCTCCTCACCTTCTATACATGGCGTTTACTTGTGGGTGTCTGAAACCAGGTAAGTCGACTCCCAATTTCCACGCTGCTCCCCCCCGCCAAAGATCACTCTAGTTAACTTAGATAATGTTCTAGTAGTGTGTTGTCTCCTTTTCTTCATGTGCTTAGCTGACTTGGGGCCAGCATGAGGAAGCAGCCAAGTAGCAGGTGACAATGTCTTCAACAGCCTCAGATTCACAGACTCTGATGATTTCTGCCGAGCTGATTTATCTCTTACCTTACCTGCCCTGTCCTTCTGCTGAAAATTCAGTATGGGGAACGTTCTTGGACACAATAGCAACTTTCTCTTCTCTAGTTTAAAAAAAATGAAAAATCTTTTCTTGATATCAATAAGGTTCCCGCCTACATTGCTTGTGGGCTTTTTCTGTTTTCCCCTCAAAGCCTTGTTTATGCAGGGGTGGGGAACGTCTTCTCTTATTCTCACCCGTTTCAAATCGATACAATGACCTTCGCTGAAGCTATAATTACATTGGTCGGGGATGTATCAAACCTCAGAATATTTGATTTGTCCTCAACCTGAGGTGAGGACTCTGAATGTATTTTTTTTCTTCCTGACCCTTTGCAACTGTAATTCAGTTTAAATCTGCAGGGATCACTTTAAGATTACACTAATAAAGGAGGTAGGTTAATATCCCTTCTGTCCTTGGCTTTACTGCAGACAGTAGCAACAAGGGGCCTAATTAGTGTTTGGGTTTGCTGGTTATGGAGGTTGCTCCAAGAGAAACTAGACTGACACCGTGAAACTCATTAGACTTAGATCTTCCAACATTGTGTATTTATATTAAAGAGAAAAGAAATCTAGCAAGGGGAAATCGAGGGAGTGCAAAGTAGAATCCTCATTAGAGTAATTAGCCTAAGTCATTATTTCCTAGAAGCCTCAAATGGCCACATTTATTCTAAAGAGATGCCAAGGGTATGGCTGAATGTAGCTACGACATCTGCCTTTGGGAGAGGAGGAAGGGAGAGCGTTTGCTGCCCATGTTTGCTTACATTTTCTGGCTTAGGTGATATGTGATCCTATTAAGCTCAGTATAGCTAATCCTCTTTCATGGTACTAATTTCTTGCCATTATCTTTATTTGGCTGTTAATTTCCCTTATGGTATTCTCTACTATCCTAATGTTACCGAGTAGCTTGGAGTATTTCTTGAGTATCCTGTAGGAAAAATCCAGCCTGGTCTGCGTTAATGTCCCTGGAAGGAAAAGGAATAGCTGGTAGGGCTGAGAAAAAAGAGTGTCCCCTAATAAAACCTTTTGCTGTTAATGGTATCTCTTATGAGATACTACTACTGTGTTTCCATTTCTGAAATTCATCCTGTACTTCCCTGCTGAAGCTGAGTGATGTTGCCTCAGTGAGCATTAAGTAGCAGCTTTGCCAGCAAACCTCTTGCACTTTGAATGGCTAAAGGAGAAGAGGAGATAACGGAGCAGAGGAGCGAAGTGATGTGCCGACGTCCTGAAACGCGTTCCTGGTCTTTCAACGGCAATTCAAGTGGTGTGTGTATGCTGGGTCACCCTTTGCTCCGCTTCTGCTTCAGGCTAGTGCATAACCTCTTGCTCGTCTCAGGCCAAAGTTCCTCGTGGGTAGACCTTTTATGTGTCCAGTATATTGGTAGAAACAAATTGGGGTTTTGGTGTTTTTGGGGGGGTTCTTTTTTTTTTGTCTTTAATAATAAAGGATCTTCGTTGTACTTGCATTAGTGGTAAAGCAGCCCTTATCTAATGCTTTTTCAGGTACTATATGCCATTCTGACCAACATTCTCTGTCAGTCTGAAGGTGATGTGTAAGTGGGGAACGTGCAAGACAGTTGCTCTGAACTACAACAAAGGTTTATAGATTGCATTTCTTTCTACCTGTCTTCTAAGCATCCTTTCAGAAGGATATGAGATAGATTAAATTCTGTGGTATGAATCTAGGAGTTACTTAATAACACGAAGCTTTTCATGAAATGATCTGGCCTCACCACTAGTTATTATGTTCTTGTATTTAGTAGGCCTGTATCTGAGAGAGCCTCGCTGAGCCCAGTATGTTCCTGTTGTCTGCTCAGGTCCTCAAAGACCTGTGACTTAAAAAATGTCCAATAAGTGAAAGGATTGTGTACTTTTCTCATTTAAAAGTGGAGAAAAACCATGCGACAGCTTTGAAGTCAGGCAGGGTGCCTGCCGCTGAATGGAGACGTTCTGCATCTGGCTTGGATTTAGCCTTCAGGTTGTACCCGTGGGAACTCCTGGCCAGCACACACTCAAGTGGCTCAGACGGCTTTCCTGCCCCCTAGTCCAGTTCTTTTAATCTTTATTTGTTGATTTCCAAACAAAGCCAACAAAAATCTTCAGAGCTACGAGTTTCTTAAACACTCTCTCCTTGTTGAATGATTTATCTTTCCCAAAATGTGAGGCATTAAACAGCTCTCATAGGTCCAAAGGACTTAGGCAAGGTGGGCAGGTCTAAGTGATCCTGGAAATGGAACAGAATTCTTGAAAGGATTGCTACAGTGCAAGGGCACTGGGAAATTATTTATTGTATTATTTATGAACGATAGGTTTTATTCTTCATAGCAAAAAAATCTGAATCTTTTGTTCTTAAAGACATGCTTAAATGTTTTATCTAATATATTCAGAACTTTGCTTCTACATCTGTCTGGAAAGAGCTGTTATTTGAAAAATTAAAAAAATACATAAAATATTTGTCCTTTCCTTTGGCTTCATATAACAGATTGGCTGTTTGTATTCCTTTTTCTTGTAAGAGTTACTGTTTTCTAGCCAGAAACTTTTGGCTAGACAAAATGGGGAATATCACAGCAAGGAGAGAGGCAAACATTGTCTTTAAGCAGATAGTTTTTTCAGGATAAAAAGACTATTTGAAATTTACCTTTCCCTCTAAATTTCAGGTAGGCATGATAGGGTAGCAGAAAGTTTTCCTTTGGGATAAGCGTCTTTTTATGTTTCTTGCTGCCAGCAATGAAAAGAGAACACTAGCGCTTTACCTAGTGGAATCAGTTGTTGGCTTTGCCACGGAGAGTGCGAGGGACGGATTTTCTCCATCTTCTGGATTTCAGATAGAGTGAGGGCCCTTACTCTTTCCTTATTATGGTGGAATTGGAAAGGTATTATGCACCTCACATCCTAGTCTATGTTTGCAGCTCCTCAGTGTACACACTGCAAAAGAGAGCTGCAAAACTTCCTGTATAAAATACTGTAGTCTTTTATTAAAGCCAAAGATTCTGTGGTTTTTTGCCTTAATTCTTTTAAAGTAGTTTGTTCATCTTCAGCGTTCTTTGATAATTTATTTCATCCTGTTTCAATCGCTCTATAGTGTCCTTCTTTATAAATAAAGAGGGTAGCAGTTCCATTGTGGAAAGAGTTTTTTTTATTTCTTTCATTTCTTTCTTTATTTGCTTCCTGTGAAACTGCACAGTACCCAGCACAGTGGTTGCAATGTGCATTGCAAGTAATTGATAACAAAGTGGTATCAGCAGAGGGAGAAACAAATAACCTAGGTGATTCTAGGGATAATGACTGTTTTTAAACCTAATTTGTCAGACAGTGTTTTCCCCTGTGTTATCCTCTTGAAATCTTCCTTTGTTATGGAGGGAACAGATGCTGTAAATGCAATATGATTGCAGTTGGGAAAGATCGAAGTGCTGCATTTTGACCTGGAGATAAAATGTGTCAAATTAGACCTTTCAGCATCGAGATGCTGTGTGGTTTTAATGAAATCTGTCAGATAGATATGAATAGTTAACCTACCTTTCATTTTCACAGCTTATTAAAATCATTAAAATACAGCAATAATTGTGATACTTTCTGACTGGTGTATTTGTATCAACCCCAGGGATCTCAGTATAGAAGAATGATTACGCTATGATGTGAACTATTGCAGAAGGTTAGTGGTGCTTCTTCCTCACAGCAGAATGTGGAACTAGAGTTTTGTCATCTTTGCTGTGTGTCTGTTGGTTTTTTAAGTGTACGATCTGACCTATAGAACCCAAAAAGGTGATATTTTTCTTAAATATTCTTCATTTTTCACTTAGAAATTGAAAATTAAGTCAGCTTATATTCAAAACGGCACAGCTTCTCATGAGAATTGATCCTCTGTCACTTGAGACAAACTGACGAGCGTGTTTGTCCCTACGGATCTTCACAGGTTTAAAATGAAGGTGATGGGCTAGAATATTACCTGAGGGAAGACCCGATCTTTTAAATCAATGCTCGTGCGTCCTTGCAATGACATTACGTTATTTCTTCTCTGTTATTTGGCCAGTAGATATCTCTATGTGCGTTCTCTCCGCTTTTTTTTTCAGCAAGTGAGATTCCTGATGGAATGGAGCTCTGACTTTTGGTCCAGGTTGTATGTATTCGTACAGGTTTTCTCAAAAGTCTTGGTATCGGAGCTTTGGTTGTGGTTGTGAATTTTGTGGGGTTTGCTGCTTGTAATTGGTAGAATCGTTTCCTAACTGTGCTACATTCAGGGATTTGTTTCAAAGGCCTGAAGTTTCAGAAAGGTCTTTTATTGGTACTAACTGAAACAGTTCTATAATGAAGAACATTTCTAGAGTGGCAAAATTATTTTTCAGGCTTAGTACTTAAGATATTTCTCTATTCAACTCATGCAGATCATAGAAATGAGCATAACGGAGCTAAGTTCAGAAAACTGAAAATATACAGATCTTCATGGAAATCAGTAAAAAGATTCCTATTTGCTTTGTATCAAGCCCGAAAAGAACGCTTTTGTTCCAGAGTTGCTGTTTGATCTTGTCCTTGCCAGCCAGGGAGTCTGATGTCAAAGAATTTAACTGTCAGATCTGTGTCTCTTAAAGACTTTGGAGGGGAGGGAGGGGAATTCCTTCACGTGAAGAGCCCTGGCCGGCTCTCTGTCAGGATTTTTGAGCACTGGCAAAGTAATCAGTATAATTCTTCTTCAGCGCAGATTATGCTGTAAAAGCAAAAAACCTAGATCATTGATTTGGTTTTGTAATAAGATGACAAGTTGGTAATGATCACCATTTTCAGAGATTAAAGAAATGTACTTTTCACTTCTCTGACATTATATCAATATCTTTCTGCAACTGTTTTGAACACCTTAATGATTTTTCTTTTAAAATCTGGTTTTGAGAAAGATAAGTAAGGGAAAAGCTAGATCTGCCATCGAAACAGTGTCGCTTCTATCTCTGTTCTAAATTCTTTTGTGTTTGATAAAATAGCAGTATAAAATAGTCTTATAAAATCTGAGCAGGTCAGGGAAGGACCTTGTCCCCTTCAGATAGCGTGCCTGATCCTTCAGTGTTTGTGTGTTTGACTTTCAGTGGTCAGGCAGTGTGCAATGTCATTTACGTTTTAGGTTGTTATATGGGTTATTCTAGTATCATTGCCTTGCCAGAATTTTTGTAATATTCTTGGAAAGTAGGTAAAAAAAATCTCATTTTTACAATGAGAACTGAGGCACAGCGAGGCTGATGTGGCTTGGTCACAGCCGAATTCATACTGTGCAAGTAAACTACAAACAGTCTGAGAAAAGGCAATGGGGTCATGAAAGACATGGAATGATTTCTATTCAGGTAGCGCTAAACAGACAAGGACTCCTCATCTGAGAAAGAGATGACTTGTAGGGTATGACGAAGATCTGTAAAATCATGAATAACATGGAGAAACAGAAGAGAGAACAAAAGTTCAGTCTGTCTTGCAATATAGGAAATAAGGGTCCTCAATGAGAGTAGCGTGGGGAAAGTTCAGAACAATTGAAAGGGCATATTTTCCGTCGTCGCATAATTTCACTGGATTTCTCTGCCACGGAGATATCGTGAATACCAAACTTCTACAGAAGTTGAAAAAGCAATTAATCACTGTGAGGAAGAGGGAAAATCTGTCAACGGTTGTTTAAGCTGAAATCTATTGCTCAGATCAGTGCTGAACGCTGACCACTGCAAGCTGTAAGTCTTTAACATGGAAGCGGTGTCAAATGCTTGCCTTGCCTCTTCCCTTAAGCCAATGCCAGAGGTGAACTTTCTTCTAGTTCAGTAAAGCCATTTTTAATTTTTTTATGCTTAATATAACAGAAGAATTGAAACCTTGAATAGGGGGGAAGTGTACGCAGGGGCTGCAACTTCTTGTACCAGCAGTGTCCTCTACCCAGCTCTGTTTCCAAACGTGCTTAGTCCTTTCCAATTTAATCCTTCAATCTACTACATCAAAGCTGTAGAGAAAGTTAAAGATGGAGCAGTTGGAATCTGCAAGCTGCCAGACTCATCCTCCTGGAAGCATAGATTTTCACCATTCATTGTTGAAATAGCGGTATTTATAAAATGATTTTGAAGGGATACATACCTGTAATTGGCTCAGCATGAATCTTGAAGCTGATATGACACTGAAATATCAAAGTTCCCGGCTACAGGTTCCAGCAAAGCTGCTGAAACATAATGTCGTGCACAAGATTAATGGGACACCATAGGCTTGCTCTGAATGTGCATGCCGTCAGGCCAGCGTGGTCTACAGGCCCTTGAAACTAGGCAGCTCCAACTTCAGGAAAGTTTCTCTTCTGCTTTTTTTTTTTAATGAATGAGGAGAATTTTTAATGCAGGAGAGAGACTGGAGATGATCTCTCACCATTCTTGCTTTGTTTGAATGTGTCAGGATAGCTTATAAGAGGATGTAGCAACTGATCAATTCCCGGTCAAAAGTGAGAAAGCTGAAGGAAAAGAATGCCGGGGCAGCCAGAATCACAACTTCTATGATTTCTTTGGCAGTTGATCCATAGGGTTTGAAATGGGGGTTCAAGTCATGCAAATGGAAGAGGGTATTAACGGTCAGTCTGTTCAGAATAAACCTCATCAGCATCTAACATTTTATTTTATTTAAATTATTTAAGAGTGGTCTTGAACTTGCAGTAAAAGCTAATCCCTGACCCACTACTTGTATCATGACTCTTTCTTTGTAATGAAATGGAATAGAATATTGTTATTGGCTTCAGCAGAATAAAGTTAAGCAATAATGATCAGTTGTGAACAATCTCTCGCCAGTAGCTCGAATAGTCTAATGAAGTCTGGCGGGGGGTTCCCGGACCACTGTCTGCGGGCATTGTGTTATCATAGGAGATTTAGCCTTTTAAAAATACACGTCCTCTTGAGAAATGCAATCCCTTAACATTCACTAAGGCAAACAGAAAGAAGCCAATATTTATTATCTTCTAAGGTATTTTGATGTTTCAGGGCGCATATACTTTTCTTGAGTGGTCGGAAAAACACAGGATTCAATTTTGCATGCTGGGAAACAGCCGTACTAGAAATGGTTTCAAGCAAGTACGCAGGACAGTAAGAACAGGAGAGACTAAGAACCCTGCGTAAAGGAATCGAACACAATGCTCTGCTAAAGCCGATACGGAAACTTCTTTCATTAACAGTGCACACACTAAAATGGTTAAGTCTTCTGAGGAAATGCAACAACAAGAAAGGTGAAGCTGTCGAAGAGTATTTTTTTTTTCACAGAATGGAAGCACCAGGCGCTTGTTTTCCCCTCAGGCTTAATGGACAGGAGCGTGAAAAAGTAGCTGTTTAAAAATACGGACTTGCACACATTAAGAACAGCACAAAGGTGAAGCAATGTTTTGTACATCAGCTGTTCTACGGGGTTGTGTTTGCTTTAGGGATACTGAGATGAAAACAGTTAGGGACTGGTGCAAGAGGACTCCTGTAAGGAGCACGATGACCTCCTTATGGTTAAGGTATTGAAACCAGTGAGAAATTCGTAGCAGTGTGATATAATGCTTAAAGTAGAAAAGTACTGTGTCATTCCTGACTGTCACTGAATCACTGGATGACCTTGAGTGCATCCCTTACCTTCTATTGCCATTTCTTCTGCAAAGGGAGGTCATTCCTGAGCCGTGCTTCCGTTAGGAAGCTGGGAGGTGTTGCCTAACCCTGGTTAATAGCCAAGTAGAACCTACTATGGACAAGAACAGCCATGACTAAAATTGTTAGCTGCTCAGAAATAACTCTGCCCTTTTTAGTTGGCATACAAAAGAAGAAATACCGGCAAGCATGTTGACGGGCTGAGGTGAATCTCGTGGTTGTTGGATATGATAACAAGCGCAATTCTGGTAGCTTTTCTCTGATGCAGTGATACCTGGCTCTGCCAGGACACTGCAGAGAATTCGCCTTCTGCTGAAGTTCAGTGACCTTCAGCTTCATCATACTTCACTGAGGAAATGATCTGTTGAAGTGTCTCAATTAAGGCACTTCCCAAACTCGGGTCACCTGGCTCTGAAAATCCCAAGTTCCTCAGACTTCCCTGTCATGTTCAGTTCTGTTAGTGGCTCTGTGTAAGGCAAAGCTGCTTTTCCTCGATAAAGAGCAGATAGGGGATATGTTACTGCATCCAAACTTGGAAATGAAGTTTTCCATCAATTGTTGCAAAACATTGTGAAACGTCACTTTGATGCGCTCTACTCAGTTTTGTTTTCCAAACTGTTCATAGCCTGAAGCGCTTCAATACCGTAAATTATTTATAATGTTCCTAGTAATAATAATTGTCAGTAAGTGGTGTTTTACACCATAGTGTGAGCCAAAGTGTTCTATAGTAAGCTGGTTGGAATTTTCAAACGTATTGGGCATGTAAATGCTAGTAACACTTCCAGAATTAGATAATCTTTAGACCTTTTTAGGGGGTGAAGTAATGGTTTGCATTATTTGTTCTGTTTTTCAGTGTATGTGCTTCCACTAATGCAGACTTGCCTGTTTGTTCTTTGGGTCTGCTTCTGGTTTGACGCTCGCAATTGAACTGTCAATAGATTTACTCTGGATACACATTTATGGAAGTGAACTCTGGACTGGTTTCACTGCAAAAATTGCTGAAAATCCTGGAGCTGATCTATTAGCTTCTTTTACTCTGTCTGCAGAGGACACAAACCTTTCTTGTCCTTCGCTTTCACTCTTTCTATATTCTGCAATAAAGTTCTGTGAATTTGGTTGAAATTCAGGCATTTGTTTTGCGTTCATGTCACACGTTGTTTCTGCCACAGTTGCTCTCCTTCCCCCCTCAGTGAGGAGCAAACTAAATAAAAGGAGCTTGTGTGAGATTTGGCTGGGCAGCCTGGGCTCGCGCTCGGTGCCAAACACCTTAAAGCCGCAGTATCCCGCTGGGAAGCTCCCAGCTCTGGCTGCGCTGGCCTCCGCGGGTTCTCCGCTCCACCGTTCCTTTGTGTATCCCGCAGCACTTTTAACTGTTGGTGATTCTGGTACGGAGCATGAAATGAAAAGGGTCTGATCGGAGTCACTCTTTGTACGCCCAGTAATGGATTAGACAGTGTGGCACTGGTTGGACTGGGGCGTTACAATGAGCTGGCAGGTGAGACGGTGGTAGGAAAGTAGCTGTTTATTGGGATTCAGTTACAGCTTGAAGACTCTGGCCTGGTTAAACCTACCTGGGGGTATTTTTTCTGTGCTTGCACCCTCTACCAAGCTCTGTCCCTGTGGTTCTTTCTCATATACACTGAAAACATCTACAACGGGGAGGTTTCGCTTTGCATGACGTAAGTGTGTTGTTAGAACGTGAGCATAATGGTTAGTTGTTCAAAAATTATCTACGCTGTAGTTCAGTGCCCAAGTTTAACTTAAACTCACTTCAACATATCCTGAGACTCCAACTTCAAAGTCAATCAGGTTATTTAAAAGATTTCCCGTAGTACCACCGCTCTCTCTGCGTTGTCACACGGGTATCGGCTGGAAGCTTCAGCCAGCACGTGCAGCACGGGTTTCGGTCATGCCTGCTGGATCCTGTTCCTGCTGGGGCCACCCATTGCCCAGCACTTCAGCAAACTGCCCAATTGCTCCACGTCTCATCTCTTGCAATGCGCCCTTACTCAGCAGGCATGTGAAGGAGTGCCAAAATCAATGTTAACACCTCTTGCTACTGAAAGGAATTACCCTTTGCTGTTCAAAAATGTAAATAGAAATAGGCTCGTACTAAAATTTTTCAAGATGCCAAAAATGAACGGTTGTCTCCTTATAGGAAGGAAACCAACTTGATTGCCAGCATCCACGAAAAAATCTTTGTACGTAACAATATTGGTAACCCATCTCGCAGTTCTCCGTAAAGGAAAGACTCCTCTCTTTCTCTTTCCTTTAATAACTGAATTTGGCTTTGCGAGGAGAGGGGCCGTGTGGCAATGGAAAAAGATACAGGAAGACTGGCAGAAATTTCTGGCTCTCCTTCAGAATTTGTAGCCTTGGGCAAGTCAATTGGTGCTTGTGTGTTTTTTTTAATATATATATAACAAACACAAACAGCCTTCATAATGCCTGTTACTGGCTCTGGATTTTCATAACTGCTTGGTGAACAGCAGGCCAGGCGCAGATTTTCACAGTCCCTCCCGGAACCCTCCTCACCCAGCAAATGAGGTGGAACTCCACCAAAAGGGAGAGGGAAAAAAACCCTCTGAACTGTGTTGGAACACAAACCTGTGATATTTAGAGCACTTTGCCTTGTCTTAAGCTTAGTGTAAGTAATGACCGTGATGTTATCATCTGGGGTTGGAGATTAAATATTTTCATTATGTCTGGTTTCTTTTCCACTCCTAAGAGCATTTCTGTATTACTGTTTACGAAGCACAATCACTTGGCTGTTGATGTTTATCAAAAAAAATATGAAGATCTTCCTTTTCTAATGTTGTTAACTTGCATTACCATTTTCCTCCTGCAATGACAATGGGGAGAATTGCATTTAATTAAAATAATGCAAAGCAGGGAAAATTTTGGTGGTTTTGCTCAGTAAAGAAAAAGATTCAAAAGAAAGTACATGGTTGAGGAGCGGGAGAATAAATAGTAGGGAAAGAAAAAGCCTCATCTTTTTGCATATACTTTTATATGCTATAATGAAATATTTGGTAATAGGCGTGTTGACAGCAGGTTTACTGTTTGGTAAAGCTTTAAGGGGAACGACACTTCAAATTGATCCTTCTTGGATATGCGGCATTAGTATTCTATACCCACACCAACCCGGTCATCGTCAGTGTGGCATGCTAATTAGTACTGTCCCTCTTTTTCTCTTCGCCCCCCCCCGTCTCTTCCTTTCCCCTTTGCTTTCCAGTTCGGCCATCCACTTCTACCAGTGATATATGGTTTATATCTTCCTAGCCATTATGCTGATGACCCAGGGCAGTGCCTGCCACTTTTGATAAACTGTCAGATTATTTTTGGAACGTCCACATATGCTTTTCTGGAGGTACAATTTAGCGCTATGATAATCTACCAAATTGCTTTCTGTGCTATGCCAACTCTCACTTCTGCTGCTCTTTTTAAGGTTTACGTTGCCAGAGAAAAAGTGTGCCTAGCGAATTTTAGGGGATGCTGCACCCCACAGATGGGACCCGTGTATTTGCTATTAGACTGTTTATGAAATACAGGATTAAATACTCTTTCTGTTTTCCTTTTATTTGCAGCAAATAAAATTATTGGAAAAATGCATGTGCATTTTTTGCCTTAAAAAGTCTGTAACATTGAGTTCCCTTTAATTTTACAACGTCATAAATTGACAGCATTACAGCATCGGAAAGACTACCTAGCATAATTTTATGTGAATAATTAGTAAATCTACTGCTTGTAAAATGTTAAAGAAAAACTGTGGTTAAAAGTTGAGTTAACCACATCTTGACAAGGACTGTGTTCAAAATTGGAAAACACATACTCATAAAAGATGTCTGCTATGCCCTGGGTTTTCAGGACTCTACGCTATAGTTGAATGGGTGCTCTGGGTGGACAGTAGAGAAGTGAAGTAGAAAGACGTTGGTGGACTTCAGAATCTTCATTGTCCGAGGGCTTTGTTATGCAACGGTCTGGTTCATAGGTCGCAATAGCTATTTAGTTGCCAAGATAATACCGGTTTTACCAAGACTTCATTCGTGCACAGACACCGGGCTCCCAGCACCACTGGTGATCTGGGCCTGAGTATTAGCAAGGGCCCGATCCCTCAACCGTTTGCATTTGAAACGGTTGAAACTAAGGGCAAAACTGAGTCTCTGAGTTCGCAGATAACCCACTTCCAACGGACTGACTTTGCTGGATTTAATGTGAAGTCAGGATGGCTCCGTGGGCAGCACTCTACTGGAGAAGAAAAACTCATTTGAAACCTCAGACGCTTTCGGATGATGTCGCTACTATTAGATAGCGTTGGAGTTGTGATACCTGCTGAGGCAGGGCGGCAAAGGATTCTTCTCCTGACTTTTCAGGGAGAGGATCCCCGACACATGATGAGTAGAGGTGTGAAGGGGAACTCAGGCAAGGTTTATCAAATAGTATTTGCTTCTCAATATAGGCTGACACTTGATTGTATTAATAGAGCAGATTCAAGATAGAATCTGTGACCCTGTGTCTGTTTTGCTTTGGGGTTATGCCTTATTAGCACGGCTGTTATTGTAACAAACTTTGTAATAAATTTTTTTTCCTACTCATTTTTTTCTTACGGAGCATGCAAATGTCTTGAAAGACCTTTTTTTAAAAATTATTATTTTTAAATAGCACGGTGCATAAACTTTCATTTGGTTCATTTTGGGAAAACTATGGCTGACCTAAATAGAAAAACTATCTTTGATCTTGCAGGGACTGAACTGTTAAGCAAAAATTAATAACTGAAAAATGAACACGTGTGGCATCCCTCCAGAGAATAAAATACATCTTTGAATCAAAGAATCTCAATGCATCAGAAGCCAAATTCCCACAAAGCTTGTGCTTTTAGACAAAATTATTAGAATTTTAAAAAGGAATATATGGGAGATGAATGACCACGCTTTGCCAATATTTTTGTAAATGAAAACTCTCTATTGTATATTGTGTTATTCCTCATTTTCTGTGGTAAGTAAATTTGAAGTGGGTCATCGCTTACTCGCAGATGCTATCTGTGAATAGTTTCCCGTATTGAAAGTCCTGAAACTGAGGCATTTGTCTTTGAAAGCCGTCTGTAATGGCAGGTGATGTTGAGAAGTCGTTATCTGTCACTCAGAAAACTTTCTGATAGGCAGACTGCCCTGCTTCTGACATTGCGCTTGGGTGAAGAAGATGGAAAAATAGAAGCTTACATAGGAAGCCTGAAATACATGGCCTAATTTTTCAGAATTGGCAAGTGCTTAGCGTTTATTGAATTTCGTGTTTGCTCAGCGCTTTTGAAAACCTAAGTTACTTACTACAATCCTAAATGCTAAGTTAGAAACTCAGATTTATACTCATTGTATTAAAATACTATCTTTTTTTTTTTTTTTTAAGAATCTTGCCCTCTATCTCTGCCTGTCAGTTGTCCATCTGTAAATAAAGGCAGTGTATTATTTTCTGTCCTGTCTCTATTTATCTTCTATGTTTAAATTTCAGGTTCTTCAGAGGTCTATCATTTATTACCGTATGTACAGTCCTTAGCACAATGGACTTGGATTTCAAATAGGTCCTCTATGAGGTTCTTTAATGTAATTAGCAATGGTCAATCTGATTTAAGTCATAAAATATGTGTAATACTCTGCCCATGGAAGGCTTAATTAATTAAAATACATTTAATGTATCACAGAACTTGTTCAGTGAGGAGCATGCTGGAAATACCAAATATTATTTATTGCTTCTTTAGTGAAAATGCGGATAATAACTTGAGATTGTGGTTCCAACCTGTAGAATTTGTATATGAACTCAAATTCCCTAAGAGATAACTTGACCTCAATTTCCATTTATTGACAGTGTGTCTGGCTGGCTCACCCTCCTAGGGCATTGTGGTGTGAAATGAGAGATTAAATTAAAGAAAGAATCAAAATGATTGCTTCTTTCTGTACCTTGTGTTTGGTTTATAACAAAACTGAAAGGTTATTTTATATTAGAATGCGGATTATCCAAAAGAAACACCTCTCCCAGCTCCATGCTCCATCCTTTTGGTTTTTTTAGTACACACATGGCACATTAAGATCAACTTTTATTCCCCTTAAATTTATAATTGTAGTTTTTTATCCAGAACTCCAGAGGCTAAACCAGGCAGGGTACGTTAGGACCTGGCACAGCAAACATAAGGCTGGCACTGCTGGGCTTTACTTCCTTGTTTGCTACATGTAAAGGTAATTCTAGCATCACCTCCACACTTGAAAATATATTTGAGAGGTAGATTTTGTCTACCTAGGGGAAGTCTATAAATCTGGTTTACTAAGTGAAGCCGTTCCAAACCCACTGAATAGGGAATTGGGCCCATGGATTCTTTTTATGATGTGGAAGAGGAGAAATGGAGTCTGACCTTTCTGGTGAAACACCTGTACAGCTTTGTGCTGGGCTCAAGAACACCTTGCTATCGCTGCTCTTGGCTGCGTCCCACAGAGGGAGCGTCAAGATTGCTGGGTACGGGTCGGCTTTACAGCTGAGGAAAAGCTCTCTATGCCCTTGCAGTCAGTCTGAAATCAGTTCGTGCTTTGGTCCTGCCATGTTTCATAATTAAAGACATGGTGTCAATTTTCTGCAATCGAACAGCACAGTCCTGTTTATCATGCGAAAGTAATTGAATGATGATTAAATCAATAGCATGCTCACCGGAGCAATTTAGTTTTTTGTAAAGTGAAATCTGAGTAGTTCTCTTGATTTGTGCGACTGGACATTTGGCAAAAATTGAAATGTCTGAAAATTGTGATTTCTGTCCTTTGTGATTTTGGTTGCTTGGACATGCGTTAGTCAAGGCTACTGGCCAACAATTTCTCATAGAACAGGGCAGGAGAATTTTAGAGAGCAGTCTGCAACCAAGAGTGACACAGGTATTATAGTTAGACATGCTTTGATGGAAATGTCATTTCAAGATGTGGTGGTTTTTAAGCAGCCTGAAGATAGTCACTAGCAAAGGTGGTATTATCTCCAGTATGACAGTCCAAAAATACCTTAACAAAGTACTTTTTTAAAAAAAGAAGCATTTCTTATGGAACACTTTAGTCTTCTGCTTCTGCTGTTGTAGTGTGACAATGACTGCGTCTACTTTGTCCCCATACAGCTGGCACTCTGTCTCCTGTAAGTGTACTCAGACTAGAGCGCGCACCGGAATGCTGCACGTTTTCATTGTGTTTAAGATAACTACAGGTATTAATGTACCTTTTCTGTCACTGTGAGAATAACCGTTCTGCATAGTTTTGTATCTGGAAGAAATGCACCATGAATTACTCTGCATCTGTTGTTGGTGCTAATCCTATTACCAGCAACAGGATTAGTTCATAAACAGAAGAGCCGTACTAGTCTGCTCTATATGCTCTACTATGAAAATTGAACGGGGCTTACATGCAGTACACCACTTCTCTGCCTTAACACTTAGCACCACATCCAACGCTTGCAACTGCTGGAATGTCAATTTGTATGATTTCTGAAGAAAACTATATAAAAATGTAGGAGTCATCACATCCTGTTAGATTTTGAGGGCTGTACGTTGTTAAATGTAGTGTCAGAATTTATTTCAAAATATACGTTGTTGTTTGTGACTAATTTAATCACGTAATTAAAATCGGGCCATGTTACCTTCATTTGAAATTATCCTCTCGTATATAACCTTGGTTTTTTAGAACCCTCTTTTACCTGCGCAACCAACCAGCTTCCGCGGTCAGCGCTGCTGCCGTACGTCGTACCTGGCGGATTCACACAAACAACGCAGAACTCGCGCGCTTCCTTGGGGATTCTTTGCTCCGACAATGAGACTTGAACACTGCAAGCAGGCGCCGTGCGGCGGGCGCTCTGTTCTTAGTGCCCTCCTGGGACGGCGCCGGGTCCCTGCCACACGGGTCCTGCCGGCCTGGTTTGGAGGAGGCGGGTGCGGTGGACGCTGGGTCGCAGGAGTTTTGCTGATAGACTGAAGTGAGCAGGCTTTTTCATCCAGAGGGTATGTCCCACCTTGCTGTTGATGCAGGAGCATTTCACAACTGCCGTTCCTCTCTTGCGGGCTCTGTCTTGAGTCTATTTAAACAGGTTTCGGGGTGTGGAATGTTATTAATTATGCATTGGCTGTCACTCTGCTATGAGGGTACTGTTCTTCTGTATGCCACTGCCTCACCGCGTGGACGAGTGTGTTGGAAAGGAACCTGATTTCTTTGTGCTTCAAGTTACTCATCGGAAAATGGGTATAACGATGCTGAATTATTACTGGAGATTGGGAGATGCTCGAGATTATTTTATTGCTATGTAGTTCCTGGGCATTGTTGCTAAATCTGATTTGCAGCCAGTAATCAGATGAGAACACTAAACTTCCTTCAATTTGTTACAGTTCTCTTTCCTTGTTCCAGGATTGTGTTTGGAGTAATAGAGAAAGCAGTAGGGATAATATATGTGAGCTCTCAGATTCAGGAGCTGAAGGGTAGCAAAGACACATCTTTGCTTTTATAATTATTTCTGCAAAACTGTGTTGGCAGATTCTCCCTGTAGAACTGCAGCATATGCCAACAAAACTTTTTCTGTTGGCATTGCTACACAAGTTCCTCAGATGATGTGAACTAAGTTGACAAAAGCAGTATTTTGTCAGTAGTGCTACATCTCTTGGATTCAATATTTCAGGACCAGACAGCATATATATTTTTTTTTCTCCTTCACCTCCTTCCTTACTGCTCTTCCTGTCTTTGCCTGATGTCTTTCCCCATCATTTTCTCTGCTCAAGAGAAGAATCGGCAGACAAACCAAAACCAAATCCTTCCCAATGCAACAACACTGGCAGTATGATCCGACTCACTGCAGATGCTTAATTTCAACTGTGTATAAAGGGCACAGAAATATTTTATCATTTTATGCAGCTTGTCTGATCCATGCTGCTTCCACATGTGATCCAGATTTTTTTAAAACTGGTGATCTTTGCTTTCCAAAAGAGAGAAATACCTTACCAAAAGAGAGCAAATGCTGTCACTTGACCTTTCCAGCCTTTGGATTCTCAGTGTATCTGACTTGGCCAGACAGGTCTGGGGAAGAAAAAAATTAACAGCAGATGGATTTATGAAAAGAGCTCGGTGGCAGATGGTGCCTTCAGACACTTACTGACATGTCCTCGGTCCTAATGGGTGTGGGTTTCCCCTTTTAGCAGCACTGATAGTACATTAGTATTGCTGCCTGCGCATTAGAAAGATATGCCGACAGATAAGGGACTGCAGAAGAAGAAATTCGGGGACCTCTGCTACTTAGTTTGAGTACTTAAGAGTTTATCTGTGCTTGTGGTTTAATCCAATGACAAGCGACATCAGTAGGCCTCTTTTCAGTCGCCATACCATTTGATCAAATCTGTAAATTCTTGAATCACCATTTTTCTGGAATCAGTTCATCTTCAACGTATGATAATCATAGTCATTTATGCATTCAAAATAAACTCAAAGCCTTCTGGCCGTACCTGCATAATTGGAAACAATTTTATAATTTTTAACATTCCTTAGTTGCGTGACTTTTTGAAAAGATGCTTGGGATGGACTTAACCAAAATCCAAAGCGTTCTTAGCATTAAGCCTGTGAGCAGGCTTAGAGAATCTAGCTTGCTTGCAGCTGAGCAGCACATCAAGTGCACTGTTGGATCTGCCAGCCACTGACAGGAACTCAACATACACAGTCTTTGCTGTGGAAAAACGTGCATGTTACAAACTGCTGTGAAAGTTGCCTTCTGGTACAGAAATGTTGTCCTAAATTCAATTTATTTGACATTATGATCTCTTGCTTGTCCCTCTATGTGTAATTTAGGATTCGTTCACAAAGAACTGGTACTTCACAGGAAGCCGGTCTCCAGTCTGCTTACCCCAGACGGAATCTGTCTGCGCTCTGACACAGACCCAGCTGCTCGGGTGCACGCTTTGCTGGAGGCCTCAGAGAGAACGGCCACGAAAGAGGTGTGATAGCACTGAAAGAGAGGTGATCGGGTTGATTTGTTTTCCAGTGCATCCATCTCGGAAATTCCGATCAGCAAGGTTTCCCCTACAGATGGAACTTAAGCTGCCCTAACCCTCTCCCGCCAGCTGAAAATCTGCTATCGGAAATCTTTTCTTTAGAGCGATTTATACTACCCTGACCTAGCAGAAGTAGGCCTACCCAGTGACATGCTTGAGCCTAGACTAAACCCTGGTTTTGCCTAATCATGCTTCACTGGGTTGCTTTCAGTCTCTCCTTTCTACATCGCGTGAATTTTTCATTGGCTGTAAAGAAGGATTGTCTTCTGGAGTCAAAGGAGAAAGATGAATTAAAAATGAGGAGCAAGTGCAGTTAGGTTGTAGTAGGGCAAGTTACTGCTTTGGATTTTTTGTTTGTGTAGAAATGTGGATGGCTATGAAATACAAAAAGAATATTTGGCTGGAAACAGACTGGAGAAACGCCCCTAAATCTAAAGATCTCTTAAACCCTCGTGTTGCACGGAGATGATGTGACCTCTGCCTATACAAAATGTCTGAGGTAAAATGTTGTTTTAACTGAAGTCAAGAGCAAATCAGGGCAGAATGTTGCTCAGGATAAAATTGTCACTCCCAGACTAAAAAGAAGGTTCAATGTTTATATTTTGCCTTTCGGTGCCTTTCAGTTATTTTCAGTACATTGCACTACTGACTGTACATTTAAACGCTGTGAGGCAGTGATGTTCCTCCTGTTGTAAGATTTTCTATTTTTTTATTATTTTCCTGATGTTAGAACACTCTTACAAATTCTGAGTTTCACTGGGAGGAGTGTGTCCTTCTAAATCTCATGCAATGTAGTGTCTCGAGGACTGCATTGCTTGATCGGAACTAATTTTCTCACTTGGAGAAATCCAAATAGTTGAAGGGATTGGAAGGTATGTACGATGAGTCAAACGTTTGGAGAAAGTGGAGTGAGAACGTAGTGGAAAGGATGTGTGCTTTTTGTTCTTTAAAAGCAGGTTAGAGAGGGAACAAACAGTTAACTTAGGGAAAAAGTACATTGAGGGGAAAAAAGTAATAAGTGATGCAGTTCAGTGTTACCGAAATCTGAATGGTATTGAATTCAAACACACTTTGATGTGACACACCAGTGGAATTTGGAATTGAGGCAACTGAAGTTGCATGAAAAATCAGCATTGGGCAAACGCGCAGGTCAGCTCTGTGGAGGGACTGAGGCCTGGGCCTCAACAGACCGGAATTTTGCTGGTTCTGCCGGTGTTCTGCTAGATTACTCGAGAAAGTAATTTTTGGGGGGGGCTCACATCACTTAACTCCAGGCACCCTCAACTGGAGAGGTGGGAAGCTTTCTCAGTAATTCACAGCCTCTGCGAAAGGAGGGAATTTTGACTATGTTATGTTAGACTTGCTTCCTAATTTAGGCACCTTGTGTGTCTAAAGTTAGGGCTTGTGACCGCCCTTCCACTAATGCGTCAGCTTTTGTGCTTGGATAATGGAGATAATGATGCTGGACTTGTTTATGAAAAGAGCTGAGATTCACCATTTAGAACGTTTCTATATATGAAATAGATATAATTAATTTTTTTCTGTCATTACATGCAAAATTGTGTAACAGATGGACTAGTATCATTTGGCAAGTAATTCATCTGACACTTCCCTCATCAATCACTAAACAATTGGTACGTTTCTTCATTGGGCAGTCAGCTTTAAGTCCTGTTTTGGGAGATGTTCCGCAGCATGCTGCTGGGACTGGTGTAGCTCCGCTGAAGTCAACGAGGGAGGAGATTGGGTTGAATGGGCTGTGAATCAGACCTTGTACTTTTATGCCAGATGATCTGAAAAGGTAGCGGCATAATTAGTGCATGGGGAAAGTCTGGATTCGTTATGAGTTAGCAGTGTCTTGCTTTGTAGTGTTTTTCTTGAGGTGTCCCTCTGCATAATGCCTAGACACCAGTGAAACAGAAGTATTATTTTACCTCCGGTTGGGGGAGCCTGTGTTTGAGGCTCTGTTCCTGTTCAGTACCAGCAGATGGTTTGTGCCAGGAGTACAGGATCGTGGTCTTCCTGCCGAAGTCCACTTGAACCGTCCCGTTCCCTTCCCTTTCCTTTGGTTGTTGAGTGCTGACAATTTCCAATGCTGTGGAGAAGCTCCATGACACTCAATAGTTTTCTTAATGTCCAAACCACTTGATGTATATTAACATCCCCCTGCCCCAAGACAGTGATTTTTTTTTTTCCTATGTAGGACAAAAATTTGAAAAAGCTGACCTAAATGAATCCTACCGCCTCATTAAACAACGGCAACCAATTTGAATTTTTAAATCTGGGAGTTGGTAGTGCCCATACTGTAGATGTATGGAAATGGATATTTCAACAGTGGGCCCTAACTTTAAGAAGGGTGATTTGGATAAATGATTTCACTTTTCTTCCACCTTTTAATTAAAACTACTGTGGCATAGACTGCGTACTTCAACAGATTTCTTTTAATAAATTGCATTAGGTGCTATTAGCTTTCAGGGTATTACTCCAGATTAACTCTCTCCTTTCTAGGTTTTCCTCAACTCTTTGCTATATCGTTCGTAATGAAAATAGCCAGCTTGCTTTTCCTTCTGCCCCTCTCTTTATTGCATCAGTATGCATTGCAAAACCTGTGGCTTGTACATCCTAAGCTAAGATAATGAGACCAATATTAATTCCACTACAGCTGCTACAGGCATGTAAATGAACCTTTCATCTGTCCAGCAAAGCAGCTCTGAGCCTTGCAAAGCACACTGGGGCTAAGCAGCTTGAACAGTCGGGGGATGGCAGAGGTGAGGGTGGGAGAAGAGGGTTTGCTAAAAATGGCTGAAATACGAATGTCCCGAATTAATATTTCCTACTCAAATCAAAGCTGTTATTATCCACTGCATTAATTATTGCACGGATGTTTTTTTCCCCTGTTTGTCCCTTCTGATTGGGTTGTCGCCATCGTCGTCCTGTTCACTCTAAAAAGGAGACTACGTCAGCCCCCTCGTACAATTTTCTTAACATGTCAGCTTCAGCCGCGCTGGGGGCCACGTCTTCTACATCGTGTCCACACGGTGCAAAGCCGGTTACAGCAGGCTGGTGTGTCTAAAGCAGCAGAGTGGTAGTAGGGCAGTGCACGGGCTAATTAGCTCTGCCTCTCAGCAACGCTGATTAATCTAGAGACGGTGTTGTGCTGACACGACTGTTGCTTTGAGTTCTGGCAGGAGTTAGTTTGTGACTGATGTGTCTCAAGTGTCTCTGCTCTGGTTTTTTTGCGCGTGGGTCAGCCGTGCCCTAAGAAAACTTCTGCACTGGCAGTTGCAAAGGATGGGAGGAGAATGTTGACCCTTGGCCATGTGTTGTCTCTTGTAATGCATTTATATTTTACCAACAAAGAGAGGCTTCCCAGAGCTCTAGAAAGTAAATAATTACATTTTTTTAAAAATCAGAGTTTCTCTATGTAGTAGTGCAATAAGGAATTGTCTGTGGTTATAATAACAGGAGACTGAATAGCACCGCATTGTTGTAGAAAGCTAGACCCGGTCAATACATACCTGGTATTTCTACTTTTCAAACGTGCTTACTTCCCGTCGGCTTGAGTGCAGCACTTCGGTGTGTACGAATGGCTTCAGTGGGGTTTAACCATATGTTACAGGTAAGCGTATTTTAAATGCTTTGCTGAATTGAGGCCTCAAAGAAAGCAATATGCAGAACCTTCTGATAAACATCTGATTTCTCTGAACGCAAGTGGTCCATTATTACAGGTTTGAAATCTCCAGGGAGGCAGACGATGTGTGTAGAGTAAATTACAGCGTGATCCGATTATTGTATTCGCTTCACCGTGAGATGGCTCAGAGGTGCCTATGCAGGATGTTACTTTTGCCTAAGGTATGTGCTAGTGGCAGCAAAGGAGATGAACTTAGGTATGTTTTTATCAGTATTTTTTCAAATAAAGAGCACATTCGGAACACATATGTCCCCGTTTAATATAGTTAAGCCAGAAATAAGCAGGGACTCAATTTGGCAGGTACTCCTAATCTTCAATGAACCTGGAATCCAGATACCCATTTTCTTAAGATCTCTCTCGTGTGGCTGTTAGGATGATACAGCTGTTCGATGGGCTCTACTTGCTATTAATCCTTGAGGAAACAGTGCGTTTCCATGGCCTCGTATGTGAAGGGATGCAAGGCGTAGCCTTGGAGTTTTGAGGGATTGATCTGAGACTGTGAAGTTGAAAGTTCAAAAGGGATTCTCATCATTACTGTTAGAAAATAAAAGAGCTGAAGCGAATTTTGCCAAAACAGTTGTGATACAATTTGGAGATAATATGGAGCGTGTCACGGAGGATGTTCCAGTTCTCCAAAGCTCCAAACCAGGGGGATTTCCTGCCTCATCCAGCCGGTTACTCCTCAGCTGAACTGCCCTTTGTTCCTGGGTCCTTGGTGATCCAAGATGTGTACTGCCATTTCATATGTTCAGTGGGATGCTTGGAGCCAGGAAACCCTGGAATGACCGGTGCTTTGAAGTCCACCCTTATCATCACATTTGCTTTGTGAAAGTCAGGCAGAGGAGGGAGCCCAGCGCTGGCGTGCTGTGTTCGGGATTGTGGGTTTTTAACTGGGAGAGAAAGACCTTTGCTGTTTCTTTGTCTTTTTCCTTCTTAATGTTCACTCTCCATTTTAGTCTTTTTCAAGACAGTAACTAATTTTGACATCTGGTTTATTTTCGTTACTGTGGTGGCATTTTGGCCTGCCACGTAAACAGTGCAACAAAACCCCCTCCAGCCCTGAAGGGGAGAAAAACGTGAGTCCCTGGAACAATTTCTACTGAACGTATAGGACTGACCAAAGCAGCTCCTCAGGAGCTGTTTAAGTGTGTTGGCTGGATGATGAGTATAAAGACAAGGTTTTATATCTGATTTTATGAAAAACCTGTAAAACCCAACACGGTTGTGAGGGACACTTCCAACCTCTCAGGTAAATGACTGTGTTAACAGGAGATGTTTCCTTATGCGTTGCAGGGTTTGGGGCATCTGTAATCTACATTTAAATAATAGACCAAAGCAGCCTTTTCAGAGGTATTTTCACCATTGGTAAATAGAAGTTTTTATAAGTGGGAGAAGACATTAATTACTTACTAGATTTTGTTCGCTGTGGAAGAGCTTTCCTAGATTCTTGTGGGATTCTGGATGTAGCTCCCCGATGAACATACGCTTACTGCGCAAGCGTTGTGAGAAGAGTTGTGTTAAACAGTGCTTAGCATGATATGGTGTTTGCTTTGATTAAATTCAAGGACTTTGTTGATAAGCCAGCATTAACAGAGGCCAGCCAAGATCATAGGTGTCTTGTGCCACTTTCTTTTGAGTAGGGAACATCTCGTGAGGTTCTCTGGACACAACATAAATCATACCTAACTAGTTGCAAGAGAAAAACCTTGTCCCGGTAGGAGGAAAGGTGAGAACAGACAGGGGAGGTAACTTGTCAAAATGTAGCCAGAAATAGAAACTGAATTTCCAGGTTCATCCCACACTGTCTGCTGAATGATGTTTCTCGCTGTGTGTTTTCCTGTACTTTATTTCCCGATCTTTTTTTTTTTTTTTTTTTCAGATGAGTGTAGGTCAGCATTTTTTAGGGCATTCATAATCACAATTGAATGTTGACTCAAATAGTTATGGATCACATAATTTCCTATAGTGAATTCTTGCTTTTTTTCCCCTCAAGGCATTTGTTGCTGAGCATAATCTTGAATCGCTCTCACACTATGTGAGAATTTAACCCCAAACCATGGGCTTCTGTAGCTTGACAAACAGCTGCAAGGATGGGAACTAGCACTGAAAGCGATGGGTGAGATTTTGAGAGGCATCTGTGGTAACTGAAGACACATGCAAACTAAATAAAATACCGTCTTATCATCAGGAAAAAAACAGAGTATTTTTGTTCAATTTGGGAGATGATTTTGGAATCCTCCACTCCACTTTCTCCTTTCAGGTTCAAGTACCAACCCACATGGCATTATTTAGATGTGTAATTCCTATGGTATTTACCTAGGTATGTAATATACTCTAGTGTTTGTCTACTGAAATAATGCAGAGTTTGATCTGTATGCCACTTTGACTTTTCTTAATTTGAGTATTTTGATTTTCCCCCGGAAGATTGTAATTTCCAGGAAATGGATGTTCTGTGCTCTATCTATCCTTAAAGAGTCAGTACTTCTATATTATGGAAGAGTTCTGAAGATAAATAAGAAAATATATTGATTTATTAAGCTACAGTAAGACTCAGTGCCTTAAAAATGGGTGTTTCCTGACAATGCACCTATTTTACAACAGGCTGACAAATTTTTTAAATGTTAAAATACTCTTAGGCATTTTGTGCAGATTAGCTAAGCGATCTCAGTAAAGAGAACCCCTCACAACTTGCCCATGTCTTATAAAGCAGAAACTAGGATAAAAAAAAGAATAAAGAATGAATAATTGGCCACTTGAGTATAATATTACTTGTCTGTTTCTAAAGGACATTTCCTTGCGTTAAAATCAACCTTTTTTCTTAACCAAAAATACACATTTCTGTGGCACTAAAGAAGTAATTGCCAAAGTTATTTGTGTCACAATAACATTAATCTGGAAGGATGAAGACACTACCCAGAGGTCATGTGTGACCTGGTAATGAGACCATCAAGCATCACCGTAAATAATTAAACCAAGACACATTACTTGGGAACTTTTTCTTTTCCCTGTCCTCAGGCACCTTGAAGTTCCTTCATTACCTATATAATTTGTATTATGGGTGGATTACCAACATACAGAGCTGCGATTTCAATCCTTCTCAGAGGATGACAGAAGGGGTCTCTAGGGATGGACCAGCCCAGGTCCCCCGCTCAGAGCGGGATCACCTGTACAGCAGGTTGCCCGGGACTGTGTCCTCTTGAGTTCTGAGTATTTCCAAAAATGGAGTCTCCACAAACTCTTTGGGCAACCTCTTCCAGGGTTTGAGCACTCTCACAGTAAAAACGTTTTTCTTATGTTTAAATGCAATTTCCCATGTTTCATTTTGTGCCCATTGGCTCCTCCCCTGTCTCTGGGCAGCACAAGGGGTCTGGGTCTCATCGTTGCTCCTTCCCGTCAGGTACTTACACACGGATAAGGTTCTCCTGAGGCTAAAGAGTCCCGGCTCTCCACCTCTCCTCCACTGACAGGTCCTTCTGATTTGATCTGGTTTTCTTTGCCCATTTCTAGTTTCAAGCAGAGACCGAAAATTAAAATTGACAAGGTATGTAAGTAAAACTTGAACAATGCTGTTCAATGACTGACCCCCCCTCAACCCCTCCCTAAGAATGAACAGCTCTTAGAGAAACGTTGGTGAAATCTCCAGGACAGAACGGGAATTGTCAATCCTGTGTATCCAGTCAACGGAGGGCGTTTGTTGTAAGTGGGAGGGGGAATGATTTGGGCTTTTTAGATCACAAACGAGGTCTTGTTGTCAGGGTGAGACGCAGTTGATTCAATACCTCATGATTCAGTGTCTCGCGTTAGCCAGGATGACAGTCCTCATGTTTACCTGAAAGGCATAATTAATCTGAAGTTAATTGAGTAATTCTGTATTTAAGCTGTTATAACAGAGAATTCAATTGACTTCCTGAACCAATCAATTTCTCTCTCTCTCTCTCTCTCTCTCTCTCTCTCTCTCTCTCTCATATTGTTTTTCAGGAGGGATTGGGTCTTTGTGGTTGGTTTTTAAGTATTGTCCAAATCCACTTTTGTTTCACCTGCAGGAGATAGAGACAACCACTCCCATTACCACTGGGGAAGGGATAGCGGGTACATTTCTAAAGCAGTTCCTCGGGGGTTTTATCAGTCTAACCCTTACCGTTGTTGGGATTAAAAAAAGCCATGTTGTAAAAGTCCAGCAAATATCTTTTCACCACCATTTAATGTGCTTGGTTCCTAAACAATTGCAATTGATTTTGTTTGCTCTTGCAAACACGAATTATCCCATAATCATCTTGGCCTTCCAGCCATGCTTACATTGACTTGTTTGTGTTTTAAAGTGAGAAAATGCAGCCGTTGTCATGAAAATAAGGAAGGTTAGAGGCAAATAAAAGGTGGGGGTATTTTCCTGGTTGGCAGGATATGCATCCACTTCAATTAATTGTCACCCTCATAGCTTATTTAATACAGTGCAAGGAGTGAGGTAAATTTCAAAATTAAATAAATGACCTTTATTTTTGCTGTTGTTTGTGGTTTCTGCTAAATGGCTATTTCAGGGTTCATCAGTGACAGTCTCCTAGACTGTGTGATTGCTTGCTTTTCCTCAAAACGAGTATATGCAGCAGAATACTAAAGGGGACAGTATTTTTCAACTGCAATACATTTCTTTACAAGCAAGGCTTTGTGGCTTAGTGCAGTCTAAGTCCTGGAGGACAAAATTGTACAGGCAATTACCCACCATTTTTGAATAACGGAGCATTTCCTCTGACAACCACGTAGATAGCAGGGCCGAGCACTGCTGGTACTTTGACTCCCTTTTCTGGCTAATGTTTTATTTTTTGAATGGCTTTATCCCCATTTTTCTGTACTCTCTAGCTTTTTATGTGGTTTGGATTTCTACTATTTAGTGATTAAGCAGTTACTTTTGATAATTTGCACTTCTTTACTCTTCTGTCCTACAGTGTGTATCTATGCAAGCCCATTCTATATAAATTTCTTGAAAGAGTCATATGAAATGCATTAGCCTGAAACCAAATTGTCTGATCTGTAGCTCATTATCTTGCAGGAAATACAAGGCTCATTCTTGAAGGAGGATGAACCCCCGGTGTCTTATCAGAGGTAATGATAAAGCACAGGGTAAATGAAAGGGAGCGGGATGCAGGGTCTGCCATCCTGGAAGAGTGCTGAGGTGTTCCATCCCAGAGGATTTTGATGAAGATTTTGGTGTGCGCGGACCTTCTAATGAAATAGCATATGTAGTAAAAATCTAACACCTAGTGAAAGCCTGCCAGCAGGCGTTGGTGTTTTAAGTGGATCCCGTGTCCAGGCAGCTGTCCCAGCCCAAACTTGCCTAACGTAGGAAAAATGGATAGGGTCAGATCAATAGGCAGGCTCGCCGCGAGCTCCAGATAAATGCCTGCAGCGCATACCCTCTGCTTTGTTTTGTACGGTTACGGCTCTCTAAGAAGGCTTTACCAGAAAGCCCTTGCTGCCATGGGGGGGTGGTTATGATGGCACACCCCCAGAATTGTAACTCCAGGTGGGGAATTAACAGCGGGAGTAGATGAGCTTCTCCATGCCAATGCCCTTAGTGATGAGAGTGAGAAACGCTGGAAAGCCTGTGGTGAAACGAGTAGAGTTATTTCTAAACAGAGTGAGTTTTCCACTGCTTATTTGAAGACACGGAGGGGCAGGGTTTGTCATCAGGCGCTCTGGATTGACTCCTAGATAATTCGAGTTCCAATTTGGCCTGAGTTGTCTTTGAGTGCGTTTCATACGTGAGAGCAGCATTTGGAAATGCACATCAGTGGGTCTGTAAATCAGCCTTAGGTTTTATTTTCTTTTTTTTTTTTCCCCCCCTGAAAACATTCAAGGGACCTGCAGTAAGGCCCCCTGTGTATTACTGTAGTATTGTAAATTATCTTTAAGTTGAAAAATGGCGACATTAAGTATCTCTCCTATACAGTGTGTTCAGTTGTTTATTTCAAGTGTAATCCATGCTTGTACAAGA
This sequence comes from Burhinus oedicnemus, assembly GCA_008921705.1. Taxonomy (NCBI): domain Eukaryota; kingdom Metazoa; phylum Chordata; class Aves; order Charadriiformes; family Burhinidae; genus Burhinus; species Burhinus oedicnemus. The sequence continues at coordinate 338,739 of VFFE01008899.1, read as the reverse complement.
GGCTTCTTTGGTAACTACTCTGAGGAGGTAAGGCTTGATTTTGTGAGGTGCTGAGTGCCCTTGATGTCGATCGGTTTTAAGGATGCTCAGCCTCTGGGGAGTGCGCTCCGGACGCGGCTTTAACCTCCCTGATAACGGCTGCAATAATGAGAAGTGGCAAGGCCAAATTTTCCTGTTGGTGCACTTGGTATTTCTCTCGCATTTCATGCCTCCTGTGGGAACTTTCTCAGCTTTTTTTCATGTTGCTCTTCATAATGACTTAAATGTTCAACCAAAATAAGTTTTTCGTAAAGAAATTTGAGAGCAGCTTTGTCTTTTAGGACTTGTTTGTTGTATGAAGTCCTTAGGTTAAGCTTGTTTATATTTAACTAGCTTAGGGTAGGGCAGTTTTTTGGAAGAATATTGAAGGTAGAAATTACAGCCTCATTAACATAATGCTGCAGAAGGATGTCAGGTGGTATTTCCCAGTGACTAACCCAAATGGTCCAACTGTTTGTATATCCTCTTTTCCAGCAGACGGTAGGAGTAACTCCTTTAGGACGTGACATAATAGAGAGAGGATAGTTCTCTCCACTAGGAGATATTCCTTCCAGCACCCGTTAATAAGAGGCTGGTGTACATAAGAAAATTTAGCTCCCTTTCAAAACACATGGATATTGTTTTGCTCATTAATTTGAAGGCATTGGTAATCTCCGTGAAGTTCCATAACTTTTTTTAAAAAAAAAAATTTTTGATTCACAGGTTAATGAGATCCTGTGGCAATCAATTTCATTAGTATTGTTCAAAAAGGAAGAACATGAAAGATACATTTCTAAAACCTGCTGTGAATGATATTTTCCTGGATGAATCCCTGAGTTGAGACAGGATTTTGTGGGTTATTTGTTGTAAGAATGGTCCCCCACTGCCCATCCCCACCCCCCTTTTTTTTTTCCCCTCTGAAACTTTTCTTTCTGTTTTCTCGTTCTGGAAAATGCATAAACAGTTAAATATTGCAACTTAACTTGATGCTACTGTGTATTGCACTGATGAGGTCTGTTTCCTGCGTCTCTGCAGTAGGAATAAGTTTGTCTATATATATCCACCTCTTGCTTTTTTTAATTTTGTTTATGGTATTAGCTCCTCAAGCAACACTATCTTTTAATCTATCTGAACAGCAACTGGTACCCTTGTCCGTGATGGTGATTTCTAAATGCTGTTGCAATGCAAACAATAAATAATATTATACTTAAATAACAATCATATAAATAGCATTGTATAGAGAAAGTACTCTGGAGCCTGGTATGCTTTCATACCCTCCGTGAGGTTTTGCTTTGGGCTGAAGCCTCTAGATTGCACTGTAGTCTGTGGAAAAAAAATGCCAGAAAAATGTCTAGTAGGACACCTACAAGTGCTGTGAACACATGAAAATTAGTGATGTTAAGGCTGCATGCTTGTTAACTTTGATCAGCAGGTCTGCCTGCCACGATGGCATCACTGGGTACAGAGAGAGCAGGATCAGAAAGTTTTCATACCACAAAACCTTCAGCTGTAATTCCACTCCACTGTAAAAGAAGGGAAGAGAAGCTAATGATGCAGGAAAAATGACCAGCAGCAGTAGCAGCTGGATCACAGTGACTTCTACAAATATTTTCAGAAGGGGAACAGCTACAGGCTGCCATCCTTAGTCTTTCCTGTAGAAATCAAGGAATAAAAAAGGAAATTTTCTTTTGCACAGATTCCGAATGCTTGAAAGAAACAGATTTCATGCTTCGGCTAGTGCTTGGAGATGCAGTTGCGGGAGAATGCTGATAGAAGCCTTCGATGGCTTATGGTTGGAGTCGATGTTCTTAAAGGTCTTTTCCAACCTAAATAATTCTCTGATTCTGTGAGTGGGGTCCCTGCACCCACACTAGGACTTGAACGGGAGTAAGCTTGTAGGAATAGATCTGTCTTTCGCAAATCATCCTCAGTAGCCTGCCTTCTGTCTTGTCTTTTAAGCACAGTTCCACCAGCTGCCCGCGGTGTGAATGTACTCTGCTGACGCTTAGATACAATTTCAATATGCAGAGAGAGGCCAGTGTTTTCCTACTCCTATTCATGTTAGTGAGAAAACAACCTGGTCAGTGGAGTTTATAGTCAATCCAAGTCCTTACAGTAGGTGTGTACCTTCTCGATCATCTGGGTCACGAATCTGCCTACTAGATTGGAAACTTCCTATGAAGAGGGTTTGAGAAGCGTAAGAAGTAGGGTGACAAGGGGAAAAATTTAAGAAAACCTTTCTGAATTCCAGAACAAATGAAAACCATAGTGAGGATTAATGCTTATGGTATTCCAGGTTATATATGTCAGATGGAATAAACGCTGAATAAAAAATTCCTGTTTTCAGGGTACTCTCCGTTTTGCATACACTTGCATAGAGATCCAATTAAATATCAAATTATAATCAGTTGGAATCTTTTACTTAAATGAGAATTAACTGTTGGCAGTATCTGAAGAGTTCACTTGTTTATTCACCCATCTGGTCATTCAGAGCTGTGGAAGAATGAAACTTACTGAGTTCTGAGCATATGCTTTTTTTTTCCCATTTCAGGTTCCAGTTGTGGGTACTTCGCGCTTGAAAACCTGTCCTTTCATGTGAGAGCATCACATGAGGAACTCCAGTCCTGATTTACAGAGTTGTTTACTTGCTGAACGTGCTGACTGGTGCTTGATAGAATTAAACGAAAGCACTAAGGTATGTATCTAATCCACTCTAAAAGTTCCAGGTGCTTAGTTTTCTTTTATACAGTAATTGATGCTGGAAGGGACTCCTAGATATTTGTAGTCCCTCCCCTCCTGTTCAAAGCAGTTCAACTAGATGAAGTTGCTTCAGCCCATGTCCGGTCTGGTTTTGAATATTTCCGAGAGTAGAGATTCCACAACCTCTGTGCGCAACCTGTTCTACTACGTGATCATCCCATGATGAAAACAGCCTTCCTTCCGTGTGGTTGCCGTTTCCTGTGCTGTGACTTGTATTCCTTGCTGCTTGTCCTATTGCTGTGCACCTCCTTTTTCCATGGCTCGTGGTTAGCGTGGCTTTTAACCTACAGTATTTACTGTAGTCCAGAATTAGGGAACTTGATCGTATCCTGCAGGGATTTCTTTTGTTTGGTCACAACTTGAGTGCTTGGTTGGACTACAAGAAGGGTAGTCCTGGGTAAACCATGGATGGAATCTGAAAAGGTGCTGGCTCAGGTCAAAGTGTGGTACAGATATTGTGTGAGAGTTTGGGCATGTCAATCCTTTGAAGTTTCAGTTCTTTATCTGTCACTTGGGGAGACAGTTCTGTTCCCTCGGCATCTTTGTTTAGCTGCTAAGCTCTCTGTTAATTGTATATATGACACCATGCATATGGGTAGGGGAACAGTATTGCTGACTGTATTTGCTGCTACTTCAATAGTGTATAAAGACATTCAGGAATCCAGAAAAGGTTTTATTTTATGCTGGTTTTAATGTATCAGCCAAATGGCAGTGGTCATGAATTGTTGACAATTAAACACTTAGCATATGAAGAGTTGAAGATGAGAACTTGGATGTATACATTTTCCATCAATAATTCACAGGACATTAGCGCCTCAATGTCAGAAGTTGTATGTCTGCATAGGATGACAGTATATTAATGAAGTTGCTCCAGCCATTACACTCCAATTGCTAATTTATTCATAGTTTTCTAGCAGTGGGGAGAGAGGGGGAAAGGAAAACCCAAGGTCTGAGTTTAGTAGCCCTTGAAACAAAGATGCATGCTAGCTTTATTTGCAGAATTTGATTTCTGAGTCATGTATCTATTTCAGCCTTGGTGAATGAGACCAGATTAAAAGGAAGCAAGTGAATACAGCCCAGATAAATTGACTCAAAGTAGGCCTTATCACCAAATCGTTCTACTGGAGCTGAATGTTAACAAAAGTAAAGCAATCATGTGTTCAGGATGATAGGGTGAAACATGTTCTCATTTCCCTAAAAACCCACCTTGAGTTTGTAGCATTTAATCCTGTGATTTTGAATGGTTATTGTTGGCTGGTTCACATATCTCTGTACTGAAGACTGTTATCCCTACAAAAATGCTCACCATGAGTTAAAACGTATTAATGAACTAAAGATAGACCAAAATACCGTCCCGTTATGCTAGCTGCTATATAAGCAGAGAAGCGAGACACGGTCACTTCTTGTGTGCCATTATTAACCACTGTATTCTGGAAAAGTTTTACTAGTTACAAAACACAGGTGAAGGACACGATTTTTTAAAATCAGTTCAGTTGTGCTAGTACACCTTTTACAGAGGATGGCTCTGTCATCAAGGAGGCCAGGTGTCGTGTTTACAGGATTGTGACAACCCTTCATAGCAAAAAAACCCAGAAGGTTTAGGAGTCTTTGTGGGTCAGAAACTGCAGAAGGAGATTTTGGATGGATTTGGCTCATGCTGTCACTCAAGTATGAAAGAGTTGATTACTTTGGAGAAGTGAAATGCATGCGTGCACACCCCCTCGCTGTCTGTCCCCGCTCCCGCGCCTGCTGCTGCGCCCACCCCAGTGCTCGGCTTTTCAGGGAACTCTCCTAAAACAACTTAGGCAGGCAGAGTCCAGTTTCCCTTTTGTTCTTAACTAGCACTCGTTGGCATACGCATTCCAAAACTCAGTATAGATACCTTAGAAATCACAAAACTGTGCCCCCCTAATTATTGTTTTGCCTGTGAATTGCATTGAAGGAAGTCATGTTTTGAAAGGCTGGCCAATTAACTTTACGCAGATGTCTGCAGTCCTCCTGGTTTCAGCGGCATTGTGCAAAGCACATGTGCAAAGCCAAATCTGATGTGCAAGCTGGTTCATGAAATACATACGCCTATTTACATACATAAAGACTCCTGTTTGTGTGTGTACATTCCTAGTACGCATCCAATGTGGACACATCTGTTTCATTCAAAATGTGCCAGATTAGCTTGGAGAACTTATATACGTTTTTAGCCTATAGAATGTGCAAGCTCATTTTGAATGCAGCAACTTGAAGATCTTTACTTGAAAGCTAAACAGACTAATTGGAGATGTCAATAACTCCCATCGGGAATAAGGCGAAGTAGTTGGAAAGAGTGACTGATGGGGGAGTGGTGTAGGTGAGGCCAAAGAGGGCAAAGCATGGGGCATTACAGGAGAAGAACAATCCCGGATGTCCGTGCGATGCCTTACACAATGCGGAGTGGGATGCCCTTTAGTGAGTGGGCAATTGCGACAGCCCCTGCCTGATAACAGGCACCTCCTCACGCTGAATCCTGGAGCTGGGAAGAAATTTGCTTTAAGGTGGGGTTACCAATAACATGGTCATGACTTGTACCTCTAACAGTCTCTTAATGAAGTGCATAGTCCATCCTGTATGGAATAATTGTCCAGCTGGAATGGCCTCTTACTTCCTGTTATTTTAATTAAATATCTCTCTGCCTCAGTAGCACTTGGGGATTATGTTGACGCAGCCTCTCGTAGGAGGTCATTGGTTTGAGTCCAGGCTGTTCGGATTCCAGCCAGGGTTGGCTAGTGGCAGGCTGATGATTGGTATGGAAATTAGTTGGTCATCCTCCTTCAGGGTCTGCTGGACAAATGCGTGTGTTGCAAAACCACCGTCACAACTGGCACTACTAAGCCGTCTCATTGACCTTTTCACTGGCTCAGCCAAAGCTTTGATTTCTCCACTGGAGATGAAACAGTCTTCCCAGCTCTTGTTTCCTGAAATGAAGCGTGTTGGTGGGGACAACATGGAAGTTTATATTGCAACTGTGATGCTGTTGGGTGGAGGAAAAAAAGTCCTTTTTTTTTTTTTTATTTATTTTTTTTTTAACTGCTTCATTTGGCATTTTTTGAATACTAAAAAGAGGAGACAAAAAGTAAATACCTGCTGTTTCCGTATAGTCTCTTCTTGCCATTAGGAAAACTGCAAAGAGGTTATCAAGAAGCTCTTTATTTCCAGTTTTCCCACTTCCTCTCTGATCTTGTCCATGAGTAGTTTCTCTGAATTGACACTTCTTCAGATTCACAGTGTTTTAAGCTTTCTTCCTGCTATGCAAAAGCACTTTGCTGTGCTTAAGCACTTTCCATGGATTGTGCATAGACGAAGAATGTAGAATGAAAATTACACATTTAGAGTGAAGCTGATCGTATTTCATATTAGGACTATAGTTATATGTAATTTATGCAGGGCTAACAAATGCTAAATAGCGACTGCATGCATGGTTTGTAGATGTTAGAGATAGTTAAGACGTCATTATAAATCATATATTAGAACTGCAACTGCCAATTAAGAGAGTATTTGAGAAGCTCAACATGACCCAGCAGTGTGCGCTGGCAGCCCAGAAAGCCCCCCGCATCCCGGGCTGCATCCCCAGCAGCGTGGGCAGCAGGGCCAGGGAGGGGATTCTGCCCCTCTGCTCCGCTCTGGGGAGACCCCCCTGGAATACTGTGTCCAGCTCTGGGGACCCCAACATCAGAAGGACACGGAGCTGTTGGAGCGGGTCCAGAGGAGGCCAGGAAAATGCTCCAAGGGCTGGAGCCCCTCTGCTGTGAGGACAGGCTGAGAGAGTTGGGGGTGTTCAGCCTGGAGAAGAGAAGGCTCCGGGGAGACCTTGGAGCCCCTTCCAGTATCTGAAAGGGGCTCCAGGAAAGCTGGGGAGGGACTTTTGACAAGGGCAGGGAGTGACAGGACGAGGGGTGATGGCTTCAGACTGGAAGAGGGGAGATTTAGATGAGATCTCGGGAAGAAATTGTTGGCTGTGAGGGTGGTGAGACCCTGACCCAGGTTGCCCCGAGAAGCTGTGGCTGCCCCATCCCTGGAGGTGTTCAAGGCCAGGTTGGAGGGGGCTTGGAGCAACCTGGTGTAGTGGGAGGTGTCCCTGCCCAGGGCAGGGGGTTGGAACGAGATGGTCTTTAAGGTCTCTTCTAGCTCTAACCATTCTATGATTAACACATGTAGTAACATTGTATTAACCCTTCATAAACTATTCGCAAAGTACTTTTTCTTTGTACGATACTCCTTTTTGGACTGACCATAGAAACACTGCAAAATAAAACTAGATGAGGAAGGGAAAGTTTATTCAGTTTGCAGAAAGGAGTTTTGTGAGATTTTTTCCACAGATGAGAAATAATTTCATTTGATTAGTTAAAGGAAAAAAAAATACTAAGTCAACAGAAAGAAATGCCATAGATTCATTAAGATGTTATGGAAGTAGAGTAAATTCTGAGATTGATAATTTAACTGCAAAGCAGTCTTGTTGGGAGTGTGCAGATGGCTCAAAGGCTTTGAACGTGCAGCCTGAAGAAGGTGTTCCTTTCCTACTGCGCGCTGGCCCCAGTGTCATTCCACAATGGACTGTGTTTATCCGAGCTGTAAATGTAGAAACAGCGGAACCTTGGGTTTTCAACATTCTTGTTATCCTCTGGACCCCCTTCTCCCTCCCCACCAAAATAAACAAACAAGGTTCAAAACAAAAACCTTCTGAAAGGTGATCATCTGAATGTTGATTCTTGAATAAATCATCCAGAGGAATGTGAAAATCTTCCCTTTGTGACATAAAATGGGTTCTGTCACAAAATTAGGGACATATTTAGTAAATCTTGTCTCCATTTAAAAAAATCACGGCTGTCGTTCCTGAGCGCCAACACTCTCATTTTTCACATTGAAACATAAATGCAGCAACCGAATATTGCAAACCTTAGATGTTTTCATCTTTAATAACATTAGAGAGAAAGACAAGTGACTTCTTAGCCTCTTGATGGTTCCAAGGATCAACCAAATTGTAGGACTTCAAATTTATTAACAGTTGCCAGATCTGAATTACTTTTATTCAATTAACTAACACAAGGATGATTTTCAATGTAAATGGTGACCTTAAACACAATCACTGTAGAAAGGAGAAATGAGATGTGGGTAAATGGCATATTATTACATGCTTCAGCATCACAAAATTTAAGTGAGGGAGAGAAATGTGTCACTAAGAAAAGCTTTTATTTTTTCTTGTTACTTTCAGCTATAATATGTGCTTCTTCTCTGACAAATAGATTACACTGGGATGGGGTGGTGGCTTCTGCAGTAGCTGGTCCAGCTGTGGTCCAGGTCACCTTGGAGGGACCTGCTTGTATTTAAAAATTACTGACTTTTATAGAGGGGTTAGAAGGTGAGATACCTTCAAGGATTTGGGCCATTACTCTCTTTCTCTCCCAGTCCCTTCCTGTAGATAGGCAGGGTTGTTTTCGGAATGTATAGTCAAGATTGGCAGGTGCCAAATGATGGGGGCTGGGGAGGTGGGAATGGCGAGGGAATATAAATGCCAAAGATTATCCATCTGATAGATAAAGCCTCAGGATTTAGCTAAATAGAAATTTACTTTGCTACATAACAGATGTCCAGATGTCCTTTGGGATGAATTAATTTATTTAAATCCTATCTGTTTTAATGAAACACTTTTTAAAAGCTGGAACGAAACCTGACTTAAATGCCCACTGAAATGTTTGCCAAAAGCCAGCTGCTTGACAAGGGTGGTCTAACTAACGCGCTTCAAAGTGTTACCCAGTGGTTGATCGATGCTTTGGTGCTGTCTCTAGTAGACGAGAGCTTAGCAACTACAGGGTTCCTCCCTTGCGCTCATATTGCCATTTTCTGTAGCCACTGAGTATCTTCCCAGGCTTACCTTAAGAACAGTTCAGTGTTACTCAGCTGGCTGCAAGGATGAGAAGCTGTAGGAAAAAACTTAAATATGCTTAACTGTGTAGCAATGCATTACGAAGAAATAGGAAAAGATGATTAAAAGTTGCTTCTTATGCCAAAAGTATCATAGTGATACAGCAGCAATGACAGTGGTACAGTCACTTTGCCATCACTCTCAGGAAGGTTTTCATTTATTTAACATGCTCACTATTTCCTATTGATTGTTTTCAAGAAATATTATGGCTGAAAAATCAAAACCTGGCTAGCTTAAAAACATAACCACTTTTCAGCGAAGTGCTGAAACAAAGGAGAACTCCATGGTGTTTGAAACAATTCATGTTTGGCATCTAGGGTTTTGGGTATTTTCCAACCACTGCAGGAACTGTTTTACAAAACTAGGATTTTTGTTAGTGAGTTGCTTGGGTTTTGTTTGTTTTCCTTTGGAAATGCTTTAACCGTCTTTGTTAGCTGAAGAAAAGGAGTCAGATACCCTCTGATGAATATTTTGCAACTGTCTTTTCAATTCAATGTGCGTTTTTGTGGCATTGCAACGGGAGAGGTGGAAGGGAAAACCGCTCTCCTGCCCACTCAGCTTAGGGTGACTCCGCGTGTCTGCCCTCGGCTGGGCGTGCGTGGTCGCACTGGTGTGACTCCGTGAGTGCTGGTGGCACAAAGAGGAAGCAGGAAGCTTTCATCTGTGGCCCAAGCTTGAAAACTGGAACACCCTCTATTGAGGAGAGAAGAAATGAGAAGCCGGGGTGCTCGTATGAAGATCCCAGACTGCTCTGACAAATGCTGCTCAGAAGCAGAGGCTTGGTTTCTTGGCTCTATTTATACGTTAGTCCTTTCAACAAATACAGCATTTTTAGAAGTTGTAGGAGTTTTCAAAGAAGGCTGCATAGACTCGTAATCAAGTAGATACAGTCAAGGGCTGGGGGTGTTTTATTTAACTTAATTTCTTAGGATTTACTGAAGAACGATTGCATCTCTTATTACCTGATGTGGACTTGTCTGTCACTGAAAGAAGACAGAGAAGGACGTTAAAGGCTTTATTTTCCGAAGTCCCTAGCAGTATGCATAGCTGGAGGCAGAAAGAATTAAGAAAATATGAATGTAAGGGTTCACTTAAGTAGATCTTTTAGATTGTCCAGCACAGAAGGTGAAAGAGATTCCTTTTTGCCCACAGAACTGTGACTGTATATCTTTCCTTGTATGGAGGCAATATTTTCAATGACTGTTGAGGAAGAGAAAAATCCATTGAAATACTGGTAGAAGAGAAGATCCATTGCCTAGTTTTTGGGAGATCAGTACACCAAATAGCAATTTCAAATGCCTGTGTTCTGAAAGCAAAAGGAGAGGAAGAGGGGAGAATGAGCACTGACAAAATCTGTGATAAGAGACAAAATGCCAGTTCTAAAATTATTCTCTTGGCTGCTGTAGATCTAAAGTAGATCCTAAAATGCAAAGACAATAGGAGGCCTTTTGACTAGAGCCACTGTGACACCACAAAAAAAATATTACATTAGCAAATTTGCTGTTGTGTCCTGTGTAATGTAATAAATACGGCTTTTAGGCTGTGTTTTCACTAACAGGTTAGTCCCCTGCTGCTGCAGATTTTGCCTTAATCTGACCCTTTCCTCAGAGCAGAGAGCCGCTGCCCTGGCTTGGGGCTTGCCCCAGGCGTGGGTTGCCCGCACAGCCCTGGACTGGAGTTTGGCTTCAGCCTGGGCTGGCAACTGGCCGGCTTTGTGGCAAAGGTGCTGGCTGGTGTAGCTCTGGGGCATGACCACCTCCCGTACTACATTCTTGTTTAAATGCCTCCTCTTCCTGTACGGGAAATTCTTGGCTCAGCCTCTTAGTCCTACCTTTTCTTGCTGGATTTCTGTTGCATTTCCCAACATTTGAACAGTCTTAAAAACCCTCCTTCCAGCTGGCTAGAACCTCTGGGACTGTTCTTATTGCTGGTGGGTCGTGCCGTCAACGGAGGAGCCGCTTGCTGTAGCACACACGAGGGAATATACATTCTGCTATAAGTACAGCGCAGGGCAGAAATTTCCCTTTTTATTGCAGCCAAATACAACAAAGAAGCAGAAGTTGTTTAATCTTGAGCTCATCCGCGCAGTTCTGTGTTGCGTTTAGTTACTCTGTGTGTTTGCATGTTTGTGCACGCGTTATCTTTTCGGTAGGCAAACTTTTCTTTTGTTTGTTGACAGTTGCAATGAGAGTTGATATTGTACCTATGATACTACTCATTGATTACCTTCTCACTGCTCAGTCAATTCCTTGATGTGTTGTTATTTGGCAAATAAGAGTGATACGAATTTAAAAAAAAAAAAGGAAAAAAGCTTTTGTAATGTCAGATGAAATTTATCTAGAGGACCGCCATGTGGGCAAACTCCCCCACTCTTTCCCACCAAGATGCACTGATATGGCACTCCAGCACCATGATCACCCTGTGAAGATGTTTCATCTAGCTAAAATTTTACGGCATTTAAGTCATTGTGCTAACTGAAGAGGAAGACTGTGAGCATGTACATCTATTTAATTTCCTTTGCTTTTCTGAAATCAGACCAATTACTAATGGTTCATGTTCTAGTTTGCCGCTGTCTGCCAAGGACAGGCTTCTACCTGCTCCAGAAAAACATGGTCAGCGTTTTGTGTTTTCTGCTTTGTCCAGGACACCACACAGCCAGCTGATGGGGAGGGTGGTCGAACTGTGGTGGTTGCAACCGTCTTTTCATTTCAGTCTCCCAGATGTTGACAGCAGTAAGCATCTTAAGTATTTTTTGGCTGTATCATGCTGCCAGCAAGTTCTGATATATGATCCTGTGAACTGTTGGTTAGAGGTATAAACTAAGGAATTGGCATTTGGATAGAAAAGCAGGGCTTGCGTTTGAGGAGGAGTTATGTCCTAGTTAATCTTGGGATATGCAGTATCTGTATTGTTGGGCTGCCTGTTTATTTTTAGATTGGGTTTGCGAAGGCTGTTAGATGCTTTAAAAGCAATTAGAGCTGAGATTAGACATTTGTCACTAAGCAGATAAATTTATAGATAAAAATAGTTATTAGGTGTCTGAGAAAAATTTAAATAAAACCCTAATTAAGTGAAGATGAAATGCATCTTGTTGAAGATGATACACTTGTGAGAATAATGGTTTGAAAGAAGGCTGGTGAGCATCTCAAACCAGTATTCGGGCTAGTGTAGAGTCCAGCTTGTCCTGGTGTGTTCTCTGCCATCTTGGATGAGACGCAGAGACTGAAGCTGGGATCACCACAGCTCAGACCATCTGATCTACGCTTTGAGTCATATCAACCTTCGTAGTTACGCTGCAAAGCAAAAATTCTTTAGTTAGAGGGTGTAGGGGGGTTGTGTCTTTGGCTGCGTATCGGAGGAGCTGTCGTACGCATCGGCAGGGTATGTCAGCACCTGGTAAAGATGGAGATGTTGGGAGCAAAGGCTTATGTGGGACTGCGGTGAGATTGCAGTTGGTCAGGGGAAGACACTGATGCAGGGCCCGTGCCAAATACAGACTCTTCTGAAGAGCTCTGACTCTTAAAACTCTTTCGTAGCGCGGATTGTTACGCCCAGCAGCAACTTGCAGAGGAACTGGGTGGCTCTTCCATGCTTTGTGGATTTCAAATAAAGGCCACTCATCTTTACGAAATGGATGTCATCGCAGAACTCGTGGGTCTGTTGTGGAAATATTTTGGGGAGAATTCCTGTTTTATATTCTGTCTGGATGACTGTAACTGTTCTTTGTGTGCGTGAAACCTCTGAATCTGTCCAAGAAGCCTAAATGATTTTGTAAAGCCTTGAAAATGCGACTCAAATGCAACCTAATGGCTGAGTAGATCAAGGGGAAATAGAAAGTGCTGTTTGCTGCCCGAGTCATGACCTTTGTAAACTTGGATCTGGCAATACCGTGGACAGGCCCAAATGCTTTCTCACTAAGGAGTATTTTGAAGAGACTGTGGAGGAGCGGTGCAAACCTCAGAGGTCTCCGTAGGCAGAAGATAAGAAATTTGCCAAAGAGCGTTAGCTCATTTCCTTCCAGCAGCGGTTCTACCTCTGATGCTACAAGGAGACGTTATTCGGGGCTGCAGACCCCCAGTAACTGAAGAGCTGGTACTACAGGACAGTAGAGATACGTTCTTCTCTTCCTTACAGGCAGGCTGTGGGGGCTGTTGGTGTTGGTACATTTTGCACAGTCAGTGTACCATGTTAATATTAGTTATCATTGCTGTTAATTTTTAAATATTTGTGCATGGAAACAGGTTGGTAGGCTGAAAGGCTCAAGGTTAAAATTCCAAGCGTTCTTGACAATGTGTGTGGATATACACACACGCACACTTGACATATATATATATATATATATATATATATAAAAGAATCACAACTGTTAGTATTGATCAAAAACTTAATTAGACAGGTACAGATCCATTGTCCTGGAAGAGAAACTATAGATCCCATGACACAAACTTATTAGTATGGATAATTTATCGCGGTAACTCCTGGTCAGGTGGCAGCTTTGCCAGTTGGCCGAGGATCAGCTGAGCACTTAGAACGTTTCAGATTGCGCTCAGCCGTGTGCGCAGATCTGGTGCCTCGCGCTGCTCTGAAGAAATGGAACAAAACCACAAACCCACATTTTCATCCTCCTTTCTTCTCTGAGGTTTTTTTACCTTTTGGAGTCACTTATTTAGACTGATTAAAACTTTCCCATTTCTTCCTCTTTAGCAAATGTTTGAATGTTTTTTTCTATTTTATTGGGAAAAAAAAGGGGGGGGGCGTGCGTGTGGCGTTTACGCTGTTGAGTGAAAACTCGCTTGGTTTTAGCTCAGGTGCTGAAGTTTTCTGGTTTGGAATTTGAGAAATTTTCCATTACAGAATCACAGGATTTTTATGGAAACAAAATTGTTTTAAACTTTTTGTAGGGATGTGGGGGTTTGAGTCTCAGTAAATGTACGGCAGTAGGACAGCTTATGACAATGCTGCTTCAGCTCTCATAGGATCAAAGGATCCAGGAAAAGACATCCAGTGAAAATTGGTACGGTTTCTTTAGACATCACTCTCCTCAGTTCACTCGCAGAGCTGGCAGAGTTTCAAATGGACTTTTCCTGGAGAATTATCAATACAAGGTGTAATAACTGCACACTTTAGCTTTTACCTTTATTAGGAAATTATATCATGAATAAATATGAAAGGTAGCTAAAGTGATGCTGACTGTGATGCAGATGTAGTTAATAGAGGTATGGAAAAAAGTACTTTTGACCTCATTTATGATAATTCAGTTCTGAATCTTATTTGAGGGAGGTGTGTGTTGCTGGCCAATTCAGAGTAAAAATAGTGATTAATTATGATATTTTTCTTATGCAAATCAATCTCTGATCTAAAGATAGCAACACATTCTTACAACAGGATAGATAAAACCAGGGGTTTTACGCAGAAGCTTTGAGGTCTTGTCATCTGGATGCCCCATAGGGGATGAGAAGTTGGCTTCTATGGATTGTTTTATGGATTTTATTTTTTTAATTTTTTTTAAATGGAGTTGAACTACTTTGCCCATTCTCTGTCCCACCTTTTTGCTCCAGTGGAGATCCTGGAGGCCACCAGGTATGGAGGCTGGGCAGGGATGACTTCATTTGGAATGGATTGCAGGGACAAGCAATGGTCTTTTTATCCGAGCCAGGAATAAGGAACTAAACCAGCTCAGAACCTGGCCTTGACTTTCACACAATTTTCATTTTTGTTGCAGCGTGGAATTAGGAGTAGTAGTACACAGAAACCTCAAGAGAATATGGGCTGTAAAATGCTGAGCAGGGTGCTCTTTCGTCATAAGGGGAAATATTTTAAAAATATTTAAAAGAAAAAAACCAACACATAATGGCTAGCACATAATGACAGACTTTTTATAAGTACTTCCACTATTTTGGCATCTAAACTCAAGATTTGGGCAGGGAATTGTTTTCGGAATAGTGAGTCTATGCAGCATGGGGAGAGGAGGGCGCAGCTGGACGGACGGCACAAATAGATAAGCTCTAGTAACCCAGGTTAAAAATGTTAAGGTACAGTACGGTGCTGCCCTCCGAGAAGCCCGAGTTTGCTTTCCAACCAAAAATAGTACGTGTGTGTTTGTGTGGGGCTCCACTGAGGCTTAGATTCTCTGCCGCTTCTGGTTAATAGGGCTAACCAGAACTAACTAAAGGGGCTCCGCGCGGTACTGCGCTTGCTCCGAATCCCTTTGACATCTTCCTATTGAACTGGGTGAGAATGAATTCAAGCCCTGGTAAGCTAGCCAGACAAATAGCAGGAGGCGAAACACCGTAGAAGTAAGTGTCGTACCCTAGATCGCACCGCGGGGTCTGTGGCTGAAGTCTGCTAAAATCCAGACCAGCGTTCTTGGCAGCGAGCAGTCCCCGCTTGGGAACGGGGGAGAGCTGGGGGAGAGGAGGGCTTTAGAAGGAAAAAAAGGTGGCACTAATTCTGCAGCTTCAGCTCTGCGCTGTTTGTCACACTCAGTATTTTTCTGATGAAAAGGCACTTAGATTAAAAAAAGAAAAAACCAAGCTGTTTTCAGTACGCTCACGTTTGGATTTGGTGCATGCAATTAAATGCCTTTGGCGTGGATGATCAGTTTGTACGTTCCGTATCCCCCCCCTCGCCCCCCCAACCCTTTCACACGACTTTCGCTTTTAATCTGCAAACATTCCTTTTCCTGTTCTCGCCCCGTGAATACGGGAAAATAAAAACAGTTTAGAATTTGCCCAAGAAAAATACACAGGTCAGGCGGATCAGAAAAAGATGAGGTTGCCAAATCCCCAGGGAGCAGGTGTTTTATTTAGTGTTTTACACCGGCTGCCAGAAAATCCACAATATAAACATTTAATAATGTAGGGAGGGCAGAGGGGTCCGGGGAAGGACGATGGTGGGCAAGGCAATACTGTGTCTTTAATTTTCTTTTCTGAAGGAAGAAAGTCTGCATAGCAATGACAGGATCACTTGTTCATGCCTTTAATGTGTGAGCTGTTTTCTCCAGTGGAGGGCACTCAGTGTATCACAAACTAGAACATCAGCACCAACAAGCTCCGAAGCATCATCGCTCTCTGGAAAGCCTTCTGAATTAGACGAGAGCTGCCTCTCAGCACAGCTACAAAACACTTTAAACCTGACCAGCTAAATGGATAAACCTGTCCTGCGTAGCTTTTAAACTGGGGTCTGGCACAGCGGAGGAGGCCTGCCTGCTTCGGGAGCTGGGAAGCTGGAGGATGGATTGCTGTGTCTGGGAATGGCAAAAGGCAGCAGAATGAGAAATGCTAGGTACCGGCAAAGGTTTTTTTATTTCTCCCAGAGAAGTTGGTTTACCTTCGTGGTCTGCTATAGCTTTTACTTGCTGATTGCCACTTAATGCTGATGGTTCTCTGATGACTTACACAACGGCTCTCTGAGCGTAGAGTCCCTCCCTACCCCCCCCCACACTCCCCCCCATCCTTCGTCCTGTCTTCCCCACCCCCAACCCCTTCCCTATCCTTTCCCTTCCTCATCCCCAAAATTCTTGCTTGTCCTCTCTAGGGAACTTTGTGTGGGTTACTGGCATGCACGCTGGATGGCGGTGATGTGAGTGACAACCGGGCTGTGACATGAAGATTCTGATGGTTTAAAGAAAAGAGACCGGTTTTAAAAAGAGCGAGAGAGAGGCAAAGGAAAAGCAAAAAAAGGGAAGAGAGAGAAGAACGCAGCTGGAGAAAGGAAAAGGAGGACGTTCGTGGATGACAAAAGGATGGGTAAGTGAACTTTTCTTGTTTGTTTGCTAGCAGAGCTGCAGCTGTACGTATGTTTTTCAGCTGGATTATTAGCCGTTCAAGAGGGGGAAACAGTCTGAACAGCAGCAATGCATTCCTTTGCCAGGTGACTCACTGTACTTGCTATTGTATTTTTAGATCATGTATTCCCCCCCCCGCACATACACACCTTTCCTCCTGCAGTGGTTTTATATGTAATTAGTCTGTAAATGCATGCACGGAGTTAAGGACTGTCGAGAGTACGTTCGCTCTCTGTGCATCCCACCCACACACCTGCACACGTACAGATAAGTACATGTATGCGGGAGGCACGCTCAGACAAAATTTCTTCTGGCTTTAGATTCCCATTCGACGAGCCTGTAGCGGTATTATTTAGGCTGTCAGAAAGGACCGTTAACACTTTGCGGTATGTGGGAAGCAAAGGGGGGTGGGGGGGTGTGATTTTCTTGTATAGGTGGTTTTGAAAAGGCTTGTTTGGTCTTTGAAAAGCTACCCCTAATATTGCTGCTAGATTTCCAGCAGTCATTTGCCAGTCTTATTTTTTCAAGTGTGACAGGTTTATTTCCCTCCCTCCTTCCCCCCAGCCCCCAAGTCTGTAACAGCCAGAACATATTTCTAGCTGGCTGCCGCTGGCACACAGGCAGTAGCAAAAAATGAGGATTTAAATGAAAAATCTAACCGTTAAAGTAGAAGGCAGAGACACACAGTCAGGGGCATTTTAGATTAGGAATTATTTTGCAGATTGCCCCTTGATTTTAAAATTGGATTAGGTAACTGCAGCACAGGGTTGGGTTTGTGAATGTGAGAAATAATAAAGTAATTATTTATTGAGGAGATACCAGCCCTTAAAATGATTCCCTGTTGGAAGAATGCATTTCAATTCTTAGCAAGACTGCAACTCTGGACAGAGGCACCAGTCCTAAAATTATTACAGGCTAAGGCAAGTGTGCGTATGTATGTTGGGTTTTCTGACAACCCCCCCGCCCCCTTTCAGAATTATTCAAAGAATGTGGAAAATGCGCCTGTCCTCCCATGACAGCATTGCTACTGTATCATAAATTTGACATCTCAAATGTAAAATCTTAAAATCAGTAGATCTGTGGAAGAGAGAGGGGAGTTGAAATCCAAATATACCCCTTTAAACTTTGTGTTTTGCTGCTCCTAAGGCAGCATTTATATGTAAGTTTTTGTGTGTATATTTTTATAGAGTATATAATATATATACAAGATAATAAATGCTTAGGTATTCACAGCTACATCTAGATAACTTTAAATGAATATGTCTTAAGACTATGATTCATTTGAAAGAAATATGTCTTCTACCATTGTCTTGGTGTTGGTGTCCCACACTAGCGTTGTATGGTATACTTCTCTATATGGCTGAACTTTGTTTCTGTGCATCTGTTTATGTATTTTAGGTACGTAAAAATAATGAGTAAACCTGCTTAAACCTACTCTTAAAACCAAATCCCTCAGTGCAAAAAGTAAAGCCTTTACGTAGTGTCTGATTTTACAATAAATACATGTTTTAAAGATGGATCAAACTTTATAAGTAGATTTCTCACTTTTTGCAGTAATTTTTGGAGGTATTGGACTTGCAATTGCTTTTATGAAGGAACACGTTTAGCAGCACGTAAATACCAGAAGCTTTGGCTCATTTCCTTTCCAGCACTATGGAGCATTCAGCACAGTGACTTGACAAATATGTTTATTGTTAAAACCTCAGCATCTAGTGATAAGGATATACCAGCTACATTGAGAGATGATGTACAGGAGAAAAGCGAATAGAGAAGAGGCTCTTGGTCCTTCTAAGGGATCATAAATCACACAAAAGTAATTGAATAACAAGAGTAGTACTGGTGATGGTGCGGGTAGCAGGGATGGCAAGCCAGAAACTCAAAGGACAGGAATTTACACAACAGAAAGTGCAAGACAGGAGGCAAACAGGTTGTCTTCAAAATCCACTGCTTCACTAATGCTTTATTAGAAACCCCATTGACGTTAGTAATCTGTTGGCGATTTATTTTAATAGCTTTACAATGCACATTTGTTTTCTTTTTAATATTGTAGGTTTCCATTTAATTAAGCAGCTGAGAGGCATGAGTGTGGCGTTAGTGCTACTTCCCATGGTGCTGTTTGTTATGCTTGCGGGGGCTCAGCGAGCTTGCCCCAAGAACTGCAGATGCGATGGCAAGATTGTGTACTGCGAATCTCACGCGTTCAGAGACATCCCTCAGAATATTTCTGGAGGGTCTCAAGGCTTATCGTTACGGTACAACAGCATTCAGAAGCTTAAATCGAATCAGTTTGCGGGCCTGAATCAGCTCATATGGCTTTATCTTGACCATAATTACATCAGCTCCGTGG
Organism: Burhinus oedicnemus; assembly: GCA_008921705.1. NCBI lineage: Eukaryota > Metazoa > Chordata > Aves > Charadriiformes > Burhinidae > Burhinus > Burhinus oedicnemus. Next base: position 319,875 of record VFFE01008899.1, on the reverse strand, counting down.
ATGAGGATGCATTTCAGGGGATCCGCAGGCTGAAGGAATTAATTCTAAGCTCCAACAAAATTACCCATCTGCACAACAAAACGTTTCACCCGGTCCCCAACCTCCGCAATCTGGACCTCTCTTACAACAAGTTGCAGGTGCTGCAGTCTGAGCAGTTCAAGGGCCTTCGTAAACTCTTGATCTTGCATTTGCGGTCTAACTCGCTGAAAACTGTGCCGATCCGAGTTTTCCAAGACTGCCGAAACCTTGACTTTCTGGATTTGGGCTACAACCGCCTGCGGAGCTTATCCCGTAATGCTTTCGCTGGCCTTTTGAAGTTGACAGAGCTCCACTTGGAGCACAACCAGTTTTCTAAGATCAATTTTGCCCACTTTCCACGCCTCTTCAACCTTCGCTCGATTTATTTGCAGTGGAATAGGATCCGCTCTATTAGCCAAGGGTTAACGTGGACTTGGAGTTCGTTGCACAACTTGGATTTATCAGGAAATGACATTACAGGGATAGAGCCTGGGACCTTCCAGTGCCTCCCCAACCTGCAAAAGCTGAACCTGGATTCCAACAAACTCACCAACATCTCTCAGGAGACCATCAATACGTGGATCTCGCTCATCTCCATCACTCTGTCCGGAAATATGTGGGAATGTACTCGAAGCATTTGCCCTCTGTTTACTTGGCTTAAGAATTTCAAGGGAAATAAAGAAAGCACTATGATATGTGCAGGCCCTAAACATATCCAGGGTGAAAAGGTGAGCGATGCTGTGGAAACATATAATATCTGTGCTGAAATCCAGGTGGTGGTTACTGAAAGATCATACCAGACACCCAAAACCCCCCAGAGACCTGTCTTCATTCCTAAACCTACCATTTCCAAACTTGAAAGCAATCAGCCAACATCTGTTATGCCGAGCCCTTCTGCAGACCTCCCAACACCTGGAGTGGAACCAGAGTACGAGCACGTTTCCTTTCACAAAATAATCGCTGGGAGCGTGGCCCTCTTTCTTTCCGTGGCCATGATTTTGTTGGTTATCTACGTGTCTTGGAAGCGCTACCCGGCCAGCATGAAACAGCTCCAGCAGCACTCTCTCATGAAGAGGCGCAGGAAAAAGGCCCGAGAGTCTGAAAGGCAAATGAACTCCCCTTTACAGGAGTATTACGTGGACTACAAGCCAACAAACTCTGAGACCATGGATGTATCGGTTAATGGATCTGGGCCCTGCACGTATACCATCTCTGGCTCCAGGGAATGCGAGGTATGAACCATGATCCTCCTAAAACCATTTCAGCTGCTGGGAAGGAGAGGTAAATGTTTGAAGCTCTTGAGGTGTCTCTAAACACTAGAAAGATTCATGAGATTTTTTTAATTTTTTTTTGCTTTTGGGTTTGCTCAGTATGAAAGCTTATCTCATGAAATAACAACGGTCAGGGAAGTCATGGTGATTACTTGACGTAATTCAGACTTATAAAACAAATAGATTAAGTTGAAGTAAACAACAATGATAAAGGCATCTGGAGCGTTATCCTCCTTCATTTTATTAGCAGTGGCTACAAGACAGTCTCATTTTTAATGTATCGGTAGGAACAGAGGAGTTGAAGAACGTTTTATGTTTTAAAAATAAATATGGAAACCTCTTTACTCCAGACCTCACATCAAATCTTGAGGGGTTTATGGCCTGTTTAAAGATAATACCAAAGATTTTCTGCATTTTCTGTGCGGTTCAGGAATAAAGCAGGGGACGGGAGGCCTGCAGCACAACCTTAGCGTTAGGCACGTCCTGTTTTCCTGGAGCAGCAGGAACTTAGAAGCTGCCGTACCAGCTCTTCTGAACCTGAGCCTTGGAAAGGCCCCAAGTCAAATGGTACATTTGCAAATTCTGGGTTGGGACAGGGGGAGTCTTGGGGTTTTTAACTTTCATTTTAGTGATCAGTGAAGACTTAGCTTGAAAGACAACTCTACTGTAGTTAATAGTTTCATGCGCTTAAGGCCGTGTTACAATTTTGACTCAGCAACATGGGAAATACAAATAGCAAAAGCTCTCAGTGCTTCTTTTATCTGTTGTTCAACTTTGGCAAAAAAATACCATATTTTTTCATTGGTGTATTGTCAATGACTCTATTAATGTGTGTGTAAGAACTGGTCTTACTTGTGAATGCCATTGCTTATTTATACCTGGTAAGGAGGATTTGTGCGATTGCATTTCAGCACTTGGTACTTAATCCTGTGCGTGCTGTGGTATTAGGGGACAATGGTTGATTTTGCTTCCTTGGTTGTGGAAATCCTACCTGAGAGTGCTTAATGTGCCTGTTGAAATTTATTCCTATCCATTTATGCAAATTGGGTTTGACTATGGGGGATTTTGACCAAAGTCTTTGCCAGGCAGGTAGTGTGGAAGGTGTGTTAAAGATGAGCGGTGCTGAGCAGGCTGCAGTTCTAGGATCCTGGGTTTTTAAAAGTGGATGTTTTCGCTTTCCGACAATAGGGCACCTTCAAGATGTTTCATACTTGGCACCTAACTGGTTTTGGGCCGTGGGATAAGGGGAAGATAAAAAAAAAGGTGTACGTTTTGGGGTTGCTTTCTCTGGAACAGTGATATCTTCAAAAAAGAAAACCACCTGTCTTTTCCACCAGTATCACGTGAATGAAGGTGTGGGGTTTTTTTCCTGTTAGCAGTGCCAGTAGAAAGTAAGTGATGCTAACAAAGTTATTTTGGATTTTCACTGGCTGTCACAAGGAGCGTTAATTTGACCTGAAAGGCTGTCTCCCCTTCGTGCTCAAGTTTAACACCGCCGAAGTTTCATTAGCTTGAGTAAAATGCTGATTAATTTACAGCAAGGTGATTTGGAAGACAGCTGAATCTGCATGCCGTAACTGAAAGTCCATATAGTGAAACCATAATCTGTAACGGAATTTGGATCGTGATTGTAGTGCACAGAAGATAGGGAATATGTGATGTGGTTTAGGAGACTGAAATTCAGATAATTTGGATTCTGGCAGATAGTAAGTTGCAGAGTCCTTCCAGGTCTAGTACCAGGAGGTCAATGTGGCATTTCTTCAAGTTGGTGTCGATTGTTACACACCGCATTAAACACAAGGGGCCCCCAGTTTGCCCGGTTTCCAGGTGCTGTCACGGTACCAGAACAATTTTGTTCCACCACTCTCTTCGGGTTAAGTTAAGCTGGTGCACAGCTTCGCGGAACTCAAGCTGTTTATCGTCTTGTCTGTGGGATTCTTGGTTATGGTGCAAATCGGTAAGACTGGGCCAAACAGGGCAGTGCTGTCCCAGCTGTGACTGGTAGAAGGTACGCTCTGTGTTTGCGTGGTGAGGTAGCGTGCGCTGGCTATTCGTACAGACGACTTCAGGAGTCGGGAAACAGCCGATCACTGAAGCCACATGTAGCAACCATAAGCCCTCACTGAAATACTATCTTCAGCTTGGATTTAACATTCTTCGTCTCCATAGCTACAAGGCTCCACTTGTAAAAGGACAGATATGCACTGTACAGTACTTAAAAATGGTAAGAAAAAAAAAAAATCCTTGTAGTGTCTTCAGCAGTGGAAAGGTTTTCTATTTGGTGGGGGGAAAAAAGGAAAATGGCATATCTCATTTTTTACTAATTTACCCAGACAGACATACTTGTGGGAAAACTATTCTTTGGTACAGGTGAGGCATAGCTTGGGCCCATCCTCCTGTCGGTCTGACTTGCTCCTTCCTTGTGCTCAGACTGAGATTTCTCCCAAAAAAGGACCACTGAGAGGGGAGAAGAGTGTCTGATTATCAAAGTGAAGGCAGGCAGGCTTTCAGAATTCATTGCTTTCAAATTTATTGAATTTATTTATTTTTTAGTACTATTTTTCAAATGATTGTCTGCTTTCACGTGTCTACCCACACACGCACACCTGTAAGCGGCTAAGGTGTCCAAAATTTGTATGTCTTTCAGGGAAGAAATAACGGCTTAGTTCCGTTTTAACCTGGGAAAGATCCTCTCTTGCTGGTAGTTGGTGACAGTGAATGGTTTCTGAGCGTGGCCTAAGGCTGTGTGAGCGTGCCTGTTCCATTCATGGTCATGATTTTGTTTTTAGAGTGTCCAGCTCATCTCATCCATAAACCATGTATTTTCCATGGCAGAACTGGCCTTGAAACAACATGCTTAGGTATTTCTGCAGGTTCCTTTTTTCACAGCAGCTATGCACGTGAGCAGGGGAGGTGGTTGTTTTAAGTTCAGTGAGATTTCTAGCCTAGAACGAAGCAGCAAAGGTGTCCGAGAGCTGCCCTGTACTGGGTCCTTACACTGCAGGAGGGCTGCAGGTACGGTTTGTGTGGCTGCTTTTTGGAGTCCATGCTTTATGAATTATTTCTTGTATTTCAGAGAGCGCTAAAGCCAGGCTTGCTGTAAATGGGAGCAACTTTCTTGGCATCAGTGGGATTATAATCACTGACACCTGGCCTATGGTATTCCATTTAGTCTGTTGGCAAGGGTTTCTGAAAAACTGGATGCTTGTGATTTTGGCTCCAACCATCCAGTTAGGAGACTGCTTCTATCTCATTTTGGTATTTGCTTTGCTTTGTGCATGTGCATCTTATTCCCTCTCCCTTTCATATTTATCTGTAGATTTGCTAAGGGTCTGGGAGCCATAAAAAGCAATTTCATAAACCAAGCTGTAATATTAGCTATTTCGTACATATCACACACGAAATATCTGTGTATAGCACACTGCGAAGGTATATGGGGAGAAGGAACAAAAATCTTTCCTCCTTTCCCGGTGAAGGTTATTCATCTCCTGTTTTCAGGCTGGCAGTTACAAAACAAACAACAACCGACCGAACAAGTGAACATCTTTTCTGTGTTAACTGAGCAGAGTTGATGTGCGGCCCTTTGAGAGACGGTTGACACAGACCCTGTGAGGTTACTTTTTACACTTTCGCTTCTCAATGTCTAACCATACCTCGGCGCTTGGCAAACGAGCCCGCCTGTTCACATACAGCTGCATCTCTGCCGTGGTGCCCCGGTGTTTTCCATTGGAGTGAAACCCAGGGCATTTGTCACTTGTATTCATACGTGCTAAATCAGTCACCCAAAATTACGTTCACTTTGAATTCTGCTTCCTCTCCTCTTGCCAGTGGGAAGAAATAGATTGATAAAGGAATGCAACATATGCGGACTTGGTGGGCTGCTGTTGACCTCCTCCTTTTGAGCCTAATTTAAAAGGAAATGTTGACGTGCCACTGTTGTTTATTATTTATTTATTAAACACCATTACTGTGTTGTTTTGAACAGGATGCAAGAAGGAGAAAACAAAATAATCTCTGTGGCCCAGATACTGTTTAGTCCAAGGTTCCAGTTCTGCGAGGGTGTTTGTGGTTCTGTAACCCAACTTTGGAAGGGCTGCCCAGGGGCTAAGCATGAGCTTATGGGGAATTGTGACCTCAGGAGAGAAATCACTCAATGATTTGGCAGAATTTTTCTTTTCTTTTCTTTTCTTTTTTCTTTTTTTTTAAGAGCGGTGATCGTATTTCCTTTGGTCATCAGCGTTATGTTTTTATAAGGAATACTTAGCAAGGACTTCGTGGCAGAGGTGTAAGTTTGCCATAGCTTGGGAGAATGCACAAGGGAGGTGCTTCCACAGGTAGTGCGTTACAAAGAGAAGAATATGGGAGGTGATGAGTGGGGAGTATGGGAAGCAGTAATTGCTAATTAGATAGCCTACTGTCGTCATTTTAGGGCCAAAGCGGTGCAGTTGTCTTTCCAGTGACCGTGTTTTGGAACACTGTAGGATGGGCATTGTCAATTTAGCTTTCTCATGTGCTTCTGTGCTGTGGCTCCTCCTCTGCCTCTCTTTCTCCACCTCTCTGTGATTATAGATGGACTTGAAATTTTTGTTTGAGTTGTAAACTGAAGGGTGAATCCATCTAATGAAACACTGTCATAAGCTCTATGTTTGTTTAGGGGAGAGTAAGCAAAGGCTAAGCTGATAGCACTCTTCCTCAGTGCGGTATATCTGGAATAAATATGTCGGAAGCGGCTCAGAGGTGAAATCTTTTGGGCACGGGGCCAGCGTGAGGTTTGAGGAGAAGTTAAATTTTAGAAATGTCTTTAGGATTAGGACCAAAGGTAGAAATTTGTGTGTTGCCATTCAGAGGCTTCGTTAGCATTGCATACTTGTTATCGCAAGTGTAATGTCAGTGTACAGAAAGTTGTGCTATAGAAGTACTAGTGATGTAGCAATAAATGCACAGGGGCAAATTTCCCTGGGCTCAGCACTTGTAAAGTGTGAGACTTCCCCAAGATATTACCAAAATGACTGGCCGTATTTCCGGAAGAACTCAGCCAGCTGTGCATCAGCAGCAATTGAGACACTGTAAATTTGAAAAGGGAGCTGCGGAAGAATGCTGAACGCTTCTGAAAGTCTTACTCAGTCCTTATTTAGGTGCCTGGGTGAGAGATTAGCTTCTCTGAAATTTGGTCTTGCGGTACAGGAGCAGCTGAGACCTTGAAAGTGATTTGCTCTGAGATAATGCAGATGATCAGTGGTGAAGGAAGAAGCTAAACCCACATCTCCCACATTTTCACTTAGGCTCGGGAAGTTTCCTAACCGTGTTTCAGACATGACATTTGCACCCCTAGGTCTCATCCGGAGGCTGACAGTTAATTGACAGAACTCTGAAATTGCACTGAGGATTCATAATCTTAAGCATAACGTCCAACTGGGAGGGTAACTGATGGACCATCATCCTCCCTGCCTGCTCTTCACCTCTTTCTCTACTTCCCCTAATTTTGCCACATTCTAGAAACTTCATGGTTTGAGTTATGCACAGTGAGACTGCTCAAATGGAGAGGATGCTGCATTGTGAAAGCTTTCTACAAGAGAAGAAAGTACTAGTATTCCCATTATAATCATGGCTCAGGCCCTACGAAGGATTCCTGCATTGCTGGAATTGTGACAGATGCAGTTTGCCCTCTCCATCTCTCTTTTCCTTTCTCTCACCCCTTCTTCCAGTTCTGCTCAAACTCTGTGATGTGCTGCCGGTATTTTAAGGAGGAGAAAAAAAAAAAGAAAAATCGGTTTTAGTCCATTATGTAGCTCATGCCAGGAGGGAGAACACTGACAGAAATAGCAAAGAAATCTGTTGAACCTATTCATTTGTTGGTTTTTTTTGTTTGTTTTTTCCAAATACACACCAAAAAAATAAAAAAACCCCAAACAACAGAATCTAAAAGGGGCAAACAATCGTATTAGTAAGTATGCTGCTGCTGGAAATGTTTCTCAAACTCTCCTCCATAATAATAGAGTTGACCTAATTCTTGATGTTAAGACTGTTACCTAAACTACGGGGGCTGTTGAGGGCCCAGAGCTGTCTGAGCCGGTCTGGGTGCTGCAAGTAAGCAGAGCTCTGTACGTGCTGGTTTCCTCTGCGCCTGGGCAGCGATGCTCACGTACTCCTTTTGGCAGACGATCTGCCCCGGGTAGGAGAGACCTTCCCGTTCCGAAGCCGTTGGGACCGCGGCGGTTCAGCTCTCGGCTGCGCGGGTGTGTTACGTCCATGGAGATGCTCAGCCCGGTCTGCTCAGGAGATTGCAGCTTTTCTAGCGGGAGCTGCTTGGCATCCGGGAGCGTGCGGCCCTCTCTCCCACTCTCCGCGTCGGAAACGTTTTGACATGAAAAATTCCCGTGTGATTTGTGTTGATAGCGCTACTAACATCCTGGTATTTGGTCATTTCCAGCCAGGTATTTTAGGACTGAACACAGATGGGCTGCAGCAGGAAACGTTTTTGACACTAATCAGCTTTTATCACATCTGCCTGTTGTGCAGCCAAATAGGCTTAGATTGAGTGTAGATCTCTCCATCTACCCAAAAAGATGACTGGATCAATTCTGAGGGATTTCCAGGGAGTCATCGTCTCTGTTCCTAGCTGCAAAATTCCAACTTTGTTAGAAACCAGAGTATGCGGCGAAGGGATGGCGTGAGAGGGTGTTACTTGATGGGAATATTGGCTTCTTGGCCTAACGAATTTGTTGTGTCTTTGCCTTTTTAAGTCACAAGGAAATAGCAAAGCTCTTCCTGGTGGGTGTACCGGTCACACTGCTGCCACGGGCTCTCGAACGGGAATTGTTCCCCCCGCAAGAAAGGCCAGAAAACGCTGCTCGTCTGTAATCTCTCACCGTCTGCGGTATGTTCGAGCTACAGCAAAATCTCCACCGTTGTTTCTTAGTTCAAGTATAGATTTATTTTTGCGGTTCTTTAGATATGTTTAAATACAATTGGCTAGAATATGAGAAGTTCACGGATGCTAGCAAGCCAGAGGGTCTTTCCTAAAAGCTCTGTGGCTCCAAGGCTGCGTCTCTGTCAGCGGGCAGCTTCCTACAGACAATGGCAGGACTTTGCGAGGATGCTGGAACTTCTCTCCTTTGTTTTCTGTCCTTTGTGTGGCAAAAGTTCTCAATCCTCATCTGATAAGTAACGTTATCCTAATTTTTACTTCCTCTGTCACATAGATCACAACCTTATGCCATCTCTTTGCTGTGAGGGTTCCTCTTTTTTTCCTGTTCTTTCACTATCACCGTGTTATTGTTTCCTCTGAAATACACAACAATAAAAAGAAAAAAATATTTCTGGGTTTAGCCTATGGGGGAAACTAGCATGGTCAGTTTGTTTATGATCAAAGATGGACTGTTGACGTTGTGTGCTGGTATAGGTACGTGTTTTGTTTATGTGAAGACCTAAATGGGGAAGACTGAACTTAATCTTGGCTTTAATACTGAATTTTTTAAGTTCTTTTGTCATATAAAAGTACTTAGTATTTTCTGTCTGAACATTTCAACTGCACTGCAAAAGTGTTACATCAGGAGAAAAATTAGATGGTTGTTAAGTCACTTTGTATTAAATGTATTGTGGAACGTGGCATGTCCTTCGTCGCAACAGGCAGAGCTTAGCAATTATGTAGTGTACAAAGATCTTTTGATCCATTCAGCACTGGGTGCGTGCGCAATGCTTCCAACTGCGTACAGATATAAATATACATTGTAGAGAAAGCACTCTCGATCTCCAATTTTTGACAGGCAATGAAAGAGCCAGTTTTCAAGCAGAAGGCTGATTGTATGGTTTTTTCCATGTAAACTCTGGTCAAGATGGAAGAAATAGACTTTTCCTGTATGTTACCTGCCTTTTAATCCAATTAAGAAGCAGGCAATAGAAAGTGAAAGAAGATAAGCTCAGTGTAATGGTAGTGTTATTACTATGACTATTTGTGTTTGGGTAGCAGCTGACAACTCCCAAGTTTAATCACCATATGAAAATATTGAAGGAATCATTTTGTGTCTGGAAGAACAGGACACAGCCGATAATCTAAACAAATAGGGCGTAGAAAGAGGAAGCGGAGACATATGAAGAGTCATTTACTTGCAGGAGAGGAGTTGACCAGTGAGTACTGCAATCCAGGTTTTAAGAAACCTTTGACAATATGCTCTTTATTGGATGACTCCAGCTCTGTCTTGCGCAGAGAAAAGGCCACCCCATGTTCTGTGACTGCACTGTGCGCAGGTTAAAACTCACTCCTGGGCATCGGGCCAAGGAAAGACCTATTTGGCACCGAGTACAAGCTTCAAGCTCTCCGTGGGAAGGTCAGTCTCACTCTTAGTGCCTTGCGCTCTCGTACACCCTCACTCAATTTTTTTTCCAGACTTTTCCAATGCGTAGAGTGTCTTTGATGAATAGACTCGAGTTGTGTGTTTTTGCTCATTTTCAAACTCAGTTCTCATTAAAAATCATCATCTCCTTCTGTGTGATGGCCTCTGAAACCCCAGATGATTCTTCACTGCTCTCATCTTTCACTAACACATCCATTTGGATTATCTTTGTGCTGTGATGGATGCCTTAAAAGGAACCAACAAGGCCATCAAATTCTTGCCCTGGTTCAACTAGCATTTGTTAATGTTCTAAATCATCTTGGGCCTGAAATGTGCTACTTCTTAAATTTAGAACGATGTGATTGCCTGAAGCCTCTCCATGTGTTAATTAAATCATCATAATTGTGGTTTCTTGAGACTGACAGGTTATAAATAGTTCCCCCCCCCCAGTAATTTGGTATGAATGACAGGCAAAACAGCTATTGTTTAAACTGTACATCTGACACTGTCCTGCCCATTCAGACTCTATTTCTCTGCTATTATTTGATTGTCCTGAAATAATCGACGGTGTCGTTCTTAAAGGCAAGTTAATTACCATGCACTTCTCACATTATGTGAAGCTGAGAGAAATGATTTTTCTGGGTCATGATTATCCATTTAATTTAACAAAATGTGTATTAAGGAGTACTGAAGGTCAGGGCAGATGTTCAGTGTCTGTACACACACACACACACACACAGGTCAGAACACACAAAACAAGTCCAAAGATGAATACATTTTAGTAAGAATTTTATTTCCATCTATAATGTCATGTCTTATCCAAGATTTTGTGGAAATAAAAGGTCTCAGTGTTCTTAATATGGTTTTCCTCTGTTGCTCCCGTGTGGGACACCCTTCACCTGGGAAGGTGTGTCCTTGCTGTGCTGGAACTGGCAAAAGGCAGGACGAGTTCATAACATCACACATTGTTTGGAAACAAACTCTGATTACAGGTCTTTGCATTCTTAGCGCCGCGAAGGAAAAAATGCTACAAATACAGAGGTTGACCAAGAATTTGTACAAAGCTCTCTGCTCAACTTCTGATCTTCCTTAGCTTCAGAGCAGCTCTGTCCCATGTGTGTGGGAATGAGATAGAAACGATGTCAGTGAGAACGTCCTCAGGCTTGCAGTATGCATAATCCCATTAGGCAGTTTTGCATTGCTCTCCTTTAATGTGGGTCTGCACGCTGTTTACAGCTCTAATTCGTGGAAAAACCTAAGGCTAGATCTTAGTCTGCCACTGTGGATCCTCCTTACTCTTCCAATTATACAAAGAAACCGCACCATTTTCTTACTTGGACTCTTGAGCATAGAGTTGTGTCACGCTGACTGGCATAGTCCAGAGTTAAATAAGGTTCAAGAATATGTAGGAGAGAGAGCTTCTGTGCAGGAGGCTCAGCCTTTCTTTCCAAGACCGGAGGATGTCCTTCCCCCTTGTGCATTTGGAAAGCAAGGTGATCCACCAGTCCGCTGTGGCTGGAGGCCACAAGATTTAGGACCCGTTCTGAACTCCGCTGTTAATTTACTGTGCGAGCTGGGAGAGAACTTTTCAGTGCAAACTGTCAGACTGTCGAAAGAAAAAAGGAAAGCAAGGTCACGTTGACTTTCATTAGAATTTCAGCATTGAAATCAATCCTTGAACCTTTGAAAATGTCTCCTGTCTTCTTGTAGTCTTTGCCCTCCCCTCTGCTTACCCGCGGGTCAGCTGGGCAGGGTTGCCTTCCGCTCTTCCTCCACGGTGGCGAACAGACGAGGGCTGGGGCTGTAGCTACTACTTTAACATGAAAGAATAAAGTATTGTCTGGAGCCTTAGGGGACTCCTACTGAGTCGGGTTTGTTCCTAGCATAAAAGCCGGGCTGAAGTGCTCTGCTTTGTCTTGGTGCGGTATTAGCACATGCCTATTTAGTTCTTTTCAACTGTCTATACTATATTTCAGATGCAACGGAGACTGACGTACAGCCACTCAGGTGCGCCCTTGTCCCAGGGGTTTTCTGCAGTGCACTGAAATGGCCTGATTTTTAATGTAAATTTCCGATCCATTTCTTTACCCAACATACTCATTTTCTTTCCTGGAGCCTCTAAATCATATGTTAGGCTTCTGGCTTAAAAAGCCACATCAATGTCACATGCAAAGTGAAATGGGGAAATTAAGGCAGTACGTGTGTTTTTGCAGTTGGAACACAAATTGTACAAATCAAAACGGGAAGCAACCCCACTGGCCATTTTGAATTATTAGAAATTTTTATATGAAAACAAAATCTATGGGTATTTTCTTTGCTGCCTTTTCTTTGTTGAATATATTAAGAGTCCCAGTGTGCACAAAGCTTTGACAACCTGAGGAACTGATTAACCTTTTTCTATTTATGATTAGCTCCCAAACACTTATTACATTAGCTTCTGAGAACAAGGTCCAGACTTCTTTGTTTTTCTGTAATAGACAAGGGACTAGAATTAACGTTGCTTCAGTGAGTTTTCCACGTAGGTTATGAGTAAAAGGCAGGCAATAACACTGCGTGTTTCACTGCCTCCCGTGTCCAATGAAGATTGGAGGGGGGGGATATTTTACCCTGGTACACATAAAAAATTTTAAGTGGAGAAGAGGCAGTTAGCCATCTGCTTTGTCTTCTTTTATAGCAAGGGCCACAAAACTTCCCAAAGTTACACTATTTGTAAAACAAATAGTTTATTTTGACTAAAAAGTGCCTCCAGGGAGTTGCTTGAGGACTTAGAGAGAAAACTCCACTTCTCTGATAATTTGTTCCAAAGGTTAATAACCTTCACAGTGAAAAACGTCTTGTCCAGCTGTTAAAATTATTCCTTCCTCCACAATGACATTAAGCTAATCTGAGAGGACGAGGTATCCGATGTTTAATATGTGGCTGAGGATATCTGCGTATGTTACCCAGCTCAGTGAAGAGTGGTTACCGACAAAAGCATAGAAGATCATGTGGAGGAGTATTAAAAATGGGACCAGCCATACAAGAACGAAGTGGAAGCACAGGGAAGATTGTAAGGAGGCAGTGAGTGGAGAGGGCTGGAGAGACTTGAGCAACATTCCGAGATTTGAGTAGTGTTGTGGGCCAGTCAGTAGATGTATATAGTCTTGTCTCTGTTCAAGCAGAGTTTTTTTTCCATTGTTTGCTTAGTTCTCCCTACAGAGTTTGCAGTAGCAAGATTCTGTACAAGCTTCTCGATGGTTCTACTTGACTATAGTAGTAAAAGAATATACATTTCTTGAACTATTTCGTATACATTTCTAAGTACCTTGTTGTTGATAGTGCAAGTTTTTGTCACCTGTGACAATGACTGATGTATTATGGTCTATCTGTGTATGTTTGGGTTTTTCCCTTTGAGCTTCTAGGCAGACATTTTCCAAAGCTGGCTGTTCTGTAGGAAGGTGCTGCATGTTACCCTGCAGATGCACAGAGCGTGCTGGTTTGCATACAGGTATTTGTGGGAGTGTAAATGCAGATGCAGCAGGTATCTGGGCCAACTTTATATGTTCAGAACACACAACGTTGCTTTTCAAAATTATTTTCATCCTGTTACCAGCTTTTACTTCCAAAACTAATGCTATTGTGCTTGTGGAATGCTATGATAGGAAATAATTTTGGTGATGTTTTTAAAAAGCTTTTGATGTCATGTGCACAAATGGTTTATCCCTAGAGTGAAGAGCTGGGGAACAGAGAGAGTAAGTGACCTAAGTCCGGTTTTAAAGCGTGTTGCATTTAAGAACCGCAGTCAGTGGGTTTCCTGCCTGGTTCTCCAGCCTGTAAGCCGTGTTTCTTAGCAGCATAACAGCGGTAACATTTAGGTTTTGTTGTGTGCTTATTATCAAGGACGTGAAGTTAAATTAGCACATGAATATGTTCTTTCCCTGATGTACTTGAAATTATGCTGTTAAATTCCTGTTCAGTTACATCAAGGCCTCAACTGGGGGGAAAAAACAAAACAAAACAAAACAAAGCAAAACTTTTCCTTTTTTTTTTCTTTTTTTTTTTTTCTTTTAACATATATTGTTATTTTGAATCTGCACTGGCTGTGCAGGTAAGGCAGGGTATGGGTTAGCCATATTTCAAACTTAGCATAGCAATTAATTTCTCGCTGTGCGTACGTTTTGTAAGAGGCTTAAAAAGTACTAGTTAATCATTGATGAGTTTTAAAACAGGATAAGCACATAAATAAGGGGTCACATGTGATTTCTGATAGTTTCTTACAGCATGTATTAATTATTTATTAATTCTTGATAAGCTATTTACAAATGCACGCCAGATCTGAAACCTACTCAAATGAGCTGTAGTCATAAAGCAAATAAAAACCTCAGAAAACTAATTTCTGCTTCACGGAAGCAGCAGTTCACCGATTCAGGGGAAACTAGGTTGAAACATTCCATGAACAAAACAGAATTTGTAATTGTTCTTATTAGATGCTGAGATTACAAGTAGAGAGAGGGGACCCGTCAGTCAGTTCCCAGTCTGGAAGAGCACATAGATGCGACTTCTGCAAACGTTTGCCTGCGTGTTCCATATTCTGCCTGGCACCCACCCGTGACGGAGGTCCAGTTTACTGCCTCAGTCGGAGCAAGACGGAGTCGCGTGGAAACCGCGAGTCTTGCAAGGAGACTTGATTTCCCTACAGTTCGGAAAGCTCTGGAAGCGTTAGAACTTGAAACCACAAAACCAGTGCCCCTGCAAGACCATCGTTCCTCTCCAAAACATGGGAAACCCCATCTGGTGGTTTTTGCGGTGACAGAAATGATTCGGTTGAAGTAATTGCCGAAAATGCTGCACTTGTGAGTAGCTGTGTTATGGACGAGCACAGTGCGTGGTGGTGTGTGTGTCAGCTACGTGTGGACAGGGTACTTCCAGATAACAAGCGCAATTTATTCTTTGAATTCCGGAGTCTTCACAGACCTTTCAAAAAACAGGAAAAGAAAAAAAAAATCGGCTTTTCTCTCTGCTTCTGGTTACTGAATCAATATTTATATATTGTGATCTCATTGAAAGCCGGTGTTTATGGCTCGTTTTCCCTGTGCATCAGGCTGTGGCTTTGTTTCAAAGCGCCGCGATACTCTTTCTTTCAGGTAGGCACTTAAATATTTTTCCTCTCTCCTTGTGTTGATTGCTAATTATGTGGATGCAGGGTTTGCTTTGTTTCCTTTTAAAGGCGTTTGCTTGGGACTATTTCATCATCATCTTTGAATCAGACAACAGCACGAATATCAAACAGAGCTGTTAGGAGCTTTGCTTGCCACCTGTCTCCCAGTGAGTCAGACCTCATTTTTAGTTTTTTTTTTTTTAATCTCAACTTCTCCATCCACGTGATGTTTCATCATCGGAAGCGTTTCTTTTCTCCCTTCCCCACTTTTTTTATTTGCCATGTCTCTTTACCTACCTTTGAGCCTCAGCTGATTTCTTCAAGGAAGGTCCTTGAACTTGCCTGATTCCTTTAGAGTAAGGATCCTTGGAAAAGGCTGCTGCTGCTCTGTTGCTGTACATTTATAGCCTTCTAAAAGGCACTTTGAAGTGATACTTCACTCCTCGTGTTTTACAAGGCTACCTTAAATTTTCTAGAAAAAAAAAAAAAATATCACTTTATCCATGAAAAGTTTGATCATTATTTTCCTCCCATTTTTGCTTTTCATAGCAATGATTTATATTTATTGTAGTGTGGCATCATAAAGACTCTGCTGAGTCTGACCCAGCTGTTCCAGATGCTGTACGGACTTTTAGACTCTCTCTGCTGCAGTGAACTGGCTGTCTAAACAGCCTGGACAAATACTTACAAATTTCAATCCAATTATCCCTCAATTTTGTTAAGTGCGGGTCTGTACAGGCCGGTGGAGACAAAGCTGAGCTCGCCCCGCGTGCTCCAAGCTGGCGTGGCACGGGGCGGTTCTAGCCCGGTTACAAATACCGCTCCGTTTGTGTGACCGTGCGTCGGAGGTGAGGGGCAGCGTGCCCTGGGCTCGCATGCCCTGGGCTCACGTGCCCTCCCGCATCACCAGCACCCATCGAGGAGGACCGCTCCTTCGCACCGCTGGTGTCTCTCGCCCTCCTTTCACTGGGAAAGTTCCTGCTCGGCTTACACCCCACATCCGAAGCATCGTTCTGGCAAGAGGTGGGTTTATCCCCCTGTTCCCAACTGAAGCCCCCCCATGTAATACTTGTCTCGCAGCCAGACAGGTCCCCTCGCTGCAGAGTTTCTGGCTGCTTCGGTTTCTTAGTCTAGTGACTAGGCTGTAAGGTTTCTGTGTCTTTCTGCAACTTTTTCCTTTTGTGCCGTTAACCAGACCTTTGGCCTATAAATTTGATTTTCATAATCTCCTTTCTCATGTGCAGGATCCTGTTGGAGCCAAAATACTGTGTAATGGCTTGAACCATGTGGATAGACAACAGGATCAGGACTTACCAGGTTTAAACTAAGTTTTCTCTGTAAGCCATCCAGAATGCCCAGTATCTCTAGTCTGATTCCCATTTTAGAAGTCACATTTTACAAAATTTACCAGAAAGTAACTTTGTTCTCTGGAATGTAATGTCTTGCAGGACATTTACAGAGCCACACTGAGAAGTTTTGCTGTCTTCCTTCAGAAACGTTTGAGAAATTCAGATTTACCACAGCTCGGTTTAGCACACCATTCCTGTTCGTTATCCTAACAGTACGGTTTCTGCCTTTGGCGTGAGGGATCCATTTAGCAGCCAGTGGCGATAACGTCTGGGAGTGTTTGGATCACACAGTCCGGTAGGCATCTGGGGTCGGTGTGAAACGCCGTCGCCTCTGTCCAGTCTTTGGAGATTCCGTTAACCCCGGGGCTGACTGAAGGCTTCAGACCACCTCGACTGCCTTTAATTAACACACACGAATGTGCCTGGGCTTCCCTGAGCGTTGCCTTTGGCGCAGGGGCGGGTCTGTCCTGCCCAGGCGTTCCTGCAGGCACCCGTGCAGCGGGTGCGCGGGAGGAGCCTCAGCACAGCACGGCGGCCGGTGAAACATGCCAGTTAGGAGATTATCTGCATGCTCCCAAAATCTGAGGAACGAGCTATTCAGGAGAGACATACTCTTCCCCTTCATTTGAACTGCTTTAAAACAGCCTTACCACAAAACTGTAGTTTTAAATATATGTGCAATAGCAGAAATGGGACACAAGAAGTATTTATGGAAACGAAGCCTAGAAATAAAAATCGGGGTGTGCCATTCCTCCATTCCAAAATTACAGAAGGACCTTGAAAACCTCTTTGTAACGCTGGTAGGGAGCACTAGTGTGTGCTGACCCATTTTGGCCCCACCGTTTGCGTGGTGCTGAGCGTTGTACGATCAGCTCATCCAACAGCCATCACAGAAAAATAGCTTAGCGGGAACAAAGCGTGAGGTAGAGAGGAATGGTATCAGTTTTAATTGTCACTGACCTCTTGCAGTGCGTTGAGTCATCGCTGCTTTCTAGTAAAAACTGCAGGATCCGAGAGAAGGCAGAGCCCGGTGGAAAGCGCTCAGCCCCTGTCGTAATTAGTATGTCGGGGTAATCCACTCCCCGCTTAGGACGGGCTCGCGGGCACGGCTGCGTGTGTGATGCGCAGGACGTGGTATGGCTTGGTAAAACCGTTTATCAGCAGGCCTGTTTAGCCCAGCTGGAGCATCTCTTCCCACGCCGGCACCCTGGCTCCTTTGGGAGCGTGGCAGGGCAGCGCACCGGGCTCGGGGAAGGGGCAGGGAAGGGTCAGTGCCCGGTACATCTCTCTGAACGGCATCTCAAAGGCAGGAGGCTCTGCCGGTAGGCAGTCCGTATCAGATCTTCCCTCCAATTCGTCAGTTTAAATCCAGCTGTATTAACTACAGATGACAGGAGTCGATGCCCTGTGTGGTGTCCTGCCCTAGCTGGAAAGCACTTGCTCCTTCTCAGGTACTTTCTTAAAGGCTGAATGGAAACGTTTTTCTGCGTTTGTGTGGCACTGTCGTGGTTTCGGCCAGATTGGCCCAGCACTGGAGCAACCAGGAGATAAGTGTCTTCACCTTCCATGGCGACTGAAATCCTTCCTCATATTTCGCAAATCCTTCCTAGAGGATCCTAGGACAGGCACCCAGACCGCTGGGTTCCTCAGCCACGGGATCACGGCAAGAAAAAAAGGAATAACCCTTGCAGAAACAGCCCAGTGCGGAAGCAGAAGGTCAGCAGCTTTGACAGACATACCAGGACTCAGGGACTCAATCATTCCTCCCACCTCAGGTTCCAAACGCTGTGTGGAGGGGACGGCCCAGCTGTTGGACCTGACTGGTGGCTGCGGAGAGGGCTCCTGTCCCTGGAGCTGACGATCTGGAACACTGAATTCCCCCACACAAAGCGTCCATCTGCTTCAGTAACGCACGGCCCAACCGTGCGTGCGCTTTATTTCAATCTCTACTAAATTACATGCAAATGAATAAACAAAATAATACAGCCTGTCCCAAGCTGTTGATATTTATTTCAACGTATGCAAACAGATGATAGCTGTTTTCTCTTAAATACCCCTTATGTCATCAAGAAAGTTGAGAGAAATTTATGTTCCACGGCCTGTCTGTTCTCTCCTCACTGAGGGTCTCACCTCTTCTTTCAAACCTAAAAGAAAATATTAGCGCTTTTTCATTTCTTTTAGGGTTTTTTTTTTCTGTACTTAAAGAGGAAAAAGATAAAATTGGGAAGCGGCATGGTTCCTTTGGAGAGCGCTGCCTCGGGAGCCGCGGGGTCTGGGTCCAGCTCTCCCCCCCCTGTTCAGGACTGAACAAATTGTTCCTTCCCTGTCATTCACCCTTCCCGGTTCGGCCAGCAAACCGCGGCGGGACGGGGCCGTGCGGAGCGGTCTGTGGCCGGGGCTGTGAGCCTGGGTCTCCGCTGGGGCCTCTGAAGGCTACTGCAATAAAAATAATAATAAATTTGCCCTTTTCACATTAGTCTTTAGCTTTTGCTGCCATTTAGAAAAGCAGGCAGCACATAACCATATGAAAATGTCATTTGCAAGCACCTCTGCAGCGCTCGCTGTGGTTTCACGGGACGCTCGCTAGAATGGCATAGCTGAGAAACAGGAATCGTGGAGCGCGCTCCTACGCTGGGGCTGCCTGAGCAGGATGAGAAACAGGCACGCGGGAAACCAAACTAACAGGCTTTTGAACAAGGGGACTAGCAAAGTCGTTTAGAGGAAAATTAAGGAGAAGAGACATTTAAAAAGACTTCCTTATCAACATTCCCTTCTTTTTTCTGTCCTCCCATGGCTTCTGTGGGCCTGAGCTGTTTTTTTCTGTTTTAATGCGTGATGGGCTTTGGCCTTTCTTCTTCTAAGTAATGGCCAATACATTTTAATTGAACAAATCTCATTTTACTTAATGCTTAATAAAAAGATTTAAAGACAATCTATAAATAAAACCGGTGTTTATGTGGATTTTAAATAATTAACATGAAGGTTCCCTTGAGTGTTTTAGGAGCTACAACGCATACCTAATAGCAAGTCGGATCTGGTTTTCGGAATGCTTTGAGACTTCCTTGAGGCATTGGAGCTTCCAGGGCTCGGGCCGAAGTTTGTGTAATAGGTTGTTCCTGGTCCTTGGACGTGCTGTGTTAGCAAGAGACAGCAAAAACTTCGTCTGCCAGTTGTTTTCTGAGTTCCCTGTGGGTTTTGTTTCACTTTGTATACAGACCAAATAAAGGTATTTCTGCCTATTACATACTGAGTCGGCTGCGGTTGGCAGAGGGTTGAACTGAAGTGAGCTGCCTTTTGTGCAAGGGAGACCTAAGTGTGCACATTAGTGATTTCAGCTGAGCGTGGTCATGCCTTGCAGGAATTTTGTCCTTTGAGAATATGAAGAGTCAGACCTTATCGCCACGCTGCGGGTAAGATGGCCAGCGTGCCCCTGCACCCGCCGCTGGCCGGTACCGAGGCCGTAATCTCTACCCAGCGGGATGCTTTGTGCGGAAGTTTTGGCTTTCCCTGCAGGTACTGCGTGTCTGTCCGTCCTGTGCTGGGCTGTGTTTGCGGCGTGTAGCACCGTGACGGTGCCTGCCAAGTCAGTAATTCTCCACTGCCTCGTTATGCTGGTCTTACTATGGGTTTTATCATCGCTGCGGTAAGTAGCACAAGAGGAATTAAGCAAAAGGTATTTTTTGTCTATGTATAAAATTCATTCTGTTTATTCTTCTTCTTATTATTTTTGTAAAATACTAAACTCAATTGCAGATAGAATAAGCCATCTGGTTCCTGTCACAGCTACTGTATATTACATACGTATGGGGAAATTGCTTATTGATTTAGCCAAGTGTGAACAAGTGCTACTAGGAAACCACAAAAGTATTCCTAACACTAATAGATACTATCAGAAGTGACATGCTGCACTTGATTCTTGGCTAGGGGGCATCAACTTTTAACCGAGCATTTTTAAAAAAATCAGTTACTTCTATATGGATGACTGCACTATTAAAGCTTTAATGAAAAATTTCTTGGGAGAAGGAAAGGCAATACACTTAAAGACCATCATATGTGTATGTTTTATTGACCTTACGGTGCTTTATGTGCTAGAATTAGGTCTGGCTCCTGCAAAGTCTTTGAGTTCTTTACTTCAGCTGAATCATCGAGAGAGTATCGCTGTTGACTGCATACTGTTGTTACAGCATCCGCATACGTATATTTAACCAATCATTTGCATGACCTGGATGTTATTTTTAACCAATTTGACAGATGAAACCACTGCAAGAAAGTGGTATGGGGCAACCTCAAAACTGGTGTGTTCCTGCAGTGGTGAACGCATCTCAGTTTTCAAATGAGCTGCTCTTGTAGGACTGAAAGTCAAAGAATTGCAGTACTTTTGGGGACGAAAATTGAAATAGGGACTAAATTGGAGGAGACTGTTTTGTTGTGAGACCATTTCAATCAGAGAATGAAAAAAAGGTACAGAGTCTGTAAAAATGGCCAGATAACAGAAACCGTCTGGTTTTGCTGTGTGGCGTTCCTTAGAAATTCACAGCTGTGAGCGCGACTTCCTGAAGGAATCTTTTCTTTGGACTTCTGTGCTTGCCGCTTGTTTCTGCATTTATGCTGTGACTGTGCTCATCTCACAGATGTTTAGGTGCGCTGTATTCTCCCAACGTTCGTATTTTAGAAACTGTCATCTCATCTTGAATTAATGATCCTGTCTGCTGCCACTGTAACGGAGAGGGAAGTGATATTCACTCACAAACAATAATGGCATTTTGTCATGGTTTCCAAATGGTATCTAGACTTCCTTGAGCGTGAATCATTATTAGTAGAATTGCTTATATATCAATGTATTTTTCTACATTTTAACAAAGTTTACAAATGAAAATGCCAAATAAAGATCAGAAACATCACGTGATTGGATGCCATGAGGTACAGTCTTTCATTTCAGCAAGGAGGAATCGCTTAGCGCAGCGCTAACAGCATTATCGTGCAGCCTTTGTCACCTTTCCTAGAAGAGCAGAGATTCTCTATCTTTTTTCCTGTGTTTCATCTTGTTTTGCATTGTCTGCTTTTTACTTCAGAATTGCCTTCAGCCTCATCACTGTTAATGTCTGGGGGACGTTTTCTTGGTGGTATTTGAAGATGTGTGCTTCTGGCTTAAGTGTCCAGAGATATTTTCACAAGGCCGATATAAGAAATCTACTTACAGATGCTCTGGATTTTTCATTAGTTTAGGAAGCAGGCGACTGCGGCTCACAGTGGGTATCATCTGATCTGACTCCTTGCAGAATGAAATCTGTATGTTTGTGTAGGATTCTGTAGCGATTTTGCTCCTACAATAATAAGTAATTAAACAGCTAATTAATTTTGTGTTCTATTTTCTGATAGAGATAACTGATCTTAGCCTTGCTACATGCATGTAGAGAAGAAGGAGGATCGAGTTTTCAGCAAAATAGTTTAGGACTTTTGGGGTCTGCTCAGTTCAGGTCTCTGCTCTCCCGCACAGGTCCTGTGCCATCTCTACACGCTCACCCTCACCCGGTCCCCGGTCGGGTGGTGGCACTGGCTTTCTTCAAAAGGCAGGGCTTTTCCTGGGGGGTCGCGGGGAATGCAAGGTCGTGTGCTGCCCACGTCAGTGATGCGACTTGATGAAAGAAATTACAATAGATTGTAATGCCAAGATGGCCAGGTATGCGTGAGTTTATAAAGGACCGGGTATGCAGGCACCGTGCTAGGCTGTGCTGTCTGTCTACCTGACTTTTACAAAGTGGAACTGTTCAAGATAAAGGAGCAATTTTGACTCCGAAGTTAATACCGGTGGCCCGTGACCTAATACCTAAAATGAGGAGGGGTGTTTGAGCACAGAGGTATTGATCCAGGCTCTTGGCATACACCGAGATCTGCAGAGATCCAACGCTTGACTCGCGTTTTCCATGCCTGCTTTCCAGCGTAGCGGCTAACCATCCTTGGGAAGGCTTTGCTCCCGGAGCGCAGTGTGGCAGTCTGAAGGCGGTCGTTGCAGTGGCCGTTTGGTTTGTGGCTTCCCCCCCCGGCTCGGAACATACTTTGGGCTGAGATTGGTGTTTCCAGCACAGCTCTCCCAAGGACATCCGTGGATACGACTGCTTTGCAGCTTCCCAAGCTGGCACCGAGTGCGCTACCTCCAGAACGGCGGGCAGCGTAATAATTGTCCCGTGGCTCTCAAACTGGATGAGCTGGTGTTGCTGAGAGGCAGGGGTAGTTAGCCTGGCAACAAGTCCACGTTAACATGGTTATATCCCTTTCTGGAGCTGACCTGAGGTTTGCGCTGGTTGGTTAAACTTGTTTAGGCGTCTTGAATAAGTTGCTACGCTGCAGAGTGGCCTTAATTGTCCGAATGGCGAGCTTGCGATAAGAAGAGACTGTGTTAGTGTAGCAGGTAACCTAATGAAAGTAAAGGTGACCAAATGGCACCCTACCTGCAGTACAAAGCAGTAATCAAGAATAACTCTAGAAAAAAACCAATAACTTGTTTCTGTGTCCACAATGTCTGGTCTGACTGAGCCCGGGGGTGGGGAAGGAACAAAGTGAGATGTGGGAGAGCCTGTTGAGTTGAAGATACAAGAGTTTGTTCATAGTTAAGTTTCTGGTGAGAATGCGATGTCACTTGAGTCATTAAAATGATGTTTTATGCTCAACAATACGTTTTAGCTCAGCTAAGGTGCTACACCACTGAATTAAGCATATAGTGGCTGTGAGGCCTTTGGATTACTAGAAGCTGCATCAATGGCTATAACATATTGATGAAAAATCTAGGGGGAAAAGGAATGTATTTGCTGCAAACACATGGAAGCGCAATTTTCTAAATTCTTAATTTGGCTTTGAAAATATGCCAACTCATCTCTTTCTTCAAGCAAGAGCTCCTCAGCCATTACTCGTCGTTTGCATAGTTCCAACTGAGCAGCTCCGCGTTAAGGGCCCTAATGCACCATTAGCTGTCCGTTGGCCCAAACTTGGGTGTGTTTGCGTGTTGGTATCTGAACCGGGATTCGCCAAGGGAGATGTGAAATAGCACAATCCACCACTCAATTACAGTAGTTTCACGTACAATTAAAAAAAAATACACTGGGATGAGATTGTGGAGTTAGACTCCCAGAAGAATCCAGATACAGGAGATTAATAGCAATGACTCATCTAAACGTAAAATATTTGATTTTCATTTTCACACTGCACTTGATTTAGGAGGCATTCATTTTAGCATCTGTCGAGAGTAATGTATGTACACAAATAGACTGTCAGGAACTGAATGTGATTGCGCGTTGTGTAATGAATCTCCTCTCCGACTTCATTAAACGGAGGCCAAAACCCTTTATGAAACTATGCTAGGTAGTTTTAACAAACAAAGAAAGTGTAACAACCGGCTTTATTAGACATTTCCTTCAGCCGTGAATAGTTACTCACATGTGGCAAAGGCCTCTGGCAGATCCAGACTCCTTGCTCCCAGAGTTTTAGTGTGGGATGCTCCTGGAGACGTTCCAGAGGCCACAGCCAAAGTGTTTGGCCTTTGCAGATGAAAACGGACGTGCATTTTCTGTGGATCTTGCATAAAACGGACATGCAGTCTATTCTCTTTCATGGATCATTTACCTGGGGCCCAGAACTATTAAAAAATGCAAATGTTGAAAGTTTTGAAAGAAAGCTAGATGGTTTTTTGATGAAAAATAATCCTCCTTTCTTTTAGCACAAAAACGCAGGCGTGTTTGCTTGCATTAGTGCGCTTTGGGCCGAGTTTGACAGCTGTGAATACCAATGTTCTCTCTTCCAAATGGTAGTGGGCTACTCTGACATTGAAAATTTCCCCTAGCTTGTTTCTCGTCTCTGTAACTGAGGGAAGAATAAAAGCAGTGCACTACCTGGCATGGCCGTTTGGAGCATATTAACCTGCCGTGGTTATGGATATGTTACATTTGTCTTGTGTGTAGTGGAGATTTTATTAAATTAAAAGCCTTTCTTAACGGTAATGCTGCACTTCCTCAGAGTTCGTTCTTTCTGAGTCCCAGAAGCAGATATTAAAGCTTTTAATATCAAATAGTTTTTTGGGGTTTTTTGGGGGTTTTTTGGTTTGTTTGTTTTTTTTTATTTTTCTTCCTCCTTTCTGCAGTAATTGAGCAGTAAGTTGATCAGGCTTGGGCAAGTACAGATATATTTAGTGGCTTTTGACTTTTCTAATCTAAGTAACATCAATATGATGCCTGTGTGGCTTCATTACTCGAGTCGCCTGGTTATCGGAGCGTCTGCTGGAACACTCTGAGGCCCACGGAAGGTTCTGGTATTCTGTCAAACCAAGAGTCCATCAGATCTTACCTGATAAGCTTTAGCTGGTGCGATCTCCTGTGTGTCAGATAAAGTCACACCTCTGTTTCAAAGCAGGATCCTTTAAAATGGCAATAAATCATCTCTCTTTTCATGTGCTCAGCAGCAAGGGAGCTGTTAATACTTCTGCCTGGTACCTAATTTGCGCTGTGAGTTTTACTTCGTGACAAAGGATCAGCAGATACCATGTTCAACTGATCACAGCTCTTCCAAAGAGTGTAGGTGATATTGCTCACTTACGGTAAAAATAATTTAAAACTGAATGCTCCACTTAGTTAATAATAATGCTTAAGCACATTACATCTTCAAGAAGCTGTACAAACATTAACTAATTAGTACCCCCAACTAATACATAATACTCCATCATGGTATGTAATTATGTATTACTATTAGAGCTGGAGGAATTATTCGTTGTGAATAAATTATCCAGGAAATTTTGCTTTTTTCCCTTACTGTTGTGAATTTCCTTGCAAAATATTCCCAGGCGTTGTGGTTGCGGTTCGTCTCACCTTTGCCATAATGATGTCGAAGGTATCCTTTATATTCTATGTCATCACTTCCTTTAGTCAGTCAGTGCTGTTTTGTGACTGTTACTTATGTTGTAGCAGCGGCTCCAGGCCCAGTTGAGCGCAAGAGCTCATCGTGCGAGGTGCCGGACGGTCATACTCATTGACCCGAATGGGAATTGTAGTGAGGAGGAGGAACGAAGTGGTGAGAAGGGAAATGGCTACGGAGGGAAGGAATAAACAATCATGGAGCGTGTCAAGTAAAGCCATTCTTTGTGATTGTATTGGAATTAAATGCGGGTTTCTTGAAATCCGTTCCCTTAGACAATGTCTTTTCTCTTAATTAGGTCATAACAATATCGCAATGTCACAGTAGCTGCTTAAGTCCCCAAAACCTCAGTTTTCTTATCTCTAAAATAGGTCAATGTTTACTGCCTTGACACGGGGGTGTTAGGAGGCGTGAAGGCACATGGCTTTTGGAACAGAGGGAGCTATTCAGATAGGGCCCCTGTGTTTCCCAGGCCCTGAGCTGCTATTCTGTGTGGAGATGGCTTGCCTCTGGTTTTACAAGCTGTTTGCAAAGAGCCGACGTGGCAACGTGCCTGGACGTCCCAAAGCAGTTCTGCTTACCGATTTCTGAAGTGCTTCCTCGAGAAGCCCTACCGTTCAGCAGTAACACACGCGCGCACAGATACACGCACCAGGAGGAAAGTAGAATCTGTCAGTCCTTCTTTTCCAAATGTCTCTGTATTCGTATTTGCTATTTAATTCTTGTTGCTTTACCAGCGTTTTTCGGAGCATGAGTGAGATTGGAAGTGTTTAATCTTGGAAAAGAGAGGACTAAGATGAAGCATGATTAAAGTATTCTCAGTAATGACTGATTTGGAGAATAGTTATTTGGAGCTTCTCTGCTGTCTCATTACTCAGAAATTAGAAGATAGTGAAAGCGAAAGATTGGAAACTAAAAAAAAATAAATCAGAAAAAATACTTTTTTTCACTGAAAGAAAGAAATCTGTGGAAGTGATTGTCACGAGATGACCATAGATTGAGATTTCCTTGCTTTAAGGAGGACTGAACAAGAAAAACTTAGAGTGTTACTGGTAGTGTTTTAAAAATATGCACAGATATAAAATTTCATTCTTCGTATCTAAGCCAGTCTCAGATCGTGAGGAAAAAGATGACTTTCTTGTTTGGTAAATTATTTTCCATTTTCTTGCTGTCGAGTTTCTTGTGGCCTCAGTTGATCTCTCTGCGTTTGTATGATGGAGCTGAAAGGCCCTGGCTCTGAAATACCGTGGTAGTTCTTTTGTGTCAAGCAAGGTTGTCCCTTTATGGAAAATGCCACTATATATATATTTTTTATGGCACCTACTCCCCTGTCTGCCATAGTCACACTTCTTGTTAACAGTTGCTCTGATTTTGGTCGGCTGTTCAAAGCCCTACACAAAAAATTACCACTTTAATTTTCTGTGTTGAATGCAGACGGAACAGAGGGTAATGGATCTGCAAGGAAGCCTCTCATTTCTTCCTCTTGTCGTTTTTTCTGCTCTATTTTGAAGAAGAGGAGGTGAAAACACAAATATGGTCCAAATGCAGTCTGTTAGTCTGTGAAAGCTCCGGGGATTATCGTGGTGGGCACAGCATCGTTAGGGTAACCACAGCAACTAGGTGGGTTTTTGCGTTCTTTGCAGTGAGTATCAGAAAATGCCACTTTCTTGTCAGACGCAGTGAATTTATAAATATCTGCCTGGAACGTACTTTCCTGAATTGTTCCTCATAGTTTGGCACCGACTGATTTTAATGGCGTTACATTAAAAAAAGGTATAAAAAGATTTTATTGAGAAAATAAAAGGAAGGGCGTACATGCCTCAAATAAATGCGTCTGATCTGATTGCAGAATTCATGTTCACTCCCTACAGGTGTAGTTAGCTGTCTGATCTTCAAAGGATTTCAAAGAAAAAGGCATTAATTAATCCTCAAAGTAGCTCTCATGCATGAATCTTGTCAAGAAGTAAACTACTCTGTTAAGTGACGATGGGTCAGAAGTCTCTCTGCCTGGGTAGTTTCCTTTCCCAAGTTAAAGGACTGACGTCTGGAATCAGATCATTAGAATCCAGAGCATCTTTTGGCCATCGCCAATTTTTCTGAGGCTTGTGGGTGGAAAACTTGCTGTTTAGTGGCCAAAGAGGAGGATTTGAGTGCAATGGATGAGCGCTCAGATGTAGGCATCGACTCCTGTGCTTTTGGGGAGCAAGGGTTGATATATTAGAAGCCCTGGCTGAAAATAGAGCGTCTCGTTGTGAGAGGAGTGGCCTCGGTCGAGGGAGATTCCCCGAATGCCCCGAGCGGTCCCTGGGTAGCAGGGACAGGCGGCGTGTCCCTGCTCTGCCCCAAGCGTGAGGCTGCTCTCCTGCGTTTCGCTTCCAGTTGTTTTGGCGTGGCGTGTCTGAAAAAGATGTTCATAAATGCCTGTTTCCTTGACAACCAAAGACTAACATATGATTGGTCAACTGATAAATATTTTTAGGATTAAGCACAATTTATAGCCTGTTGCCAAATTTTCCCAGGAATAGGATATTCAAGAAGATCTGAGACCTGTTCCTAGCTTTTGCACAGGCTATCTAGACTTGTCTAAATCTAAATGTGTTTTATCTTAGTTTTATACTCTTTACTGGTTCTTGAAGCTATCAAATCCAAGTGCCTTCTAATTAGTCACAAGAAAAAGCCTCCACGTATTCTTATGTACGCATGTATGCATAGGCACGCTTTGTTTCTTCCACTTACAGAAGTAGTCCCAAAATGATCCTGGGAATATTACAAAGGGCTTACTCTGACAACGTTAAATTAAAGAAATTGATGCTTTTTAATTTCCCTGGCTATGAGATGAGAGCAATCGTGCTTCTTTCTTTTTGTCCATATGGAAATTCACTATTATATGCAACTGTCATGGATACTAATGGGGGCTACTTAAAAACTTATGCTTTTGATGAAAATTTGTGGTAACACTCTGAATTTCATGGGAAAATGGGGCAAAGGTAATAATTCGTGCATTTTTTTCTATCCTGTCCTACTCAAATATTAATAATATCTCTAAAATACACTAAAATTTGGGGTGCCTGCAATTCCTGCATTTAGGGAGTTCTTTGAGTCTAGTTCTCGTCTTATTATTTAACTCTTACTGTTAAAAAAAAAAAAGCTAGCAATAACAAAATTCAGACTAACTTCTCTCTCCATATGTCCTTTCCCTGCCTTGTTTTAATTATTTAGCTTGTAGGTTATGGAAACAGAAAAATTCTTGCGGTGTGAGTGGCACAAAGGGGAGTCAAGTCCTAATCTTGTTCGGTGATTTAAATCTGCCTTAGTTAAAATGGTGTTTGAATAATCTTTGCCCATTGTGCTTTTTTCCTTTACTTTTTTATTTGTTGGTTTGTTTGCGTGGCTCTGATCAACTGAAGCACAGGAAAAATGAGGGATGAATCTGGAGCGGTGTCTCGGTATCTAAGTTCTGATTGGTTTCAATGGGCTGAAGAGAGCCAAATAAATGAGGGTTATTTGCCCAAAGCTGCAGCGGTTCTGGGGTACAGCACAGAGTTGAACACCAGTCTTTGAAGCCTAGGCTTGTTCCCAAATGGGTAGGCTATCCTTCTTTACAAGGCACTCATGCAATAAAGAATTTAAAAAAAACTTTATATAGTAGACGGTGAAGGGATGGGCAGCTGAAAGCAGGAAGATCTGTAATTTTATATTCCTTTTAACAGATGCAACACTTTTTCTAACAGAATGCTTTGGCACAAGGCAAGACTGTATTTTTCCGAAGAGCACAGTGCTCTTCATGTTATTGTTGCACTTAATATATCAGGTCAAGCTGCTTTAACACCTGGTTCAAAATTCAGCATAGTTGAGAGAATACAATCACCTTATTTTCTTGCATGAGTCAACAAATAGATTTCGTTAAGTAGGCTGAAGAAATGCACAAGAAATTCCTCCCGTGTAAGGCAAAGGAAGGCATAGCATAAACCATCTTCTGTGGTTTGAAGGGCGTATTTAATCAAGTCTCTCTTCTTTTGGCTTTTTAATTTTCATTTGATGTGTTTTGGTTTCTTTATCCTAAAGACCTTAGTTGATCAAAAGTTCATAAAAGTGGTCCGTGTTGGCCAAGTAGAAATGTAGCTGAACAGCAGCACTGAAAGGTCATATTAATTAAGGGATGGAACTCAGCAAAGCTGTCTTAAATTGTTTCAAGCTAATAGAGTCATTGTCATAACAAATTAGAGCATAGCTCTGTTTTTTGGTACCAAGCTATCATTTGTGGAAGGTTCAGTGTTAAGAGGGAGTTATGAAAATAAGATTCCTTTATTTGCTTTGTTAACTTATTGCAGATTATGATTGGGGGATTTCTTAAGGACAGGTTTGCAAATTTTGTGTTGAGCACTTACGGAAAAAAAAGGGAACGGTGTTCTATGTGCTGGGTGCCGAGCACTTGGAATTTGAGCCTCAAGACTGCAGATTTAATTGACTTTCATAACCTAATTTTGTAACAGTTTAAAATCATTCAGTCACTGTTTTAATTTAATATTTTATTTTTACATTGAAAAATAAGTCTAGCTAGGGAGAAATCTATACTGGGTCTTGTCTCGCTTCTTCCAATTAGTCTGTAACTTGCTGCCCCTAAATAGTCTTGCAGGGTTTTTTCCTTCCCTCATGCTCTTTTACACCATGGAACTGATGCAAGTGTTAGAGAGAGGGACGCTTCAGGTCCCTAGAATCAGCTTGTACAGAAGCTTTTATCACCAGATCACAGAATCACGGGGGTTGGAAGGGACCTCTGGAGGTCATCTGGTCCAACCCCCCTGCCAGAGCAGGGTCACCCAGAGCAGGTTGCACAGGACGGCGTCCAGGTGGGTTTGGAATGTCTCCAGAGTCGGAGACTCCACCACCTCTCTGGGCAGCCTCTTCCAGTGCTCTGCCACCCTCAAAGGAAAGAAGTTCCTCCTCATGTTCTGATCGAACTTCCCATGGTCAAGTTTGTGCCCGTTACCTCTTGTCCTATCACTGGGCACCACTGCAAAAAGCCTGGTGCCATCCTCCCGGCACCCTCCCTTGAAGTATTTGTAAGCTTGATGAGGTCACCTCTGAGTCTTCTCTTCTCCAGACTAAAAAGACCCAAGTCCCTCAGCCTTTCCTCAGAAGAAAGATGTTCCAGCCCCCTGATCATCTTTGTAGCCCTTTGCTATCCCCTCTCCAGCAGTTCCCTGTCCTTCTTGAACTGGGGAGCCCAGAACTGGACACAGCACTCCAGATGTGGCCTCCCCAGGGCAGAGTAGAAGGGGAGGATGACCTCCCTCGACCTGCTTGCCATAATCCTCTTGATGCACCCCAGGATGCTGTTGGCCTTCTTGGCCACAAGGGC
>VFFE01008899.1:232151-288646 GCA_008921705.1 Burhinus oedicnemus | reverse complement strand
GTTGTTGCTCTGTCCGTAACAGCCACGTTCTAGTCAAAGCCATTTCAACTCAACTAGTAGAGGTCCCGCTCTTTGTTGTCCTTTGCCTGATGCAAAGCTCTTTATACAGGAGGAAAAAAAAAAAAAGTGTGAAATTTGTGTTCTGTCAGAAAGATAATGATTAACATCCTGTTTTCACAGCTCTAAAACAGAGCTCAAAGTCTAGGGGCAATGAATAACATGAATAAAATAAAGAAATAAGATATTATCTCAACTGCTGCTGTTGAATGGCAGAAGTGACGGCAGCCAGTGCGTTACCTTACAGTGGAGTGCAGCGGCCAAAATCTGCCGGTATTTGGTGAGACAGACTGTAGGATTTAGGTCTCTCAGATATTTTAGTTCTTTTAGTTGCTAATTAAAAAATAAGTCCTGAGCACATATTTGGTGGCCATATGCAGCTCTGAATGATGAGAATTCCTTTGTGTCCTTTGTGGTCGCATTTCTTTTCTGTGTTGGGGTTCCGTGTGTGCCGTTTCAGTAGCTGGCTTAGTGTTACGGGTAGCTTGGTTCTAAGCTAGGCTTGCATTATAACCAGCCACCTTTAAAAAATGAACAAACAAAACAAAAAAAACCCTAAAACCAACCCCCAAACCAACTGTATCATTCAGACGTAAGCCAGAGGAAGAAACAGATGGAGTCAGCTGGGGTCAACTTTCATTCAAATCTCTGAAGCCTTTTATGCCACAGATACCCTGTGCCTCAGCGCTCTATGTTTAAAGTAGAAAGAGCAACTCATAATGGTCCAAAAAGGGTGCCGTTAATATCGCAAGACTGCTAGTTGATGGAGACCGTAGAAGTACAGTGTCTTTAGAAAGAGGCACGTAGAATGGACTTAAATGAAGGAAAAGGCAAAAGGTGTTCGAAAGCTTGCATGCATAAATTCAGGCTCTTTTTGGATTTAGTTACTTTTCCAAGGCTGGGGGAGGATAGCTGTTAAAAGAATATGAATTGTAAATTCCTTTAAAGAACACTTAGAATTCTTTTTCCTCTTTAAGAAATAGGAAAAGAAAGGGGCCCTCTATAAATCTGAGATAATGGGCAAGATGCATTCCAGAAAGGCAGATGTACGGTTTCATGCCTCAGGATGGCATTGGAAACTCTGTAATCGTTACCAGTGCTTTTAGTTTTTCCTACTTGCTGTTCTGTTATAGTAGCGATAGGAAAAAAGACAACCATCAGACAGGTTTTTTGAAAAAAATCTGTTAAGTACCATCCTCCAGTGACATGGGCTGGGTTTTCCATATGTTCTGGCTCAGGCAGGCTTTGGAAATGGGAAGAGGCTGTTGGAGGGGATTTATCACAGTTAATTAGGAATATCAAACATTATCGCAAAACACTGGAAATTTTGGATATTGCTCCTGAATCATCTTTAGGTTCAAGACAACTTGGATTTTTTTCAATAGACTGCCTCTTTTGTGTCACGGGATGTTCAGAAAGAGGCATTGCTGTTATGAAAGTGATGTATCTCGTGATATTTAACACTGCTAGGACTGGAAAGAAATTATTTTTTCCATGGGGTCTTTAGGCACTTCTGAAACATTAAGTGTACTAAATGAGCTTTCAGAAATACCTTTTCCTCTTCATCCCCAGAGAAATTAATCTGAATAGCAGAAAAGCAAATTTCTATTCCAACATATATCTGGCTTCTGTCTCATAGGAAGAAAAAGATCTGATGTTCAGATGTGTTCCCTAGAAAGATCTGCAAAACTGGTATCCCATGGTGCTGGAGGATCAAAGAAATTATCAACATGTATCAAAGGAGAAGGAAGCCTTGACCATACAGTATAGATTCAGATTTTAAGCCCTACTTAATGATTGAGATAAAACATGGGTTGGGAGATCCAGTTAAGCAAGAAGAAATAATTGAGCCAAAGCCACAGACAAAAAGGTGTTGCTGCAGCTTGAGTTCTGGTTTAGAGAGGATCCTTCTCTTTCTAGAGCAGTTGAAAAACAAGTTAGTATAGAAAATTTGGAATTTCAATGAACATTCACAATGGAATGTGGTGATTCAGAGAACGTCTTCCAGCTCTGAGGCAGCCGTCGGAGACATCTGGTGGGTCAGCAACGAAGTTACAAGTAAACTTAATAACAGAAGCTGGGGGGTGTTAAGGGGGGGCTGCCAATATATTGGGAGTACTCATGCTGGATGTATATGTGACCTCATGTTCTTATTACAGTAGCATATGGGGGCTGGCTCCATAAGACCTAAAGAAGTTCAAGTCCATTGAAAGTTTTGCTGAGCTCGTTGTACTGTCAGCTTACACTGGTGATGGCCTCTCTGTGGTGCTGGGAATTAGCGGTTGGGTGTTCTGAATGCGCAGGACGTCTCCCATCTAAAGAAGTTCCATCTAAATATGCGGAGGAACTTCTTTCCTTTGAGGGTGGCAGAGCACTGGCACAGGCTGCCCAGAGAGGTGGTGGAGTCTCCAACTCTGGAGAAGTTCCAAACCCGCCTGGACGCCGTCCTGTGCAACCTGCTCTGGGTGACCCTGCTCTGGCAGGGGGGTTGGATTGGATGATCTCCAGAGGTCCCTGCCAACCCAGGTGATTCTGTGGTCCCGTCCCCACCCCTACAAGTCAGAAGTTCACGTTTTCAAGACTGACTAGAGGAATTAGGCAGGTGACAAAAGAGTGGCTAAAGTGTCGCTGTTGGCCGTAAGAAAACCTCGCATACAGAGAATTTGAGGGCTACAAGTAGAAGGAGTGGAGAAGTTTCTGGTCTGTGAAGCAGTAAGTGATAACGTTAGACATCGGTCCTTTTCTGATCATGCCATGGGTTAGTTTTATTTCTAATCTTGAAAAGGAAGTGTGTAACGGGGTGTGTACAGACTCCTGATATTCAGCCCTCAGGAAAAAAAGTAACCTCGACTTTTCCAGATACTAATTCTTATCCCTGACCACATCTGCTCCTGTCTTATGAGCACCTCTCATTCTCTCTGTTGTCTTCTTTGAGCTGTTAAGAATCTCTCTAGCAGAAGTCCTGAGAGCAAAATGTTTGTTTTTTGCAAGTAGTTGCACTGTTGCAGTACAAACGTGAAAATAGATCTGCTGAACAACGACTGCACACACCATTCATTAAAAAAAAAGCATTTTCCACTCATCCATCTTTTCTTGTCACTACTTTTCAATACTAAGGTTTACTTTATTGTTGTAAAAGGTACTGTATTTATGATTTTTATGCATGCATTAAACAATAGGGCCTTTTAAAAGTAAGGTGATAAATTTGTTGGCTTCACAATTACTGGAGTACTGGGCCTCCAGCTTGACAGGCTGCCCAGGCAGTGACCACAAAATGCAGCTGTTAAGAAAGGCTGGAGTTGGAATGACATCAGACTTGCTAATTTGGAAATCTCGTGGAGGTGAGTATTTGCTTAGGTGGCTGGCTGTTTATCATGAATTTTGCAGTCATGACTTGAAAGCCTTACAAGAGTTAGAGGACAAGATGAGAAAAATACTCTTCACAAGTGAATGAGAAGGCTGCGAATGTTTGGTTTCCCTGCATGAAGAACAGGGACTGATGGTACAGGACATGGAGAAATCCCTTTCCTGAGGGGGATGTTGCTCTGTGCTAAGCATAGAAATTACAGGCATTAAACAAGGATGATGCAATCTGAGGGCAAATGTGTCTCCTATAAATGTTTTGCACGGCTGCCTTGGTGGTGTTGGTGGGAGGAATATGTCAGTGATAGAGCCGTTAATGGAACGGGGACACTTGAGAGGAACGTAGTCAACGAAGAGCAGGCTTTGAGTGGCTCTGCCTAAGAGAGCTGGGGAGGACCTTTGTTTCTCCCTCATCTCTGGCACCAATCTTGTCTTGGCACTTCAGAAACACATTTTATCATTCGCTTTTTCCCTTCCATTCGGGCTAGAAGTCAGGGTGGCATGTAGGAGATCTCCAAGGAGCGAAGTTGTAGAACAGACTGGAGAAGGACAGTTCTACAACTGGATCTTGAGGGGTATTTTTTTTCAGATTTATAATTTTATAAAAGATTTTTTTCCGGAGCAGGAGAATTCCTGGAGAGAAATAATTAAGCTTCAGCTGTAAGCCCTCAGATACCTCATGCATTGGTAGTACAAGATACTTTGTCAGGAAACCGAGTTTGTGTCTCTTTGCCCTGTGTTTGCATTGTACTAATCCCGGCCCTGGGGGGTTTTGTTGGTTGCCTGCAGAGACCAGTAAGAAAATACCTTCCCCCCGTCCTTGGTGTGTGGCAGCTTCTGCAGGGAGCTCGATTTCTTTCCTTTGAGGTACTTGCAATCGGCAAGGGCCACAAATTAAATTTAGGGTAAAATTTCTCAGGTGCCTGTTCAGTACACGTCGTACCTGGGCTCAGGATTAAGCCAGTGATCGTACTGGGAGTCGAGGAGCAATATTTCCTCGAGGCTCAGTTGCCAGCAATATTCTACCCTCCTTTGCAGCGTGGGGCAAGGCTGGAGCATTTCATTCCTCATCAGCAAATCTCCTGCTCTCACAAGGATCCTTGATATCTTTTGTCCCTTCTGCAATTTTTTCCTCTTACTATAGAACTTAGGTTTTGTTCCAGAAGTAGTGTCTTGGCTGTGGCGTTTGTATGAGCGGAGTGGTTGTGAGGTTTTGGCTGGTAGAGGTTTCTGTTGGGTGACTGGCCTCAGGGTATAAGGGACAAGACTCTCTCACCTCTAGTCTCATGTCTGGTCTGGCAGGAGGTGTCCCTGCCCATGGCGAGGGGGTTGGAACTAGATGATCTTTAGGATGCCTTCCAACCTAAACCATTCTATGATTCTATGTTGCTTGTATGAGCATCCCTACCGCTAGAGATCTTTGGGATTAAGGCCTTTATTGAAGTCAGGTTTATCAATACTATAATGAGTCAAATAAAAACCATGAATGAACCTCTGCATGTGCACCATTGGGCTCCCAGAACTAGAAACTTTTCCGTTACTTGCATGCACAGACGTGGCTTCTGTGTTTTTAGAGTAAGAGCCCCTAATTCCTGTTCTGGTCTAACCCACCTCTCTGGAGTCAGGTCTAGGGCTGCCTGCGCACCGGCGATGGGCGCGGGGCACATGGCCCTCGCTGTTTGGACTGCTCGAAAACCTTAACACGGCAGTCACGGTATTCCTTTGCGTATAACGTTAATAGTTGAAAAGTAAAAACAGAGAGTGCATAAGGTAAAGCTGCCATTTTCCGTAGCCCTGTTACTGCAACATATGCAATGTCTTGTGAAAGAAAAGTGATCCCAACTGTTCTGTTTAATTTGTTCTGTTTCATAACTGCGTTCATGTTCCCCATTTCAATAAAAACCGTTTGCTGGCAGCGCAGAAAAAAGTGAGGGGAGGAGGGAAGAGAAGAACGAGAGAAAGCAAAGTGGCTCGACAGAGTTAGAATTAGCATAATCAGGCAAAGCATAATAAAATGCTTTGCAGTGAGGGCTCTTTTGCATAATGCCGTCTCATTGAGGTGTTGGTGACGATGGACTGGGGGGAAGGGGAGGCGAGGACCCGGTGAAGTGGGGGAGTTTGCCATTGTGACTGTCTGTTGGCAGCCTCTTCTCAACCCTGTCTCCCGGAGCAGAACGTGGCAGGGAACTACAGCGAGGAGATGAAACTTGATGTGAAG
Organism: Burhinus oedicnemus; assembly: GCA_008921705.1. Taxonomy (NCBI): domain Eukaryota; kingdom Metazoa; phylum Chordata; class Aves; order Charadriiformes; family Burhinidae; genus Burhinus; species Burhinus oedicnemus. The sequence continues at coordinate 283,008 of VFFE01008899.1, read as the reverse complement.
CGTCTTGCTGTTGGAAGAAGGGGTGGGTTGGTTTGTAACAGCTTGTGTGTATACGTGAGAAGGGGCGGGGGGGAAAGCTGTTTTGAGGGCTAGTAGCCTTCACAATAATTCAAGAGATTAGGTCTCATAGACCAAACTGGATACAGAACCGTGTAATCTCACGCCTGAAAAGTTCAGGACTTTGGGGTGAAAGAGAAATTGGTGAGATGGCTTATGGGTTATTGGTGCGATTCTGTAATACTGGTTTTTAGAAAATAGACAAGAGACAGTTTTGATGCCTACCACTTCCAAGGCTTCATTTTCAGCAGCGCTTTGCTTCCCTCCTGCACACATTCGTGCCCCAGCAGGTGTAATACCCATTTGGCTTCTTGGAGTCAATTCTTCACGTTTGCTATTAGTTCCAGAGGAAATCCCGTTCACGTAGGCAAGCTTCTGATTAGCCTTTGCCATCGGGACAGTATTTTGGGTACTGGCTTCCAGTATTTTAGCTCTCACATGACCAAAGAGTATTTAATCAATCCGTGATTTAATCAGCAGCTTTGTTTACCAACACACTTTAACCAGATTGGTGATTAATGGCAGCCATTAACCCTCTCGCAAAACCATAGGCCTGGTACGGTGGGGCTGCAGGTGTCTGAAGAAGCTGATTCAAATCGGATACTTTTTCCCAGGGAAACTTCAGTGTCACCCAACATTCACCTTGTGCGTCCTCCGCAGCCCTCCTGCTCCCAGGCGCGGTTATGAAGAAGCCTGTGTTTGGTCTCCCGGGTGTCGTCTTCTGCCTGAACCTGGCGAAGAGTTCAAAAGAACTGGAGAGCGTGGCTGGGCCTAGTTCTTGGGAACATCCCCTGAATCTGAAAATTTTAGTGAAACTGAAAAAGAGGGTTGAGAAAAGCTAAATAAGGCATTTCTTTTTGTAAGGAAAAAAATTTGTCATAAGCAAAGCTTTCTGCTACAAAATACTGTATTTAACTTATACACCGCTAGCCAGGCAATCAAAACAAAAAAAAAAATCCCATTTTTAACCTGCACTTAATAATAAAATATTTTTCCACTTGAAAGGCTGTTTATTATTTTACGTGAATGTTTTGATTTAAAAAAATGAGCTCAGCATTTACAGCTTAAAGATTTTTTTACTTCGTGAATTTCTGCAGTTGCTATTCCAATATTGGAACAGAGAATAATTATGACAAAACAAATCCCATCAAGAAAAAAATAGTTCCCCGGAGAATTCTACTAAGAATCAGGAAATTTAGGCTCAATTTTCTATCTAGACCTGTTTTTTCTGGTAACCACATGTTCACCACGATATCCACCTCTTTGTGGGATGAGGGGTTAGATCTGTTTGCTAGTTAGTAGTGTTTGGGACTGTTGAAGATAGTATTTAAAAATCAGGCCATTATCTTAGTACCTTCTTCTAAGGACTATTCCTAAAGATGTTAAGGGCGAAACCATCCCACTTCATCTAAACAGCCCTCGGGGAATAACGGCATCAATTAGCATAGAATTAACAGGTAAATTTGGCACTTACCAAACTCGTGAGGGTGACAAGTGTCGAATGAATTCAGCGCGGGGTTTTGGGTTTTTTTCCTTCTCCGGTACCGCACCCGCCGGGGGAGTGTTGCATCCTGATCATCCTTACGTGGAAAAAAACCCGATTAAACAAACTGTGTGGAGTCTGTAAGGAATCTGGGGCAGGGTCAAATGTTTTGATTAAAGATCCGTAAGCGAGTGGTGGTGTGCGGGTAGAGCTCAGCTTTTTCATGGCTACCAGGCGGCCCGTAGCCAGAATGTGTTCATGTGTTTATTCACGCTGCTGGAGGTGGTTAACGGTGCCGGGGTTTGTGAGGCTTGAATCAAACCTATTCCATGCACGTTACCGTAATTAGGTCAGATACAATGCACAGGCAGAACACAGCTGTTTTACAAATTAATCATGGTTGAAAAGAGTCTTTCTTGCGAAAAACGTTGTGTACTGCATTTTTGAATAGTGGAGTTTTTAATATATATGATCTCGGTTCTTAGCCGTTCTTTTCAGGACAGTGTCCCACTGGTGCGGCTCGGCAGCAGCGCAGTCAGTCTCGTCTGCTCTTCCCGTCCCGCTCGGACCCTCAGGGCGTCCAGCTCGATCCCGACAAATCTAGCTTGAGGAAAGGAGGACTCGGACGCGGTGTGGGGACACGTGCTGTTCATTTACCGAGTTTTTCAGCGGATAGTGACTTAGGCAGAAATATGTCACCGCATCCAAATATCATGGATAGAACGTGCTCCGAGGGGAGCGTAACAGAAACTAATGGCACTGGGCTCAGCTGAGACAAACGTAGCTTGTGTATCCAGGAAACGTTTTCAATGGTGATGGGTTACACTTTAAAAAAACCCAATTATTTTCAGAGGTTAAGTGCCACTGAATGTCAATGGAAGTTAGGCTCCTAACCCACGTAAATGCTTGATCATATTTTTTTAACCCAAAGTAGAAGTAATTTGTCTATGCCATGTTCCTTTTTCAAAGTTTATTTATTCACTGTGCAGATCTAGTAATTAATTATTATTTTACCAGTAACAATGACCCTCGCATCTTATAAAAGAGATATGTTCTAGGGGACTTCACTGAATATCGTCAACAAGTGCGTTTAAGTCAGCACATTCATTCCAGATTAGAGATGTTGCTTAATAAAAGCACAGTATTAACTGTTACGTAAGTTATCCATTAATTCACTATAGGGAGTATTTTGACTTGCATCTTTTACAAACGTTGATGTAATCTCTAAAGAACATCGTGTTTTAGATGAATGTTTTAAGTTACAACGAATATAGCACTGTTAAGTGAAATGACTGGGAAATGCCGGAGCAGACCTGAAACTGCCTCCAATCTAGAGACTTTGGGAACGGGCGTACTAGAGCCAGCCTGAGCTGTGTGTGTCAGCGCAGCGGGTATAGCCCCTGTCGGTCCTGGAAAAGACTGAAGGTAAGCATGATTAATCCCAAAATTAAAAGATTATGTGTTTAAATATACTCCATAAAATCCCAAAGATAGTTTAAATCGATAGAACTCAGAAGCATGCAGTCCTGAATCTGAAGTTGCCACCGTTCACTTTCATGTTTTGAGCGTTTGGAGGACTCTTCATTCATATTCAACAATTGTCTCCGTATCTGTAAAAGTTAGACCCAGAGTATGTTATGAGATGGAGTAAGAGGTTGTTTTTTTTTGAGGCAGCATTAACCTTTTGCATAGGCCTCACTTGTAAAGAGCAGATAAAATGCAGGCACAGATTCAGTGCAATTTCGTTGCAGGTTTTGAACATGCAGATTCCGGCCTGCGCAAAAAAAATTTCTTTGAAAGTGATATTGCCACCATGGCTTTTGAATTAAATTGGGCAAGCAGAAATGAGATGAGTTTCAGTACACAGCAGGTGTAAACTTGATGTATATTGTTCTCATAATGAATTTAAAAGCTGTTATAAATACCCTGGTTCCACAGATGTTAGAGTTGAAAGCTTAGATTTATCAACCTCAAACTAATTAAAACCAAATTAATACAATTTACTTTTTATATGGAAAAAGAAAAGAGAATTGAAATAAAAGACAGGGTTGACATCAGTTGAACAGGATGGCTTCAATAGCGTCAGGCCATTTCCAGAAGTGAAACGGATCCCAAGCTGGTGTATGGTAGCGAGAGCGCGTTGGCATTGCGTCGAGGTCTCGGCTGTTGACTTCAGTAGTCAAACAGATCATTTTTGTTAGGGTCTCCTCGTTGCCTTCACTGGTGAATCGAATCGGATCAGGTTAATAAATTCCAAGAACTTATCCATGAGCTGTCTACAGCGCCAGTGTCACAGCAGGGTGAACACTGGCATGGCACTGGTCAGCGCTCCGGGGAAAAAGCGTGAAACCCCCAAACGTACGGTTACAGCAAAACTGTGCAGATTTAACTGGAATTAACTCACTTCTGGGCTCAACTGCAGATGGGGGGGGGGGGAATCTTTTGTCCTGCCTCCTATTTGAAATGTAATGCATGTATGAAAATATAATTTATAGAGACATAAATTTTAGAATGCTTTGAGGTAGATGTTGTCTAATTTGCATTTATGGGACTACAGCAAGACGTTCTTGTCCAAATTGGATTATTGCTGTTTGGTCCTTACTTGAATCTGGTGTAATCTAAGTACTGTTGTATAAAATGATACAGAGAAAAAGATTGGTTTACAGGCTATGTTTGGGTTAGTATTTTTCAGTGTCAACCATTGCTTTTTTTTAAGGGTAAATAAGTTGCTTTTATTTGGAAGGAAAATATTTTTTAGAAATAATGTTTTTATCCATTCTCAGATGATTCTGCTGAGCCCGTGATTTCCCATTTGATCACAATGGTACTTATTCCTGAAAAATATGTAGAAAATTGTTGAGTTGGACCAGTTCCCTGATCCAGATCACCGTGCAGCTGCACGATCATCTGTGCCAGCACAGCGAGAGGGGCAACAGAGAGGTGGGACAAGTGTCCAGGGAGTCCAGGAGCAGGAGCAGCTTACACCAGCACCGCTCGGGTCTCAGCCTCGCGTGGGAAGTCCAGGCTTTCTACCTGATCCACCCAGTTACCCCATCTTTTGAAAAATAAGTAGTACAGTAGTGCAGCATCTCTGGCTTTGCTTGCTTTAGTTTTCCTTTTTAAGTGCCGTATATTCATGATGTATGATTGCCTATGAAGTACTGAGTTCCAGATGCAGGATTGCGTGTCTGACTCTGAAGACCAGTCTTGGTAGTCTTGTTCCATCGGGTTCATGCTAGGCATTGAGAGTTACAACTCAGAAGTTTGGCATTCAGCAGCTGTTCAAGCCAACCACACCAGGCTGAAAAACCTTAGAGTAAGTTTTCTTGTAGGATTTCTGCTGTTGCCTGCTTTTGACCCAAACAGAAATATCTTCAGAGCCCTTCATCTGTTCCCTGTGTCCAGCTCTGTAGCCCCCAGAAAAAGAAGGACACGGACCTGTTTGAGTGGGTCCGGAGGAGGCCAGGAAGATGCTCCGAGGGCTGGAGCCCCTCTGCTGTGAGGACAGGCTGAGAGAGTTGGGGATGTTCAGCCTGGAGAAGAGAAGGCTCTGGGGAGACCTTCGAGCCCCTTCCAGTATCTGAAAGGGGCCTACAAGAAAGCTGAGGAGGGAGTTTTTACAAGGGCATGGAGTGATAGGATGAGGGGTGATGGCTTCAAACTGGAAGAGGGGAGATTCAGATGAGATATTGGGAAGAAATTGTTGGCTGTGAGGGTGGTGAGAGTCTGGCCCAGGTTGCCCCGAGAAGCTGTGGCTGCCCCATCCCTGGAGGTGTTCAAGGCCAGGTTGGACGGGGCTTGGAGCAACCTGGTCTAGTGGGAGGTGTCCCTGCCCATGGCAGGGGGGTTGGAACTAGGTGATCTTTAAGGTCCCTTCCAACCTAAACCATTCTATTTTCATTTCTTTTAGCTTCAGTTCCAGCTGGAGTGATGTAGCCTTTGGCAAGCCAAATATTTTTAAAGAAAACCCGTATAAAGATTTCGGAGTTTGAAGGGAGGGAGAAGGGAACCCAAACCAACTCCATTTTAAGTTTGCGTCTTAAAGTGTAAGGACATTGCAGGTATTTCTTCTGAAGGAAACTGTGTTACAGAATTCACTAACAGTGGTATCCAGAGGTCTTTCTCAGGCAAGGAACCCAGTGAGGTTAATGGGGATGGTTGCCTTCATAGGACAGAATGCACTGGACCAATTATTTGCATTTAGCAGTTATGTGAAAAATTACATAACGGTATTTTTATGTGAGCTGGCTTTTTAAGGTGCGCGTGTGCATAGGTTATGCATACCACACTACTTTCTGTTGGGAGAAAGAGAAGTTGTTAGAGTGCAGACGCAGGGACTTGCACTGAAGACAGATTTCCTTGCGTTCGATAGGTGGCTAAGCGAGCTCTAGATAACAAGAACTTGAAATCTGAAGGGTCTTTCTGCGGCTTTTGGTGTGGCACAGTGAAAGTCTGAGCTATCAAGGAATTGCTTGCAATAGTGCTAATTTTTCAGAGGCGGCTAAAGAAGCGGAGGACGTAATTCCCCGTGAATGGTCATAGAATCCAAGTGCATAAATCTTCTTTGCTTCTTAAAAATCCTTCGTCAAAGAGACTTTTTTTTCCCCCGCATTAAATTCTTTAAATAAACAGTCTGTATCCTTTTGCTCACTTCGCTTCTTGGATGCATTGTGACCAAAGTTTAGGCTGGTTTAAAAGAGAGATAGACTCTCCGTTATGCCTCAAATAATCTGATTACAGAACTCCATTCTTTCTACTCCATTGATCCAGTTTATTTTCAGTTCTGTCTGTGCTGAATGGGTTGAATCCATTAGTCACTTCAGGGAAGGCTGTAAATGTTCTGTTATCATCTGCGTGGAACTGCCGGGTTGGATATTGTACACAAAAATCAGAAGGCGAGGAATAGAAAATGTCTGTAGGTAAAGATCAGCCATTGCTTCTGAAAAAAAATGGAAGCTATTCTATGTGACTTGAGTTCAGAGGTGGATTTGAAATTACCTAATTTGATCGTTTACAGTTCAGCACACAAATTCATTCCTATTCAACAATAAATAAAATATGAGGTTTTGCTGTGCCTTTATCTGTCACTTAGGCTTACTGCACATGGAAAGATCCTGCTCTTGGCCTGTGTAATATTTAACAAATACCACGTGTTAATTATGATAAATCATTTGTAAAATAACACAGAAAGGGTATAAAATCCAGATAGGCAGGTTTTGCATGATCTAATTCACTTTAAAAATTATAACATGCTAGATCTTACTCCAGATGTACATCAGTTTTTCATCTGACATACAATTTGCGATGCGCTGAATTAAGGGCAAGTCTCTGCTCACCAAGGAGGGCAGCTAAAGCATTGTGTAGAACTTGAATTTTACTTAAAAGCCCAAAGAATAATGGAACCTTTTGAGAAGCTGACAAGAAGCATTTAAAACAAAAGCTTTTCAGAGTACTTTTTTCATGTTATGTAACATAAAGTCATTCTTTGGAACTCATGACTGTGAGATGGCTTTGAAATCAAGAGAGCAACAAGGTGTAAAAATAATGTGTTTTCAAAAGACAGGTATGTGATTAATGAGGATATTCAGGATTAAAATTATTATTCAAAGAAATCATGGGTTTTGGTATGGATGCCAAGTCTAATGTTCAAGGACATAAACTAAATAACAAGGGCTGAAGTCTGGAAGGTAAGGATGTACGATAAAAGAATAATAGCCAGTAAATTTTAACAGAAACCGGTTTCCAACCGACTTCACGATAGGCCACATGTGTTTTGTGCTAGATGCAGTTTGTCATCTGCAGTTTGGAGAAGTACAGCCTTGGCCTAAGCTTCACTTCCATTTTCCACCTGATCTCATTCTGCCTCTGTTCTCTTCGCTCTTCTTACCTTTCCTGTTGTTGTGGTTAGAGACTGAATTGACAATGTGGAGATAAATGGGCTGATGCCAAAGCATTTTTGATCGTGGGTGTGTTTAATGTCGAGTGACACAACACCCTTATTCAGTGGAAGAAATGGTGCAATCACAGAATGGTTTAGGTCGGAAGGGACCTTAAAGCTCATCTCGTTCCAACCCCCCTGCCCTGGGCAGGGACACCTCCCACTAGACCAGGTTGCTCCAAGCCCCGTCCAACCTGGCCTTGAACACCTCCAGGGATGGGGCAGCCACAGTCCTGGAGAGAAGCTGGGCAGGCCGGTGCAGTGATTTTGAGCCTGACCCCTGGTCCCACAGGGGTGGCTGTGGGGTCCAGAAGAAAGTCAGGTGGGTCATCGTGGCAGTTCCAGCTGTGGGGCCCTGGGGTGGCAGCTCTTCACTCTCATGGACTCTTTGTCAGGCCTCACCCCAGACCCCATAGCTTGTGGGATTGGGTAGGCGATACACAGTTCTGATTTGGTCAAATTCCCCCGGTGTCTTTGCTGGTGCTCACAGCCTGACCCTCCGGAAGGTTCTCCTCGTGTTGACAATGACACAGCGTTTAACATCTTAGTTACAAGGAAGTCATTTGACGATTAACGAAGTTTAACCAGTCCCAGTGCCAAACTACTACAGCTGCTCAGATGGCAAACTCATCTGCCGTCTGTGGCGCAGCAAGGACCTACTAAAACAACAGTAATGATCACCCCCATCAACCGCCTCTTGTGAGATATGTTCACATCACCTCCGGCTTGACGCCCTTCATCCAAGGATTTGAAAATAATAATAGTAGTAATAATTTTTAAAAATATTATAAAAAAATTAAGTACTTCAAGTGACGTAGGACAGACTGTCCGAAGGGGAGCTCTCAATAGCATTGTGTCCCAGAACACAGCTTTTCCTCCTCTCGTTTTTGCAGTAGTTGTGATTCTGAGCGCCCCTTCTCTCGGAGTGAGGAAGAAGATGTGCCCAAGTTCTCCTCGCAAGGACTGCAGTTCTTCCTCAGCTGGTGTCAGCCTCTCGGGGCAGAGTTTCTTTGAGTATGTTCGGAGCAAGTAGAAATTGCTTTACTTGGTTAACTCTTAAGCTCCCTGCTCCTCTGTGAGCTGGGTAGGTAGCTTTTTTTCACAGTATAAACAGAAGTAAACACTGAGGTGCAATGACTGTAAATTTAATTCTAAAATGCACCCAGATGAAGACAAGAAGTAAGTGTAAAAGAACGCTCATGTAAATGCATGAGCTCCAAACAGCAAGGTCACCAGAACGAGCCATTCAAATAATTATCTTGCCCATGACATAGGTTTTGCTTAGTTCTCATCTTCTCCATAAACACTTGTGGCTGCTTTCTCAGGATCTGGTAATCGCGAGCCAAACTGAACCAACCGTCTATCAATCTTTGCACAACGCTAACTCTGCTGGTGAAAGAGGATGGTCTGAAATTATTCCCATCCCCTCTGAAGCCGCGGCAGCATTAAACTTTCTAGAACAAGTTGTGCCAAAGGATAAGTGGGCAAGCCAGATACTAAAAAAAAAAAAAAAAAGCATTTGGCTGGGACTGAGCACAATCTTCCTCTTCTCTGCCAGTAAATCAAAGAGCTTTTGACAATAATTGTGCGGTATTGTGTGTGCAATGGAATAAGTACATTTTTGCCGTTTTAGTTGTTTATGACAATGCTGTTGTAAAGAAAAGGCTTAATTTGGATACTACAGTAGACAAAAATGCTACTGAAGAGAACATGTTGTCTTTGCTTTGCGTTGCAGAACAAGGCTGAGTAGTAACGTAACCTTACTGATGTTAGAGTAGTATCCAACCTAGAACGTGGGAATGGGATTCAGGGAGTAGAAGACAGATCCTCTTCCACAGAACTTAAAATCAACAGGGGCAAGACAGAAAAGTCCATTATTATGCCCATTTTATAGGTTAAGAAGTGAGAAACATAAACGAAGGGAGTCGTACTGATTGAGTAAAGAGTAAAACTCTCTCTGTCCTTCAAGGTACTGGCCCTCTTTAATGGGTGTTTCACGCTCGCTGGCAGACAGGTAACGTCTCAAACATTTCAGGGCTCTGCTCGCTGCCTACCGGTGCATCCAGTACGCTGGTAAACCAGGCAAAAAGCCTCAGCCTGAAGCTGATGAATGGTGGAAATAAGAGGAGCTGGTTTTGCTGTTGTCTTCCTCCACCGAACCATCCAGTCCTGGATGCCGCCAGAAAGCAGATACCGCACAGCATAAACTTACAGATCCTGGTATTCCTGTTATCCTATTTATTGCTATTTTTCAAACATAACATGAGGTTCTCACTAAAATTTTAATCAAAGTGTCACCTCAGAGGAAATCACAGGGTTGCATTTTGCATCACTACTGAAGACAGACCAAGCCATTTTGAACAGAGGCCAGTGTTTAAACTGGTTTTTGGCATTTACCTTTTATTTAATATGAGTGGACATGAGGCTTAGAGTGACAGAAAATTCACAGCCAAGATAAATGCCGAAGCACAGGCTTGTTTTGTGTTGTTCGAATGTATGGTATGGTACTGTCTGTATGCTTTCAGTTCTTGGCCAGGAGGCTGGATTGCCGGTCCTGGGAACAGTAGCCAGTCCTGCCCTTCAGACCAAGTAGCTTTCAGCCTTGAGAGCAGAACTTCTGTCTGCTGCCAGCCTCGATGCTGGGAGTGCCAAATAGTACTGCTCCTGAGGGGGCTACTGACTTGGTAAGGATGGGCAAGATAGCCCTTCTCCCATTTCCTTCCCAAACTGACTTCCCATCAGATGCTTGGAAGGCAACGGTCGTCTGTTCTGTGTCCGTTCTCTGTCCCGTTCCCAGGCGGTGACCTACAGAGGAATGACTCCCTCTGTTCCCAGAGCCAGCCCTTTCCCGCTGTGTTCTCCCTCCCCCTGCGACACAGTCCTACAGCACGCCGCCGCGTACCTTGGCTTCCCTCTGCTCTTCCTTTCACCTTGGCTGCTCGCTTCTGCAGAAGTAGATGAAGTCCGATTTGGATTGCTAGACGTAGCACACCACTCTTCAGTAAGACCTGTGTCAGTTGGATCTATTATTTAATTTTTGCAGGGTAAGTGGTGCGTGCCAACCTTGCAGCAGATTTTTTTTATTATTATCTTTTTTTTTTTAAGTTCTGCTGTGAACCGGTGAAAATACTGGCATTACAATTCCACTGAATCCTAAGGGCTGCCAAAACTGTCATACAAAGCCTCGCTCTGTATTCCGTATCCATATTAATTTGCACTGAGACTAATTGGCTATGAAGACTTGATCCTTGCAAAGCACTGAGGACTCTTCTCTTGATTCTAAAAATGCTTCTGTGTAGAGTTCACCGGTACTAAGGCAAATGTGTTCTGCGGGGCCAGTCCCACCACGTCGTACATTAATTCCTCTGGGGAAATGAGTAGCTATCACAAATCTGGCCATTTTCCTGTCACGATGGCAGAGACCATCCTTTGATTATTTTTTTTCCTTCTTTTTTTTCTCTTTTTTTTTTGGTTCTTTTGTGCACTGTAGTAGGTGTTCTACACATATGGAAGAGCTGCCTCACAGAACTTACTTTCAAAATATATTGCCAAGGCAATAGATAGATTCTAATAAAACATAAGTCAGAGCATTTATGTTACTGGTATTAGAGGGAGACAGAGCTACCCATCTTGGCTACTGTTAAAATAGCTTAATATCTTCTGGAAGAAGTTCAGAGATTACTCTGATGGGAAATACAAGAACCTCTATAGACGATAAACACTTAAGCGTGTGAGTTATTCTCACTGATGCCATGCCCGATTTGAGAACGTTTACGCTAGAAATTACAACAGTGGTGAACTTTGAAACAGACCATAAAAAGAAAAGCAAGTTTTCTTTCTTTCTAATAAACTCTGAATCTGAAGGCAATTACTGCAAAGTGTAAAGTTTTCCTTGAAATACTTGAACATAAGAACAACCTGCATTTCCCTTGGGGAGTAACGAGAACATGTTGTCAGGAAGCGTGTCCTGTGCGGAAGGGAACAGATTCCTGACCTCATCTGAGAAGTCATGAAGGTGATTGGAAGAGAAATTAATTTAAAAAGCTCGACATGACTAGTTTGCATATTCATCATTAGTTTTATAAGTGGCAAAACAGGGTGCTTCCAGAATAATTAAGCACCTTAATACATACCATAGAATAAAATAAAAAAGTTGGTTTCCGTTACCGTGCTTTATGCCACCTCTTTTTGGGGAAGACTGGAATTGAGTGTGAGATGGAAAGGCTTTCCTAGGTCTACGTAAAAACAAAACCATTCTTCCTTAGGTAATGAAAACAAATGGTGCTGCTTGCAACTGGTTTATCTGCGGATTTCAAAGCACTTGATCGGAATAATTATTAGCGATGGTTAGTCTCAGAGCGCTTTGTAGAGAAGAATTAGATATTTTTCTTGTTTTATGAAGAAGAGTCCAAGACACAGAAAGGTTATGGCCAGAATTTGATTGCCACCCTCTTACAACTAGAAACACAACCAGAATATTTGAAGAGTTAGTTTCTGCATATTGCACTTAAGAAAATGGATGTATTTTTTTAAAAAAATTAAAAACTAGGGTTACCTTTTGGAGCTTTTTTCAAAATCTAACCATTGCATGCAGGTATTTAAATAGGGACCAATGGCCACTTTTGCATATTGAATATTGGAAAATACAGTTCTTCAGGTTGCCACGAAGCTGTCCCAGATAATTTCAAAGATGACAAAACCGGAACTTGTGAAAACTGGATTGTCACTGTTCCAAGTTAGCTCAAACAGATCCAGTAAAAACACTGACCTTACCAGTTTGCTGTACAGCCAATTAATTATCCGGGAAAGTTCTTAGTTTTATATATGTGGGGTTTGGTTGTTAAGACCGATTCTGCCCTTGGGCTAAGTGGGTGAAGATAAAGGATGAATACAATGGAAATCAGCCCACTGCGTTTTCTGTGTTCATACCGTGGCGAAGTTTGTCTCCTTTCATCTTTGTGCATCTATGGCATGACGATGTCTTCAAGTGCATCAGCAACAATGTGGCTGGTCTGAAAGAAGGATGATCGCTAACTTAATTCCAGAGGCTGCTGGAAAATGACTGTATTTTGAAACTTTAATGGAAAATTTGTTGTGAACTTCTTGGGAAGTCAGTGAGGAGACATAAGTGAACAGATCTACTGACTGGAAATCTTAGACAGTGCTCTTGCTAACTCCCTTATTAATAGTACCTGTCGTTTGTGATTTATACCTGTACTGCTTCAGTGTTCCTGTGATCTTATCTTTTTTGTTGTATTCAGTGCTCACTTTTACGGATCTGATCCAAGACCCTGAAGTCATGGTCCGAGAGCTTGATGTCAGTACTCTCTTGGATTTGTTTGGGCAAGAATTCACTCCAGGTAATGCTAGGCACTTAAGTGAGACATCTTAGTATCACTCCCGTAAATATGCTCTATCATCTGAAGAGATACCCGCACCTCTAGTGGAAATACAGATTTTCAGCAACTGCTGAACTGCTCTCTGGAGATAAAGAGCCTGGAGTAATGCACTCCTAATGCCTGTGCCTTGAGCTCTTCAACCTCACTCAGCATGGAGCTGGAGCTGTATCCAGACTCAAGTTCTGTTGATCCTGTTCATTAATTTGCGAAGGCTCTGGGTCAAGACTGTTTGATCTATATGTGGTAATAGAATGATAATTTATATTAATCGTAATCCTGGTAATAAAAACATAGTAATTAAAATACCTAAAACAAAGCAAGGTTCTGCGACACAAAAGAATAATCAGCATTGTCTTATCAACTGCAATGCTGGTTGCGTAAAATCCGCCAACAAAAATAACAGCCAAATGTACGATGAAGCTAAGCAGTAAGCTGCTCACTTATTATAGAACCATTAGTCATTTCATCACACCTCCAACCTTTCTTTTTTGTTCTTTTAATTTCTTCTGCATAGACTTATTTTTAGAGGAACTTGGTGCACTTGGATTCATGCACAGCAACACAGCCTAAAATATCGTCCTTTGAATTAATTCTATTTTTTTTTTCCTTCTACATCAAAACAACTAAAATTATACTGCATGGCATATCCCAAGCATTCCTTCTACCCACCCTCTGCTTTTTATGTATGAAAAATATATGCAGTCAATGTGCAATGGCTTGACTGGGCTAATTCTAGTTAATGGTGTTGAAAAAGACTTTGTAGCTCTCATTTATACTGTGCTTTCAAGTTTTAGAATAATTCCTGTGGATGAACTGCTGAAGACGTGAGGAGGATCCGAAGCGGTTTAGTTCCCTGAAAAGAACCTTAAGCCTAAGACTGGCAGGGATCCCTTCTGGTGGCTCCAACGGCCAGGCAGGTGGACTCTGCAGGGAACTCGGGGCAGATCTTTGTGCGCCAACGCGTGGGGTTTGGGAGACCTATGAGTATTCTTTGCTCATGCAGTTCTTTGGAAACTATCTTGGGCTCCTTAAAGTTGAAATGTGTTATTAGATGTGATGCTAAATCAGTTATTAGTTGAGCAACTTAGGGTTAAATTCTAACCTATGAAACGTAAAGAACACAAGCAATAGGACAAGATGAGCAGCATATGGTTTTCAGCAGCTGAAATATTAATTGATATAGCTCTTCATATTAATTTAGATTACAGTAGCATTCAGTTTCCAGCTGATAGGACTGCAGTCTCTTGAGCACTGTGCAAATATGAAGGGACAGTCTTATTTTTTCTGAAGTAATTTGTATGCTGAAAACACTTTATGCTCCCAACCTGGTAAGAGCAAAACAAAGTACTTAACCTCAAATATTTCTGAAAGAACATCTTTAGAAGACACACTATTTATCCTGGGAGCATTTTTCTTACACACATCCTCTCACTTTTGCACTTATATATAAAACTATAACACATCTTTTGTCTGATGTTTTTCTAGCTGCGGCTGGAACATAAACCTTACACTTTGAGGCAGTCAAGTGCACCATGTAGCAACAGTGGGATTCTCAGATGTTGAAAAGCATCCAGACGGGCACCAAATGGGGATTATTGGTTATCCATCACCTTTGACATCACCTAAGTCCCTGCAGTCTGTAGTATGTCTCTGTTTGTAGCTAATACAAATATCCTGCTCAGATCACAGGCTTACTTTTAGAAGTTGTCCAAATAAACTTACGGCTGGATCTGAGGAAATTCTCTTTTTTGCCTCCTCACATGCACCTTCCTCTCCCACTACTATGCAGGATTATTTTTCTTTGTTGTAGCCTCTCATACCATATTAGAGTTTTTCCCCTATCATTTGTTCTGCAGGTTCAGTAACACCCCACTATCCGTCATTTCTTTGTCTCCAAGTTTCATCATTGATCATTTAATACTTTGCATGGCTAACTGTCATTATCCTGGTTTTCCATCCTTCATCCTTGAGTGATTTGATTGACCTTGATAAGCAGCATACATTTGAGGTAGATGATGACAAGGCAAGTGGCAGCAAGAGCATTTGCACTGAAGGATGTGTTGGGCACTCTCATCTGTCTGAGAATGGTTGAGCAAGATCACTAGGGCAATCCAAGATTTGATCTTATGAAGAGATCTGCTGATTAAAATCTCCAGTCAGTAAGCAGTCATCTCTTGATTTTCATTTTAAGAAGTAGCCAGCATCTCCAGCTGTCCACAAGCCAGCTTTGAAAAACCAGCATCTCCTCCACCTCTCCTGTTTGTCTTGGATGTTCAGTTGGCAGTTGACAATTCTGATGACTTGCTCCTGCCTCTCCCTCCTCCATGTCATATGTACCATCCCCATGTATTTACGTCCCTGTGTGCATCCACTCTCAAGTAATTAACTCCTGCAGAAAAAATTACTTAGGTATCCATCTAACTGCTAATTGTTGCACTTCTCAAGAACACATCCTTGACAGTGTGCAGTGTACGCCCGTACCAGGTTCTACCTGTAGATTATTCGGAATGGCTGCTCACTAAGAGTTTTGCAACTATTGACAACACTGGGCACGCTGAGATGGTGGGGATGTGTCTCACAGTAGTGCATGCCTTTCCCTTGGCAGCACGGTTTACTGCTTAGACTGCTTAGACCAATGGTCCCCCCTTCATGTCCCCCACTTCCTTCCGCCCTTAGTTTCTCCCCTTGCGGTGCTAGGAGTGGACTCTACGTGTCTCTATATATTAGGATGTCTGTGGTGGTTTTCTTAGGGGGTTGCTCTGGTATTACGCGGTGTCTCTATGTGTTTACTGTATGCGTTTACTCAAGAGAAGTTGGCTTATATCCTTTGTTTATCTATTTATCTTCCTTTTTCAGCTACATAATAATTTCAACAGGTACTGTAAAGTGCAATCAATCAACACCTGTGAAAACAGGAGATCCCCAAATGGGGAGATGCTCTGCAGGGGCTGGTAGCGGTTGCTTTTAATTTCCTACCGAGGTGTCTTGTTGCTGTGAGATTCCGTATGAACGTGGAACGCTGTGCAAGGCTCTGGTCCCGGTTTGCAATATTAAAAGTAGGTCACTATCATATAAGCTAAAGAATAATCGGAAAAGTTTTTGGGTGTTGAAAGAAGCAAGCGGGCTCACCACAACATTTATGGAAGTGGCAGAGTAGGGTATTTGCCTACCTGCCACTGTCACCTCCCCGTGCTGCTGCGTGCGCTGGCTTAAGGCTCTGAGTTATATCTGAAGCAGAACATGGCCAAGTGAGGAAAACCCGAGACTTCAAGTAAAGCCAGCTTGCTTATGTTCGGTATCAAAATAAGTCAGGCCCAATTTGCTGCAGCTGGTGGCTGATTCTCAGGCACAGAACTTCCGCAGTGAATTACAGGACTGCTAGTTAGCGGCGCACGGCCATGCGTCTCGCACCGCTCAGTTCTCCCACGGCAAGCCCTGCTACCTGCTCCCAGCCACGGCTGGGAAAGAGCCGTTAATCACAGCGCGTTCTGCCAGCCTGGTGGTGCCCACTGCTCAGTAGAGGCAGGAGCCCTCTGTTCCGCTACGTGCTTCACTTGTCACCAGAGAGCGCGCGCCGCAAAGCGGGACTCTTGTCTTCGAGTCGGTGGGGAGAAGCAGCCGTTCTAAACCTCCTTCAGAGTTTCTCAGACTCTTTATTCGTTGATGGGCTTTTTTTTTTCCTCTTGGGTCCTGAATGTTTCCTATGTGCTCATTATTCCAGTAGGGAAATAAGTCTGGATTGGTCTTAAATGCAGCACAGTTCTGCAGAATCTTTACCGAGGCAGTGGTTTATTTTCCTTATAAATCTGTGGGCTAAAAAGTCGAACTGCACCCAACGTAGAGCGCTTCCTATGGCTTGCAGCTAAATAACCGGAGGGAGAATGCACCCCAGCTGGTAAGCCCGTTTAACCCTACGTGGAGAAAAAGGGCACCTGTGAATACCTGTTCTCTGCGCTCATGAATAACGTGAAGAAGCAGGTAGAGCCATCTGTCTGTGCTCGCTCTGGCACAACTGAGGCACGAGCCAGACAGTTCCCGCGCTCCATTTCCATTCCTGTTTGTCAGAATTAGGCTGGAGAACAATTTACTTCTGGTACAAGCTAACAAAGAAGAATTACACAAAGATGCCAGTGAGAGAAAGCGCTTCTGAATTTCTCTGTTGTTTCTGACATAATGCGTCTTGCACATATTACCTTTTTTTATTCTCTCCACTCTAACTCCCAGAGACAAAGCCCGGTTCTCCAAGGAAGTAGGGGATAGCTTTATTGACAGTTATGACAGAGGCAATGTTTCCTGGAATCGATGGTAAATGCAATCAGTAGAGACTTGAGGTTGTGTGCTGTGTATCGTCTTTTTTGATGTTGCATCGTCAGGAAGTGGTGATGAACATATGACTGGAATTCAAGAGTCCTAGGTTTCCTGTCTGTCTCTGCCACTGGTCCACTGACCTTGAGCAAGTAATTATATTTCTTCAGACAGCTGTTTCCCCGCTTGTAAAGTGGGGATAATAATGATGATTTTCACCATGAAGTGCTTGAGACCTGCTAACGCAGAGTGTTTGGCAGCGACGTGTTGTCCTTACGACTTGGAGCCTGAGAAGAATTCCCTCCCTCTCTCCGAGGGCAGGGTGCGGGTTACTTCGCAGCAGGCAGAGCGTGAGCAGAGCGGCAGCTGAACTTTAAGAAAAAGAGGCATTTCGTGGCCCCGCATGTCGGATGACGGCAGATGCAGGTGGTCAATTAGCTGGATGTGCCAGGGATCAGGAAATCAGACAGATCTGAGGACATGATAAGATATAATTGTGGTGCAGAGGAAAAAGAGCACACAATTAGAAGTGGATTCTCAAATTAAAGCACAGCATGTGATGTGAAATCCTGTTCATACTCTAAAAGACTATCATATGCCAGTGGGCTATAGCATGTGTTCCCTTTTTTTTTTTTTTTTTCCTTTCCTTTTTTTCCCCTCTTTCCTAAACCCTGCTGCTTGGTAACGGCAGTATTTTTGGGACTGATTCTTTTGCTAATTGCTAACCAGAAATAGCACCTAAGTTTGGCAGAGCTTTCTGGAGAAGAAGAATGAAGGCTTTTTGGGGGAGAAAATTCAGATATGCATAAAACTTGCATAAAAACCTGTTTTATTCGTCTCTCTGAAAATTCATCGCTCAGGCATACGCAAAATGAATACGATTATGACAAGTGGGAGAAGGTCCAAAAAAGCCGGACTGCTTTAAAGAGGTTAAAGTTGTAGCTGTTCCCTTTCCAGCATTCAGATTGGGATGTGACTGGCATCTTCTGTGTCTTTTCAGGCGTACCTGGTGCCAGGGCCACGAGCTTGTGGCCGTCCCACGCTCTGTGTGTCTCATCCCGACGTTGCTCGCGGGCTCGCGAGGCTAGCTTGTGTCCTGCTGGGAACACCAGCCTGGCGTGCTGAGTGATAAAGAATGAAATGAGGGAGCAAAAGAGGATGGAAGTCTTGGAATCTCTCCCCTTCTTCAAAAGGGCTATGTAGCGGGACTTGTGATAAATCAGTCGGAAGACTGCTTGGCCCGTGCAAGCGTTCTCCTTTTATCCAGCCGCTAGAAAGGGTGACTCAGAAAAAGGAAATCGGTGATTTGGGTGGTTTCTGGATCTGCCAGGGTGCTGCAGGTCCGTCAGCTTTTACTGGAGTTTGGGATGCCCCTGGCCTCTAAGTCTTGGCTTACAGCACGTCATGTTTTGTGATGAAATAATGAAAGCTGGAGAGCGGCGGCCCCTTTATAAATTGTTGGCCTGCATCTGTTTGATTCTGCTTGCGTGTGAAAAACAAAAGCAATAACTATTTAGGGACCAAATTATAGATGTTTTACTGGTACTGGTGAGCATTTACTCAAGTGAGTAGCCTCATTGACTTCAGTAGTTAAATGAGCTGCGTCATTAAGCTTTTAATGCTTATGTCCCTCGCTGATGATACAAATCAGCAGCGTCCTTCCAGGCTGAGAAGGCACGGCAGTGTGGGCGCAGAGTTCCTTGGAGCGGCGAAGTTGGACACAGCGGCACCTGTTGTTGGAAAGCTAATAGAAATAGATGTGATTAAATATACCGGCTGTGAAGCTTTTATCTGAGCCCATCACTCAGTAGGGAATGCTATAATTATTTTGTACTGTAGGGTGATATAATATATATCCATTTTTATTTTTTCTGAGTCACATATTTTTTACAGCAACTGCAGAAAAAAGAAACCAGATAATGTACATAAAGGGGAAGCTGGAAATGAACCAGCTTTCAGCTGTAGCATCTGAAGATGTACTTTTAAAGTACAAGAAAAAGTAGGGAAGAAAAAGAATGGAGTTATTTTTGTATAACATTATGTCCGGGAACAAATCAAAAGACCACACTCCTTTCTTGTCCTAATTAACAGATCAGGCGGCACAATTGATTTCTGCAAACTTTTCTCTTGTTAAATTTTTTTTCTGAAAGTATTTTTTTTTTCATTTCTTGAATGGATTATTGCAAGGAAACGGGGATTATACTGAGTATGTCTCCTAGTGTTACTTACCTGTTGGCAGCTCTTACAACAGGGCTAATCCACCTCAGCAGATGCTCTATTATTTCAGGCTGCTTTGAGTGTTAAATTTGCTCATTCATCTATTGTTGCTGTCATTAGTTGGACGCTTTGAGTCTCCAATCAGGGAATGAGAGCTCCTGAAGTATTTCCTGTACACAAATGAAGAGAGTCCCTGCTTGGGAGAATTTGGAATTACAGCCAGTCAGGAAATGGTTTGAGTTGGTTTTTTTTTTTCCTTCTCCAAGAAAAGTTATGAGAAAAGCAGGGGAGACTTTTCTGATGTCTACCCTTTTCTCCCCACCCTGCATTTACATACCTAATCCTAAAAAAAAACCCCAAAAACAAAAAGGCTTTGTGAAGCAAAGGAAAAAACAAACTCCAGCAAATCCTGGTATATTTTTCTAGTGCAAAGCAAAGGTAATTAGTTTTTTTATTTTTTAGTGAACTCTCTCTACCACCAGATTTTGTGAGATCTTGATGAAAATTCTGTTGGATTTTTTTGGTGATTTGTATTAATTGACTTTTTTATATCTGGGAAGGTAAAAAACCAAATCAAACAAACAAACAAAACCAGTGAGGGGAGATGGCTCCTGAACTTGCATGAATTATTTGGGACAGAACATGCAAAATCAACCTTGAGATCTGCATGCTCTTTTGCACATATTCCCATATCCGAACTCTCTGCCCAAAGGCACGTATGGGAAAGGATGTATATGTATGCCTAATTAGCAGCACCTTTCATCACAGGTCTCCCAAGGGCATTAGGACTGTGTCAGTATGTGAGAGGCTTTTAATTGTGTGTGGGTTTTAGTAGGAGAAATGTATGTCTCGCTTCCAGCTTCATGTTGCCTGGATTCCCAGAGCCAGGCTATGCCGCCCTGGCAGTGTCCAGGCTGACGGGAGCAGAGGTGGCCCCGTCGGTACAGTGCCGCCGTGCCAGGGCCCGTGCGCCCAGCTCTGCTAGGACTCCCCGTTGGCCCCATGGCTCGAAGGTCTGATGGGGATGCAATGGTGAGATGCATTTGAAGCACGAGGTCTGTGCAGAGGTGAAGTACCTGGGAGTGTTTCTCGGTGTATGGCCGTGTCCCCAGCTGCAGCGTGTCCCATGGTGATCGTAAAAGGAAACCCAACTGCATGACCAAATGAAAGCTACTGTGTGACCCCCAAAGATTCTCTGGGAGATTAAATGCACAAAGTGTTTAAGATACTGTTAGCGCTTAGGGAAATAGAGCATAACCAAGTGTCGCTAAGATTATGGCCAAAAAAAATCCAGGCATCTTCAGGAGATGGTGATTTTTAAAAGACCAAGAGCCTAGAGGTGGGAAACAGTGAGGTCATGGGGTCCTCTCTCCAGAGGGCCAACAGCCGGATTCTTAACCATGCAAACAAACGCTGCACGTTACTTCTACAATTGATAATTATAAGATGGTCGTCTATACGCATTCTCTGTTAGCTGACTGTTATTAGTTTGATTTAAAACATCATGCTGTAGATTAGCCTTTGAAACTTCTGTGGCTTTTCAGCAGATGAAGGTTCCCTCCAATCATCTGGTTTGTAATGTTCTCATTATACGCTCATTGTCCAGCAAATGAGTTATTTGCAAATATGTGTACAACTGGGATGAAAAATCTTTGAACCCAGTTCTTGCTTGTAGAAAAGCCCCTTTATGTTACTGTGGTTTGTGAAAGAGTCATCATGTGGATAGAGCGTTAATTTGAGAGTCTCCATTTAAGGGAGTTTTGGAACTAGGTTATAGACTTGTCCATCTTTTAATGATTTGTGTAAGCTGGACTCTTAAGTCTAATTTTTCTTTAAAGATTGAATATAATTGAAAGCCTTGTTACATTCGTATACAATAAATCAATTTCTCCCAAAACGCAACTGCCTCCCGAGTTAGTGTTAGTATTCTGATAATCTTGATTCAGCACAGCTGTGTTGACTTGCACGTCAGGCTCCTGTTGGAGAGCGCGCTAGGAGTTCGTACAGAACAGAAAAGGACTTTTTGTTGGGTCAATACAGGGACTCAACGCAGGGGACTTCAGTGCCCAAGACTTGCCTTAAAAATGTATTTGAAAGCCTTGATGGCTCAATGGTATAGAAAGTGCTCCTGATGGAATTTCTGAAGGTACCTGAGTATCTCGATTGTGCAATGCAGAGGGGTTCATATTTGTCAAATAGATGTCTGGGATGATATGCTACATATACCAAATGAAGGATAAACAGAGCCTGTTGGATTTGGATCTCCAAAGCTTTGGCTGATCTGGGCAGAGAGCTGTCCACATAGTATGTTTAGTTAAAATTCCAGAGCATTCAGTGTTACTGTCTGCTGGATGGCAGGGGGTAAATGTTGTATGTCATGCTCAGCTGCTGCTGAGGTCTGTGCATAAGGGATGCAATTGTTTATGGTAAATTTTCCCCTTTTAATGAGGACACACTCTTAATGAGACAGTGTTTTGGAGAAGGGTTCATTAGTCATTTACTATTCTTGTCACAGCTCAGAGTTAAGCTGGAACGGCTGGCTTGGCATAAATGCACACCAGTGTGCCTCAGCGTTGGAACGTCTTGGGAGACATTGTGACACAGGGCAGGTAGGTGTATTGGCTGGGAAGAGAAAATGGAAGCTAATTTCCCATTGCTGTGCGTATTTCTGCACGGCAAATTAATATACGACTGGAAGGCAGGTAGTCATATCTGCGGTCATCTTTCATTAGGTAGTTATGGATTGCAGTTTTAAGAGAGGGTTCTCCTGCGCTGGACTTTGGTCTAGTTTGGATGAGCTTGCTGGGGTCTCGGGGTATTTACCCCGGTTACTGACTTCAGAGCAAGTGGGAAATATCTATTTATAGGAGCCATATGCGCACTGGTGTTAATCCAGTTAGCATGGAGGACAATAGTAGTGGATACACAGCGACAGGATTTGGAGTGTAAACCTGTGATCTGAGTATCTACCCGCAGAATTGTTGTGCTTCCGTATCTTGCAGTTGTGGTGTGAGGATAAGTCCAGTGAAAACTGTGACGTGTTCCGTTACCATGGTAATGGAAGCTATATAAGTAAATTAGAAGGGTCCTTTGGAGATTGAAAACATGGAAGAAATAGGCTGCTGCTGATCAAAAACACTGTCTTTGTACAGCAACTCTCAGCTTATTGTTTGGAAAGGCATTGGTATTTTGTTCATTTTTTATTATCATTATTATGGTGGCACTCAAAGGTAGCATCTGATCCTAAGCCCACTGCAGTAGAAGCTCTACAAACAGAGATCAAAGAGATGGCCCTGGCCCCAAAAGCCCGTAACGGACATGCTTTGTGTATCTCTGCACAAATACCTACTTGACTCAAGTTGTTCTGTCAGGTTACCGTGCCCATCCAAGACGAGTACAAACAAGCACGTTCACAGAGGAACAAGCTAAGGATAAAGCAAAGGCCACCTCAGATGTATGCAGAAACAAATCATGGAGGACTTTCTCCTTGCTTTTCTAGCAGGACCCACACAGGAGGGGGAGGAGGTGGCAGTTGGGGGAGCCCACTATGTTCTCAGTGTCCCCGTGTTCCGAGGCAGGTAGTGCAGAAGATCATTACGGTGACCTGGGACACAGTGAAGGATAACAAACTTAACAGATTTTTACCCAAATAGAGGATGACAGACTTGGAAAGAGAAGAGTCATTCAGCTCCTCTGATATGATTCGTTAACACATTGTTTAGCCGATACAAGGTGCTGTGCTGAGTAACGAGCAAAGCCCCTCCAAGTTGCCCTGGTGGGGCAGATGCACCAGATCTCCCCGTAGCTCTCCCTAAAGGAAATAAATTGCTATGGACTGATCTTTCCTACATACCCAGCAGCTTGCTGGAATGGCCTGGAACATCCCTGGGGCTTTCTAGGTTTTGAAAATCATGTCTTCATTCATTTTTTTGGGGAGCTGTCAGGGCAGGGCAAGCATTCCAGAAAAACTTGCCCTTTGCTTCACTAAATTTTATTAAAAACAAAACCCAATACCCTCTAGATTTTTGTCTGTTGACATAATGTGGTGTTATAAATCAGCAAATCGGCCAACCCCCACTGAAAAGGGAAGTACCACAGAATATTTTCAGAAATCCTGGGCATTTTATATGCATCCTGCAGGGTTCATCACTTCCATTACAACTTTATAATTTTCGTAGCCCTTTGTTAATGTGCCTTTTTAAAAGTGCGGATTCCAGTTTTGTTGTTACTTTAAAACATACCTTGATACCTACTAATGAAAATACTTTTTCATCCTGAAAGTGTTTTAATGACAGAACCTATGACTTAGTGGTTTGCTAAAAGCAATACTGTGTTCACTGATGTTGCAATGGAATAGCGACCTCCGCAGCCATGAAATAGGTTTCTATTAAGATATCTGCATTGTATAGATTGGTGAAATGAGAAAGCTCAATGAGCAACGAGCTGATTTGAGATGCAAAATTAGAAGCTATTTTCTGGTTCACAGTTTGTGATTGTATCACTCCAGCTAATGTCGTCCCACACGGGACAGCTTAAAGATCACCATGTGAACGTGCTTTTGTGCCTGTGTTCGTGCATTTGTAAGGAAAAAAAAGTTTTCTCTGCCTCTGATGCAAAGGTATTTCTGTGGAGACCCACGTTCCTCTTGACTTCCTTTTTGTGTGTCTCATGGAAGTAGAAATTGTCATGGAAGAGAAAAAAATGGCACCGATTTAGAGTTGAGAGTATCGTATCTTGGAGGAGGACATTGGCGATTCTGGCTGAAACCCACTGAACTGGCAACCTGAGAGCAGAGTAGATGAAGTGTTTGCTAGAAATCTGTTTTTTTAACAAATGAAGGACGTTTGCATGTTTAATGAATAGGTTATATGTTGTTTCTGTTGCTTTGAGGTGTTTTATATTTGAATCCGTTGGGTAAAGCAAACACTTGGGGACTGAAATGAGAATACTGACGCAGCAGTTGAAATGAGGACTTCGGTGGCATGCTTTTATCAATGGAAATACAAACAGCCTCTATTACCTATGATTTGTATTGCAGTACTTCAAAGGGTCTTTATTGCTGTGGACTCTACAAGCCTGGAGTAAATAGTATTCTATGGAGCAAGAAGCTTTACATACCTTAGTAACAAAACCAAACTTCCAATGGGAGGAGAGCAAAGAGAGGGAGAGGTGAATTTTCCAAATCGCAAAGCTGATTATCGCTGAAGAGAACAGACCTTTGAAATCTCAGTGTGGTGTGACCTGCGGACAGGGCACGCTGCCTCAGGAGTGCGAGGTATCGTACAAAACCTCGTGCCCAGGTGGCCTTAAGGTAAGTTTTACTGCAGTGATAGAAGAATCTTAACGCGCGTATGTGGCCTTGTGCAAACTGCTCTCCCTTTCTCTCTCTTCCTAATATGGTTGCTGTCATGATACCGTTATTGACAGAAGCTTCCCAAAGAGTCCGATGTAGCAGGTGGTATGTGCTGGGGAACATGGGAACGTGGAGCTGCAAGGAGCAGTGGGGTCTTACAACCCCATCCCCCAGCGTCATAAACAGAATGATTCACAGGACCATCTGCTCCTTCCCTGGGAGTCTGAACCGTAGGTATAGGTCTTATTAAACTAGTTTATTGTTTTAATAAGATTACAAGTTTGATAAATGCAAGAACATCAATAATGTCAACGTAATGTAATGTGATTATGAGCTCAGGTTGCAATGTCAGCCTTGAGAGGAGCAGCTGCTTAGGGAAGGGCGATTGTTTGACCGTATGCAAGGAGAACAGGAGTTGTCCTGACCTCACTCATCCACGTCGCTTCGGTGGACTTTAAGTTGTGACCCGTGCTCTGTGCCTACCGTATCTTGTTATAGCTCCCTTAAATGCAAACACCTGGAACTGCCGTTGCTTTGGAAATCGCTGTCCTTTGCCAAATAATTTAACACTACAGCGCACATTGTAAATAAGGTGGGTCATGCAGAAAACTAATTGCATTTCCAGTGGTTTTACAAAATGTTGTAGAGGTGACAGAGATCATACAGTAATTGCCACAGTAATCTCTCCTCTCTCCGTTAGGTCATTGAGGGAAATCTTAAATTTAGTCTTCATCGCAGTCAAATATTGGAATCTAGCTGGCATCCCCCAGCCATCTGGCGTGCTATAAATCTAGCCAATAACATGGCTCTCCATCATGAAACTTTAATTATTATTCAAACGTCTATGATGAGGCCTAAACAAATAGCTTCAAGCAGGTACAAATCTCAAGGGAGGGTTAGGCAAAGTATCAAAAGAACACCAGGTCCAATCCTTGGAAAGATAAACAGAACAAAGATATTTTACCCAGCAATAATTTAATCTTCCTTGATTGCTGATTGATTCGATGGACGTCACTAAAAATATGACACATTCACAGCACCTTAGCCTCTCATCAGTCATTTTAATTTGCACTCTCCTATACTTCAAATATGTTCTCAAGGTGACTTTATGTAATTTTTTTCTTTTCCTCTTCATAAATTAGAACCAGAAGAATGATGGGAGGACTGAAATTCAGAAAGTGCTAAACAGATTGGGATTTTTTATTTAAGCCAGAGTAGAGAAATGTTGTTAGTGGAAAAATGAAATGCTTTAAATTTGCAGTTTGTGCTGGCAGACAGAGGAAGAAAGCTTTTTTGGGGGGTGAAGATTCTTTGCTCGGTTTTAGTGTCGTATCATCAGCTTCTCCAAGGTGACATGGATATAATAATACTCATAGGACTTTTCCTCTAGGGAGTTCAAAGTGCTTTTCACACCAGAAGTTTTGTGAAGTCTTCAGAAATACAAAGATTTCTTTTGGGAATCTTGAGCTTGTAGGTATCAGCTTAGGGAGGTCTTCCTCTTCAAAACAGTATTTCAGATGCTAAATTTTAGGCATGTACTGAAGGCCAGTAGAAGTCAACAGGCGTTTTGCTGAAGTATGTAACTGTGGTGGGATTTGAATAGAATATGATCTAGGGAATGCTATGTCAGATGGTCATCTTGAGAAACGCGGGTGAAATTAATGTTTCAGGTCTGTGGAGCGTAGCAGTGACTAACGTAATAACCACTGCTGCCCGCATCAGCCTGGAAAAGACAACACAATATTATTGGATCATATTATGGGACTTCAGGAGAGTCTTCCATAGCCAACGCGGAATCGTACCTCCTTCTGGAAAGGAGCAGGGGCTCTGTAACAGAGCAGGTAAACAGCGTGGGACACTTCAAGATGAAACTGTAGAAAGAACTTGGACAGGAAAGTCCACTTTGATCAGGATTTCAGTTTAATACTTGAGCCGGAAAGAGATGTCCTTACCAAAATACAGAGCTACTAGGGAAACAGTCAGCTCAAGGGAAGAAACTTTCATAAAAATAGTAAAAATACTAATTTGGGGAGCAAAATTAAGTCTGTGTCTTGTGTGAGGATGATGACACTCAAATAAACAGTCACTTAATCAACAGTGTTTTAGTGGTGCAAGTCAAGCCAGATCTAGGGAGTGCGGCGTAGCGCGTAACAGAAAACAACAATTTTCTGAAGCCGTGACATGGCTGTAACGTGAGGTGTCAGTAGACAGTGCTAAAAATGGAGTGAGGTTTTTGCATTTTGTAGGACTTTCATAACTTGTAGCATATGTCTTCTTCAGGCAACTCATATTAGCTCCTGAGTGGAATATCATAGCTTGCGGAGGCTGGAAAGTCATTTTCATTATTTTCTGACTGATGTTCTGTGCTAGATATATACGTTTTTTGTACAGGTGATACAGTTGTGGAAAACCGCAGCCAGACAGAATTGGTATGAAACGCAGGTATCTGTATAGCATTCTAAATTGTAGTGTTTGAGCACCTTCTAGACGATAGGAAAATAATAACGCATTTTACAGAGAAAGTAATTTGATTTGCTCTGAGGATACGTATCTGACTGGAGCAGGAATTGAACACAACAGAGACCTACACTAGGACTTGAGAAACTTGGTTTCTGTCTTCAGCTTATCAGTACGATGAGTGAGCCTGATCAGCTTATTGCAATGTCTCAGATTTCCCCTTTTGTAAACGGCGATGATGTTACAGAGCTCCTTTGTACAGCGCTTGGAGATGGACTGATTGAAATGTAAAAATGTCATTATGACCGTTTATTTTCCAAGTTAGAAGCTAGTGGTTCAGTCCCCTGCCAGCACCCTTCTTCCTGAAAAGACTTGCCGAAAGAAGTTATAATTCTAACAGAATTCCCGATGTAAATATCACAAGGTCTTTAGTATTTGCCTCTACTTACTAAAAGAGCAAGATAAATAAAAATTAGATTAATAAGTTTTGACATTGAAACAGAAACCTTTTCTTGACTTGCTTGGTACATATGATGTATTCCTTATGCTGGAAAGAGGTAATTTTCCATTGAATGGCCAGCCCAGGCATTGCCAGGTGCTGGTGGGAAGCTCTGAAGTGTATAGATCGGCAGGTGATTTTAGTGTCTGAAAGAGTTTCTTTTTCTTTCCTTTGTTTATCTTGTTTCTCAAACATGAGTGTTTTTGAAGCTTTGAAATTCTGAAATCCGTGCAGCCAGACCGACTTTTAAGTTCTGACATAAACTAGAAAAGAATTTGGTGGAAGATGTAGGATTTCACCTTCTTGCATCTCCTAAGAATCCATTTTTCGAATTGTTTCATCAGAGGCTCTTTAGTTTTTAAAGAATTCAGTGTATTTTTTTCTTGTCTTTTTTAATGAATAATAGATCTAGATCATCCGTGGTGGACATAAACTATCTCTACATAACATGCTTTTTGGGTTGTGGGGCTGGAGCTAGACTTGAAAATCAGGTAGCTTTTGGGCTGGGATGGAGAAAATAGCACTGCTCCGTCAGATAGGACCAGGGCACTCCAACTGGAGGGCAACGTCCTGTTTCCCAGCACGGTCTCTTTCAGAGGTATCTTCCTTATCCAGTTCAAACGGTTGTTTCATGATGTAGAGTTACACCCTAAAACTACCGTTTCACTGTAACATACACACTGGATCAAGAAGCGGAATGATCTTTGACGTTGATTAGAACTCTAAACCGATGTGCGTTTGCGCAAACAAGACTGTCTCTCATTCTTGTGAACACTTAACTCCAACTCGGCTAATGAGAAACAAGGGCATCGCTCCCTGCTGTAAAAAGGAAAACAAAGAACTGGGATTATAGTCTTTGGCCCTGATTCAGGAAGACATTTCTGATTATGCTCGCCTTGGAGCTTCAGTAAACGTGCTCATAAGTATTCATGTGCAATACAGCCTGTGAGAATTTGAAGTAGTCTTCATGGGCAACTTTGATCATCTTCAAACTGTAAGATTTTTTTTTCCGTGCTTCAATAGACGTGAGAAGTCATACCAGATTTTTTCTAAAGAAACAAACTGTGGAATCATGAAAGTCTGGACTAGTTGTAGAGGAACAGACGGATGTTCTGAAACTCCAGAAGTGCAGCTTTATCAAGCTCGTGATCACTGTTGTGTTATAATAATAACGCTTTGAATACTTCCTTTATCTACTCTAGGGCAATGCATGAAGGAAGTCAAGTAAATTAGGGGGTTTCTTCAACCTTTTACGTCTACAGAACCAGTCTGTAGCTCTGCAGTCATTTGTACTTCGTCTGTGCGCTACCGGTTGTACCAATTTAGTCTTGATCAGATGTGGGTCTAGGATTGCATTTCTTTCAAGCTAGAGAGAAAGATAATGAACGTACTCCAGCCTTGCCAGTTGATGTACGCTGCTGGCTGTGGAAGGACAGGCAGTACCCAATCTGGCCTAAATTCGGAGCAGCACGGATAGGAAAGACAAACAGCATAAAGCCTGTAAGACTCGCATGGTTAAAACGTCAGGTTTTTTGTAATCAAATTACACTCACAAGACTGAGTTTCTCCCACATTGTTGCTTTGCATCATGTGGCCACCCCGGTTTTCATCTGCTTCTCGAAGCCCTAAAGCTGGATGTGCTGTGTCATTGAACTGTGGCCTCAATGTCAGCCCTTTCTGTTTCTCTACCAAACCATAGATTATCTCCTACAGGTCCTGTAAGACCGTTTATGCTGCCTGAGAGAAAACAGGCATGGTTTTAGCTGGGAGGGAGGGATAGGGGGAGAAGATATTTGAGACGCAGAAGTTACAGAATTGTAGGTATAACCTTCCAAAATTTGGTTTTAATTTGCTTATTATATGTTATTTGTATGGCAGGAACACAGACTTTGGAAATCTCTTGTGTTTTATGCTGGTCAAACAAAGATATATGCTTTCAGGACTTAGAAATAAAAAAACCCCACCAAGCACTACGGAAATCTAGCAGATAGTGTAAGAAGAGTGGGAGGTTTGTACCCAGCTCTGCTGCTGATCTGTCATGTGTGCCTGGAAAAAGCCCTTCACAAATGTGTTCGTCTGATTCTTTTTAGATTACGAACGCTCTAGAGTAGAAATTCTCCTTTACTAAAAATTTGCACAGTAGCTCTCATGATACATGGGCTTTTGCTCTTTAGATATTAGTATTATTTATAAATAATAAATGAAAATGATGTTTTCTACAGTTTGCATTTGTTTCGATGAATGTTCCTTTTCCTCCTTGTATTACAAGAACAAGTAAATAGTAATATCTGGTTTATGTGGCTTCTGTGGAACGATACATCTGACAGCTCTCTCCAGCAGTCGTGTGCACAGCCTTGATTTCCCAACACTGTAAATGAATAATGCCATTCTTTATTAATTATTCCTCAAAATGCCGATGATTTTCAAGATGCCTCATTGGCTTCTGGTATTTTATTCCTTTGCTGATTTTTCCACTGAAGTTTTAACAGCGTGTTGATCATTCTGGGGATATATGACAGCCTTGTGAAACTCACTGGGAAGCAGAAAAATGGTTAAGAGGTATGTTAATAGAGCTTTGAAAGCGGGCACGGAGGTGTTGGAAAAGAAAGTGTATTGACTCATGAGAAGCGCATGGATTGATCAGGCAGGAGTTTTAGTTTTTGACTTGGTCCCTGGCTCCTTGTGTGACCTTGAATAAATAATCTCGCCTGTTCATGTCTCAGTAGCTGCATCTTTAAAATAAGTGTAAATAGGAGTCAGAAAGGGAGTGACAGTTTAATTACTGCTAGTAAAATGCGTGCTAGTATTGCAGAGAAAGGTGCTGAAGAAACAAAATACTCGGTTTGTTCCGTCAGTCAAGGTGAGAGGTTGAAAGTGGTTCGGCAGTGTCCTCCACGGGGCGTAGGAGAGCCAGCGGTTGGTCTGTAGGTGACTTCGATGACGTGTGGCACAGGCACGTGGTTCCTGGATTCTCGAGGCTGAAGCTGAACCCATTAAGCCGTGGAAGTTTTCTGTGACTGTCAAAACAGTTCACCACGCAATAGAAGAAAACTCGGAGTCTTGGGAGTCTCCCTTAACTCTGATTCCACAGAATTTTTAGCCCAAATCCCACACGAGGTCACTGCCAAAACCCAATGATTATCAGCAACGTATTAAACAGGGAGCTTAGGGTGCGTTTTTGCAGTCACCACAGAAGTGCTGTTCTGAGTAGTAGTAATTTATTTAATTGAATTATTTCTGGAAAAAAACCCGATACGTAAGTAGTCTCACCACACTCGACTCCTTGAGCTGTACCTGTGTCTCTTTTTTTCCACGATTTCCACCCTGTGAATGCTGTAGTGCATGAATACATTTACTGGCTAAAATATATATGGAAAACAAGCAAAGCAAGACAATAATTACCCTGATGAAAAGGCAGTAAGAAACCTCTGAGTAGTGAATAACAAAGCAAAGTGTTCAACACGGAATCTAAGTGTTCTGCTTCAAAATTCTAAGTTATTTGAAACTTAGGGTAAGACGTTGGTTTTACATCTGAGGCGTTCCTGCGTCACTGGTGGTACAAAGCCATCTCTGCCCTTGGGTGGTCGTCTCTGGAGTTTGGAATTTAAGCAGGAGTTTATATTGTGTGCGTGTTTGAAGCCTGGTAGAGAAACAGCTATCAGAATAATCTGAGAGTCTTTAAAATTTACTCCTCTTTTTTAATGTTGTCAGAAGGCACGTGCGTCTATGCAATTTACAACTCACTCCAGTTTTCCCTTGACGATTTACAAACTATGTACACGATGTTTTACCACTGAGAGTAGCTTACGGGAGCCTGGGGACACATTGAGGAAAATCTGAAGTAAAGGAACAAGAATTAAATCATGTTCTGAGATCATTTATGAACTGCAGGCGAGGTGGACATTGATGTTTCCGAGTCTAGTACTTGTTCATAACCAGTAGATGGAGCTTTTAGTAATAGAGTTTCTAGGCGTTCCTCAATTATGAAGACTTCTTAAAGCACATTTTAAATAGAGAAAACTGTATTAAGTATATACAGCTATAGAAAAGAGAATGTGACTTGTGTGACAGGCATCTTTATTTGTTTACGCTGTGTCCATCTTATTTTGAGAAGAAACTCAGGAAATTTCATGCTGACATGTTGGTAGAAATACTCAAAGGCGTTTGTGCCCAAGTTTCTAGGTAGCAAATACACACAGGGAGTTCGAAAGAGCTGAGCTTTCCCATGAGCTGCTAGGCCAGACATTGTACAATGGACACATTTTCAGAGAGCATTCAGATACTTTGAGAATTTGCCTTGTAAATAAGCAATCAGAGTTTAAAAACTACTTGGTGTTCGACCACTTGTAGAAAAAACAAACACTGTGATCGCTTCGTTTAGATACGGAAACAGGAACTTTTAAAACTGTGCCTATAGTTTTGTATTTTGAGGTCTTTACTGTGAAGTAGCATACGGAAAGGAAGTTTACACAAAGTTAAATTTCACACCAGTATGATTTTCATGGTATCATTAGGTTGGTAAGCCCAAGCCATTGCTTCTAGGTAGAAGAAATAATTTTTTTAGACATAGTGTATGATCTGGCATGGAAGATGGAATTGCTTCAGCAGTTCAGTTTCAGTACAGCATCTGATGTCCAGGAATTTCTAGCAGCGATCATATTCTGCTTTGCCAGGCTTTTTATGATTGTAGAATTTCTTATGTTGCTTCCTGACAGTGAAACGTTCTCGTGATTACCCTGTCATGTTCTTCGTAAGGAAATGCCAAAGACAAGTGCATACTTCAGTTGAAAAATTTTTAAGACCATCCGGACCATGCAGATGTCCTTTCTTTGCTAGTTTCATCTAACATTTTCTCTAGCCGAAGTCTGACACATCCATGTGTCTTCTGGCTTCTGGGCGGTGGGGAGTGTTGTAGATTCTGCAGACTTTCTGTTTAAAACAAACCAAAAATCCCCGTAACAAAACCAGCTTTAAACTCAATGACCCCGAAATGCAAGTCCTGACCTCCTTTTCTCCTGCTTTGATCTATTCTCCATTCTGTTGAAGCTGTGAAGATGCTTCCCCATTGCTCTGCTTATGTAATTGCTTTTTGGATGAATGATCAGCGAATTCTGCTGTTTCTAATGCTTTATAGATAGGAATTATGTGACCCAACGCATATGTTTTTTCTAGATTAAATTGTATCAGCTAGTTTTCTTGTATGTGATTTGACAAACGTGGCTACTGTGACTGGCTAAATACTGAAGGATCCCACCATTTCTGCTGTGCATCCTTTCGAAGGGGGCTAATTTATTACAAGTGAACGATAAAGATGAACCCCTTGATTTTTTTTGCTCTACTTTTTTAGGCTTCAGTACAGATCAGTCTGTTCAAGTCATGGCAGAAGTTCCCAATGGGAACTGGTGTGTCTTGATTCTGTTTCAGCAGAAGCCAGCATCGGTTCTGGCACCGATTCAGAAGGTTAGTGTTTAGCTCCCGTTGGCTTGGATCGGTGCTGGAGAGATCAAAGAGGTGTTGCCTTCACAACCAACCCTCAGTGCTGGAAGAACTAGTAGCTCATTTTAAGGAGTAATGAGCAGATCTGGGAAATATTGGTTCCTTTTCATGAATACAGAAGTCCACGTATGTTCTGGTGTAGGGAACCGAAAGAGTCAGGGGAGAATAGTATAAAATAGATGCAATTTTGTGGAGTCTTGAAAGGGAGCAGGCAGAAGGACAGGAAGACCTGATAGTGTTAAAGAGCCAAACAGCAGAAAGGGAAGGTAATTTTTAGTCATCACGCACCAGATTTTCCAAAGAGAAAAGTATCTTCTGGATAAAGACTACTGAAAGCAAATGGGACTTGAGTATTTTGAATCGCATAATTCCACTTTGGATTTTCAAAAGAGTTTAGAATGTGGGATGTTGATTACAGCCTATCAGTGAAAGGAGGTGGGAAAAAGGAAATTATTTTCCTCTGCTGAAAGTTTTGATGAAAATGAAAGCATTTTGCTTTCAGATTTGATTTGCTTAAATTTAGGAAACACAGGAAGGAACAGGGTTTTTTAGGAAGAGGAATAATGATGTACAAGCAATATAAAAAGCACCAGACATTAGAAGGAGTACATTTTTTGAAAAGCAGTGAAAGTCGATGAGACGGAGTAGACTTCCCCCCCGCCCCGGGTGATCAGAGAACATCGTGGTGCAGTTGTTTGACCTTGGAGCACCTTAGCCGTGAAGCAACACATAGCTGCACAAGGACATTTCCAAACAGTGCTCTTCATTTAGAAAAATGCTGAAATATGTCACACCTGAAATTTCTGGGTCTAGGATCAGTGTTTCACATACTGTATAATATGTGTTTTATTTTTTCTTCAGGAGCAGTATTAATGATGTGAGAGCCAAGCTTTAAAACAGTATTAACATATTCTTTAATTTCTGTGTCATCTCACAGCCTGTCTGCCAGCAGCCGATGACAAGGGATGGGCGACTCTGGGCTGTGGTATAGAACTTTCATAGGCTGCACAATTTATAGATCCGCAGAGATTTATAGTACTGTTGGCTCAAATCCTCTCTCCAGGGAACATTTTCCAGAGCTAGGTAATTACCTGAGTTCTGAAAGCAATGTGCCATCATCAAATACATCCTGATGTTCTCCTTCCCCTTATTCTTTTTACTGTAACTATCTCGAGTTTGAAAGCCAGTTTCTTTTTTTTTTTTTGTGAGCCTAGAATAGCTTCCCTGCAGTGTTTGTCTTGCGTTGTGAAAAAATTCCAAATGCTGGCAAAGAGCATTGCTAATAAGAATTTACCTGTATGACTCAATGAACAGAACCATCCCGCAACCATATGATCATGTAATTACTTCTGTCATATATAACAAACTATGGGCATGAAATACCAAGTGTTCATTTCTGACTGGAATTTCTTGATCCGTGTAAGCAGCTCCAAGGGCAGCTGAATCGATGGACTTGCGGCTCGCAGTCTAGTAGATCAGCTGTGTGCTTGGCCGGCAGAAAAAGCCAATTATTGTCGAGCTGGTTTGGGCGACTATTTCATTCTTTGCAGAATGTTCACGTTGTTACTCGAGTGTTGTGACGTGTGGTCCTGAAGTTTAGCAGGTATGTCTTTGCATATGCTTTTATACTCAAGGACGTTCTCAGGACTCTGACGTGTCCCATTTTACTACCTAGAAAAATGAGCACGTGCAGTAGGGCAAAACAGTGCTTGGCAGAGTTTGAACTGAAAGGCATGTATTCTGTAAGCTAAAAAAGCAGGTCCGATTATTAAAAGCATCTGTTGGCAAACTAGCAAAGAAGGTATACAATGCACGCTTGATGTCAGTATGTCTTTTGCTGTATATGCGTAACAGTCTTTATGTTATCCCTGGAGCGTCCAAGAAAGCACGTGGAGGTGCTTTGTCATCGTCCTTTCCATCCTTTTCTGCTTCTGAAGTGAGCCTGTAGGCAGGTTAGAAAGATCATGAGATCATTTTATTGAGGTTCCCCAAACAGAGAGCTACCGTGCACGTTCATGGAGAAATTTCACCAAGTGAAAATTCTCAAAATCGAATTTGGGAGTCCAAATTTCTTTTTCCAAAAGGACTTATATGCAAAGGGCCCAGATTCACCAGTTTTTATGTTTGTAACCTGCAAATGAAATCAATGGGAAATTAGGAATCTCTACTGAATCTGGCCCAGAGGAGTCAGAGCCTCCCCAGGAGTTCCCTGGATACGCAGCCGTTAGCAGAAGAGAATGTTATCCTGTGTATGTCCAAGAATTCCCCAAATGGGGAAATCTGTCATCCGTTTACAGTCTTTCTGAGCCAGCCAGTCACCTTGGATGTACTGGTCTGGCCCTCTGGACTTTATTTCCACTGCAGCCATTAGGCAAGCTAATAGAAATAAAACTTGTCCTTTTTGCCCTCTGTTTCAGCATCGTGCCTCGAGCACAAGAGTCATTGAGCATAATGTTCATCCAGTAAATACAAGTGAAAAGGATACTATTCATTTGCAGTTCTATTAGTGGAAGCTATGGTTAACAATTCAAATCTAGGGAGAAAGATAATTGCAGGAGCTGATTGCCAACCATCCTCCTGTGTTGACTCACAGGGCAAAACGACTGAGAGTGAGAAAGAGAAGCTAAAATTATAGTACAACTCTCTGAGGAATATTAATGTAATAGTTTTAACATGATCCTGCTCGCATTTTATCAAGTAATGTTAATAAAAAGGATGGCTCTGGTAATTTTTGCAATATTACATTTTCCTTGGAATAATTGTGACTCGACACTCACTTTGCAAACTAATGAAACTTTCACATTTCTGAATGTTTTTATAATTTTTGTTATTTAGGTGAAGATTGTACCTTTGGGCTGAGAGAGCGCGTTCTGGAATTTTAATCTTGTTTGCTAAAATATTTATGTGCAGTACTCTAAAGATACTGTACAGTGAAGGATCTTTCTTTGTGGGAACGTGTTGTTATGAAATCTCCGGGATTGCTTTGAGAAGCTCATTAGCTATGCAAAGTAGGTTCATTTTGGGTTAACGCAAATATAAATTTTTCATTATAGCCCCAGTCAAGAATCTGGGCCCCAGCGTGCCTGGCATTGCCCTTGCTTTGTAAGAAACGTATAGCCACTTCCCTGGAGAACTAACCGTCTGCTCACTGGATAGATTACTGCGAGCAGATGAAACACAAGAGGAGGTAACAACAGAACCAGCGGAGCTTGGCTAAAAAGCAGAATTAACAGTTCACTGCCTGTTCGGCCAATTGTTGAATGGTTTGTAGCCACTGAACACAACGTAAGTCTTGGCTTAGTTAGGCGCAGTCTGCGTGCCCTCTGCAGCGTTAGTATTCGGCCTGTGCTACGCCAGGAACGGAGCGAAGATGCAGATACTACGCGCTTCAGCAGAAAAGTGACTGATTTAGGGACCTGAGCCGCTTTCTCACTTGCCTTAGAGGTAGGTCACGTAATAACTCCGTGAGAGCCTACAAGGCTCCTAAAGAAATAAGAACCATCTGTAAGTCTGACCTGAGAACAAGGAGCTGAATAACAAAGGACAATGT
This sequence comes from Burhinus oedicnemus, assembly GCA_008921705.1. Classification (NCBI taxonomy): domain Eukaryota; kingdom Metazoa; phylum Chordata; class Aves; order Charadriiformes; family Burhinidae; genus Burhinus; species Burhinus oedicnemus. Next base: position 246,254 of record VFFE01008899.1, on the reverse strand, counting down.
TCCGGCTATGTCCAGCGTGATTGATTACTTGTAGTTTGGCTCTGCTCAGCCGGCACTCCGTAGCCTCTCTGGTGCCTCTGTCGTGGTGTCTTATGTTCCGTGTGGTTTATTTCTTCAGCTGGAGGGCCTGCCTGGAGGTATAATATTGTTGGCCGGGCATCTGGCACTTGAGCTAAAGAAGTGCCGCCATCCAGCGAGCAACTAATAATAAGCTACTGTTCTCTCAGCTGACTTACCTACAAACCGTATACCCTATGCGTCTCAGACAGACATTAACCCTTTCCTAGAGTGGGGCAAAATGGGCTTTTTTAGGCCGGCATTACTAAGTCAGACTATACTTTTCTCCGTTCCCAGTGCATTTCTAGGTAAGCTCATTTTTAGCTCTCCTGCTTCGTCCCTTATCTTAAACCCAGCTTATTATTTGCTACTATTTGCTAAGGCTTTCCCCCTACACAGCCAAGATGTTTTGTACACAAAACACACAAAACGGAATTAAAGATTTCTGTTAGGTTTACTTTCCCCTCCTATGCTAGGCAGCTTAATGAGGCCAGTCCAGGATAAAAAATATTAGCATCTGCTGCGTGGAGCAGCACAGAAAGCTAATGCCATGCATTCAGGTAGGTCTTATGTATTCTGTCAAAAGAAAGTACCTCCTGGGTGTTCATTCCTGCAAATGAGATATAAAATAGTTTCCCATTTCCCTGGGGTATCGGCACTGTTCACTCCATCAGACTGCAGTGGACATAGATCCATTAAAAGTTTTAAAACTAATCATCTGCTCGGTTATGATAGCCTCTCCCTGCTTGGCAAGGCATTGTCAGCTTTCCGTCACTCTGTCAACAGTGCTGGGCTGCCGGGGTTCGAAGTGTAGCTATTTTTGCAGCTATTAACAACCTAATTCTTCCAGTCTTGGTTCCTACCTGCCACCTTCTGAGCATGTGTTAGATTCTGTTTTGTAACGTGTACGGTCCCCAGGAGAATAAGGTCAAGAAAGGATTTTTTTTATTATTTTATTTTTATTTTTTTTCTTTTCCAACACACATCTTCAGGAGGAGTGTAGAGAGAGCCAGCCAGCTGGGTTGAATTGTTTTCATTCTCCGGCGCCGCTGCAGTGGTACCTGCTGAAAAGCTGATGCGGTAGTACATTCCGTGTTGTAAATTATACACAGCTCATTAGACCCCCCTAAAGAGATCTGAATTCTTTTCACAGGGTACCGGATGCCTTCCAGCTCTCATAGGAGTAAATGGAAATGGTATCGTGTAGGATCTGTGTTGCTGGGATTTACTGTGGCTGTTGCTGACCCACGTGCAAGATGTTGTATGACACAGAACAAGTCCAAGCAGAGGAAAATCGGATGTTGACTGAAGATCATAAGATAGGCATGAAAAGTACAGTATTTTGAAGATAATAAGTTTGAAGATAATAAGACTTTGAAAGCTGACTGATACTTTTAAACAGCTGATATTTTACCATGTAGGAGCAGCCCTTTCACACTTTAAAGGTGTGAAAGATAATCCTGCATCCGCTTTTTACTTTCTCCGAGACATTATTTTCTCTTCTCATGAACTTAGCTCAGCTGAGTCTCCGCTTTAAAAGTCTGCACATCGTATGCTAAAAACTGTGCAGAACACAAGCGACAATCCTGTCCCTAGGAACCTGCAACTCCCAGTGAGACTTCTATTAAGAAATGAAAGAGATTCTCATTTAAAACAAGGAAAAAGATGTCTCAGTAGGGCATGTATTTCAAATGCTGCTTCCCATATTAGCAGTCTTTGAAGTGAATGTACTGATTCCGATCAGGACAGCAAAACATCTCTTAAAGAGGAATTCATTCGGCTGTTACAGGAAGGGGTATTTTTAGTTTGTAAGGAAATGATTGTTTTCTCGGTGTGTGCACGTGTGTGCGCAGGGAAAGGAGGGTGAGAAGCCTTGTCCCCTTGATTCCCAGTGAAAGTAATCTTCCCCCTTGGGATGCAGTAGTATAATCCAAGGTATTGTTCAGACAGAACCATTGCAGAGAATGCAGTTCTTGGCTGTGCGGGAAAGACAGGTGCATTCTAAACATACACATATTACATATACATGTATGTCTACACAAGAAGCATTTGCATCCCAGTCATATAAAATTTCCTTGGACTGCAGTTTTAAAACATCTGCCGCCAAATGTATTGCGGAGTCAAGACACTGAATTACTGAGTGAAACCATTATTATAATAGCGAGCAGTAGTTCTTACCGCAATATAGAAATATCCTTAGCGACTTACACCTATATTTCACCAGTTGTATCATAATTGAGCTTTTTTCAGTACGAAGCCCGTATTCAGAGGTTGGGGGAGCTAAACTGAATACGGAATTGTTTCTTAAAATGCACAAAGGGAGAGGAAAGCACAATGTATTGTTACAACGATTAACACTGTGCACTCAATTAATACATTCGAAGGCCAGGAGGGACCATTAGAACATCTAGTCCCGCTTCCTCGATCTGCAGCCTGTACGTTTCACCTGGGGCTATCGAACCCAATAACTTAGGTTCGATTAATGCCTACTGCCCAGGCAGTCAGTCAGTCTTGATTTGAACACTCCAAAAGAAAAGGATGCCTCCACTTCCCGTGGCAGTTTGTTCCGGTGGTTAACCACCTTCACTGTATAAATAACTGAGTAAATCCTGACTTCTAGTTTGTATGAGTCTGGCATTTCGCATCCAGCTACTGTTTCTTTTGGTACCTTTCTACACTGGATTTTTAAAAATCTCTTTGGTACTCTCTATTTGCTTTTTCAAAAGGCACGTATACATGCTGAGCTAGTCACTCTTCTTTTTTAATGGGATAAATAGATTGAGGTCTTAAGGTCTCTTGCTGAAGGACGTTTTCTCAAGCCTACCAGTCATTTTTGCCTGTCTTGCTGTACTTTCCCAATTATCCAAACTCCTCTGCAAATGGCAGTACCAAACTGGACGTCGCTGCCACATCCTTCTCCTCCGTTCGGTACATGCTTTTCCTACGTAGTCCGGGATCTTACTGATCCCTCATGCGCGGGATCAAGCGTTCAAGCACAGGGTAGAGGGCAATGAGTAAGGGAGGGGGTGCGTAACGTCATGTTTTAGAGAGGAATCTGCTCTCTGGTCAGCGAGAGCAGAGTTTAACCAGCTTAATTGGCTGAAACTCATAAGCCCAGTTGGGAAGCAGCTGCGACTGGAGTTGTGCGTGTCCGCGTTTGGCGTATGTCGTGTGGGTCTCCAAACCGGTGTAAAGAGAGAGGGGAACTCGAGCTGCGCGTTTCCCATGTGCCTTTCTCAGGATAAACCCATTCACGGCTTCTGCTCGTGCCGTTTCACGTCCCCTCTGCTTTTGCAGAAGGCTGGCGTGTGCAGTACTGGTGAAATAGCCCAGTACTGACCTGCCCCGGTGCTGTGACGGGCGTTGGCAAAGGACCTTACAGGTCTCGGGGATCTGCATTACTTACGCTGCCAATCTGTCTCTAATAAGAGTTTTGCCTTTCAGTTTAGCAAGGACCCCGGTGAGCCCAAAGATCTGGATATTTGCAGCAGTGAGTCAAGACAGACATTGATTTCAAATATGCTCTCAACATCCAAGAATGTTTATTTTTGTAAGAGGATGAGTCAATACTATCATCTGATGTGCAGTGGTATTAAGAAGGGAAAAAGAAAAGAAAAAAGAGTAGGCCAAGTGTAAGCATGGATAATGGAGACTTTCTGCTTGAGTGATAATGATTTCAAACCAGCCTTGACCCAAGTGGCTAGAATTTATTCTCAGCAGCAGCCAGCAGAAGGACCTGTTTTCTAAGGAAGCTAACCAATATTCATTCCAAACCTAGCCGGTTTGTGTCAGCACCATGCGAGTCCGGTTTTGGGCTCTAATCTGAACTTTTCCCATGAGGCCTGCAGACCTGACAAATCCTCTTAACCTTCGCTTTTCCTTCTCCCTTCTGCTCCTTCGCCGCTCTGCGGTGAAACTCAGGCGTCCAGCTGAAGCTTTAGTGACTTAATTTGTTTGGACTGGAGAATTACACCCTGGTGAGAGTGATGGTCGCTGAGTAAGTCACTTAGCATGCACAGATAGTCCCCAAAGGGTTTGCTCAGAGTAAGGTGTATGCTTAAATACCGCGCCGAATGAGGCAGGTAGGTCAAGCAGAGGCTGGAAACGGGCACCTTTTTCGAATCTCCATAGTCATTCAGGCCAAAAGAAACGTTTTGCAGGGAAGTGGCTGCATTGGAACAGTGAAACCCTGAGAGTCCTGTCACGGCTCAGAAAGTTTATCCGTGGTGTTTTCTGTATTAAAAAAAGCGTATTATTTTTACCTTTGGTTGCTCCGATCTACAGGTTCTGAGCCAGAGAAGTGGAGGTTGGATAGAGTCAGGGGAGATGGACAGACGTGCTCTGCTTCGCCTAGGGACAGACGTCAAGGCAGGCAGGACAGGCCCTGCTTGGTGCATCGCCATGTCAGAGCCTGGGGTTCGGTCCTCAGTGATCAGGATTTGCCAACCTGCTCTATCAGCTGTTAACAGCTCAGCAAAGGACTTGGGTTTTTTTCCCTGATCCCTGATGATTTCTTCTCTCTTCATCTTGTCATGGAAACAGTGAAATGAGGGACATTCAGCAACGTTTAGGAATGTTAAAGTATTTTTATTTTTGTAAGATGAGATGCTCTTAAGACATAATGTCCCTATGGCATAAGAATGTCATTTTTTATCAAGCTCTTTGCAGAAACCAAGATAGACCAAAATTTTCACGGGTGATCTCAGAGTTTTGGAACCTGGTTTTCAACTCGAACTACTTTTGTCGTGACATCCAGGTGGAATGAGTGCTTGGGGCTCTTAGTGATGAGTTGGAACTGTGGATGCTTTGCATTTAAAATACTGAATTTTGCACCAAAGTTGGCCACTCCAGAATTTCAGAGAAGCGATAACTTTGCAGAGAATTTAAATAATTACAATAGTTTGGTTCAAGGAATGTAGAATCCTGCCTGAAACTCAAAAATCAGGTGTCCAGCAGTTGCGCATCTCCTTGTTTTGATGTGCTCCCAGCTCTGAGCACGTTGTAGCCGGGACAAGAAATCTAAGGAAGAATAGCACCTACCTCTGTATATAAAGACTGAGAATAAAAAGGGAAATGGGGGTTATGGGAGAGAAGTTTGCAGAAGATACTTGGAAAATAACCAGTTCAGCTGCAAGAAAAAAAAAAAAGAGTATGGGGAAGGGGTGGAAGCCCTACAAAGCAAGCTGCTTTACGCATTCAGAGGCAGGCAAGAGTCTTCATGCTCAAGAGCTTAGGCTAAAAAGAGCTTAATCAAAGTCAATGGACAATTATAATGTTGGAACAAATGATGATAAAATACTGGATCTTGAAATTGGTCCAAGGGAAGACAGAGGAGCCTAATGTTTTCCATAATTGATTTCAAGGCTCAGATGGGGAATACTGTGTATTATAGAAACATCAATTGTTCCGTTTTCTTAATAATTTAGACTGGCTGTTTCTTTGATAATGATGTTCTCGGCAGCTGTGAAAATAACATTCTGGGTAAACAGAGTAAAGGCAAATGTAAGTACTTGACATCAGAAACAGTTAAGAAAGGTTGCACTTTTTGCAGCAGTGTTAGGAGTAAATAAAAGAAAATACAAGCATTTGGAGTCCATTATTTGGTAATTTGTATGCGGACGGTTTCCCAATTACTTTATGACTGCCTGGGACTGCAGGAGACACACTTAGGGATTTCGTATTCGAACTGGATATTGCTAATGATGCCTAACCTTTTTTGATAGATCTCAAGGTATTTTACAAAGGAGACCAGTACTGTTATCCTCATTTTAGGAAATGGGAAATTGAGGTACCGAGGCATATATTTATTGATTTGCTGACTTCAGCCATGTATTGCCTATGAACGTAGAGTGTCACTTCCCTGGTCAAATAACTATATACTAATAATTTCTCGAGGTTGCTTTAATTTGTCTCTTAAAAGTAGCACAAGAATGACTGTTTTCCCCTGTAAAGCGACAACTTTGGCTGACAACATCCTAAGAATGTGTAAGCAGGTGATATCAAGGACGCTGTTAATTGAAACAGATTGGTGCCAGCAGTTGAATATTTCAAATGCTTAGCAACAAAAGTAGTCATATTTTAGAGCTGTATTTATTAAAGAGACAGGCTGAAGGCCTAGATCGTTATCCCCATCTTTGCTGTAATTCAGGAATGGCTGCATCCATGTTACAAAGGTGTCCCACGGTCAAAACCACGTAATGGTAATAGATCGCCCCAAAGGTCAGCAGGACGATACCAGGTGTCTCATTTCCGGAAGGGCTGGAACCTTTAGGGCCAATTGTGAAATCACAGGTTCTCACAAAAGTTCAGAATTTGAAGTTCGGAATGTGTCAGTTGGGGCTTTTGTTTGTTTTGTTTTTAAATAAAACAAAACAGTTCTGAGAAACGAAGGGAAAAAAAATCTTCAGTTTTTACTAGATAACACTGCAGAATATGAAACCCATCCATATTGAATAAATACACGGACAGCAGTCTAATTGCCCCAGATTTCCCAATAAATTATTTTAGAAGTTAACAAAAAAGAAATCCTTTGTATATTACACTATGCAACCCAGCTCGATATTGGGTTGCTTGTTGCCATAGCTGCAGCTCAGGAAAATGCATTTTTCTCGAAGATTTATAAACAGAGATTGCAATGTTTTAGCTCTGTGTAGCAACGCACAATATCCAGCGTCCCCAAGTTGCATATAAATTCAAACACTAGGGAGTCGTTCAGGTCACATTTGAGCCTGGGTCTACATGTAGCACAAGAATAGTGTCTCACTGGTTGTCCATTAACGTATCTGGTACTGGCCACTCAGAAGATACATTTCACCAAGGTAGATTCTGGGAACAGAGGAAAGAGTTTCATCGTTTGAAACCTTAGGGATCCCACTGTTTTGCCGGGGACTAGCCAGGACGCACTAAGCTGACTTTCCTTGCCCCCCTCAAGCAGCTCTGCGCTGTTTGTGCCAGCCTCAATTTTAGGAATCCCAGGTTACGCTAGTGACGATCATTGTTAGGGAGACTTGATTCAGTAACGCCACTAACGTGCTTTGAGGTCCAGGGTGATACAGTTTCAGAAGGCAAAGCACGTTATTTCAGTTGTTTATATAAATACACACATTTTCTAGTCCTTCTCCGAAGTGCGTATGAACAAACGTCTTTACTCGTTTGGGTTGTACGATAATGAAGAAGCACTAGTAACGCACCAGTGTCAGCCCCACGTTCTCCCAAGAGGCCGAATCCCTGATCGTCTGCGTCTGTTGGGAGCGGAGAGCAGCTCCAGTGTCTGTGGGAGGTCAGGGCTGCTCCTGTAGGACACGTGCCACAGCCGGGCTGACACTTCCAATGGGAACTGCACCCAGTCGCGCCAACTTCTTTCCAAATTCTGGCCGTTCAGGCTGAAATTCCCAGCAGCTCTGCTGCCGTGGTAGCTCCATTCCAATGGGTAAATGGGTAGAATGCCGTTTAGTTAAGGGAAGTGGACTTTGAGATCTTTCCTGAGCGTTTTGGTCTGGAGTTACCGCAGGAGAAGGCGGACAGGTATTCTAAGGGCAGCCTGAAGGAGCTAACCTCAGTGAAAGTCACACAGCCAGGGGGGCGCTGTTCTCCCTTTTGCAAATGCAAATTTCTGTCCTATTCTCATTTTTAATACTGTCAGCCCTTTGTTTATGACACAAAATTCTCGTAGAGAGATGCGTCTTTTGAAAAGGAATTCAGCTTAGTGGAATCCCAGTTTGTTGCTTGTGTCTTGCTTTATGAGTCTGAAGCCCCACCATAAGGTAGGAGCAACGCCGAGGTTGCAGTACGGAGGACAAGCGGAGACACTGCGCAGAAGGAACCGGCCATTGCTGTCATATACGTCAGACCCCACTGATGCGTCTTTAGGGATTTCTCCATTTCTTCCCCCCCCTTTTTAAAAAGTTAATGAGCCATAAGGAAAAGGCTGCTAATGAGATGTTTATTGTCAGGATCGTGGGTTGAGGGTAGAGTCTGCTGATGTGATATTAGAGAAACATTTACGTTCTGGAGTATCATAATATGTTGGTGTTGAACAATGCCTTTCGTATGGTCAGGGATGGATTTATTAACAGGCTGTACACTTAAACCTTTTATGTATCTTCTTAATGACGGTTTGATTTATGTAGGCTTTGACTTGGTACATTTTTAGTCTTGCCTTTTGCTTTATTTTTGGGAAAGCACAGAAAAAAAGTGGTATGTGTTTTTCCCAGAAGCTGAGGATTTTTGATTTAACTCTTCACTGTCTTCTGATTTTACCTGTTCAGGATTAGTTTCTGTTTATAATAAATACATCATCCGATTAAGTGGATGCAACAGTTACTGCTGCCGTTAAGCTCCGGGGGGGGCAGGGAGTAACCTCGGTCGGGCACAGAAGTGACAAATTAAGAACCAGTATTAGCAACACAACTCTTAATGTATGCGCCGCAGCTCTCACTTGAATTCTGATGGGAATCTGATGTTAGAATTCAGTATCATGTTATTTATGTAAAGAAACAGAGCTTTCTTTCATATGTCGAATGTTGCACAGGAAGGTTAGATTGGTGTTTCTCGAGCCCCAGATCATTCTTTAAATTTTCCTGTGCCCAGCTCCTGTTGGTGTTTCTGTTTGCAGTGGGACCACTCGTGTGAGCCCTGGCTCTTCCCAGCTCTCCACTTCTTACACGTCTGCATTTCACGTCCTTGACGTGAGGTTTCGTACCACTGGTATCTGTCAACCCCTGAATTGACAAAATCCATGAAAGTTACAGAATAAAGACATTTTCTTCCTTACGTAAACGTGAAATATTGCAAGATTTAAATAATAGAACATGTCAGGCTGGGAGGCCTCCACAACAGATGTCTGTGTGAGGCTTTTGGGCAGCTATTACTTTGTTCCAGAGAACAGTGGGGTTTTGAGCCATATCCTCAGAGTTTGATAACAATTTTCCAAAAGCATATTTGAACAAAATAATAGTGTGCCTTCCAATGGATTAACATAATGCCAGACCTTGTCATTTCTCCTCCCTTGCCTGTTAAGTTGAAAGCTATTTGTATTATCTGGTGGATACCATAATGGCTATAGAGAGGAAGGGTAAAGCAGCAATTTTTAATTTCTGTTCTAGTGTCTCAGTGTTAACTATAAAGCTGCGTTAAGTATAGAAATTACACAGAAAGGAGCTACTTTCATTAGTCTATCATATTTTCAAGAACTAAGTGTTTCTGATTCATAAGCATAATTATATTGTTCTTTCAGTCTATTGTATGTAAGGGAGAGAACAGAAAGCCGATCTGCTCCTAGGAAATGCCTGAAATAGCCGTGCTAGCTTTGTGCTTCAAGGGCTGCTACGGGGTTGCTCTAAATTTGTCTGCCTGTGCCCTGAAGACGAGCTAGCACCTCCAGAGGCTCACAGAGGACAGCCTGTACTGGCTGCGTACCCACTCACCCATCACGACAAAATTAGTAACAATAATGAGGAAACTTGTAAAATTATGTTGGATTCTGTAAACATAATATCATCTTATAGAAGTTACTCTGCCGTTATGTAGTGAGGAACGTCTTCCGTAGACTGCTTGGTCAACTGCATTCTGATTGAGGGATTCAAGGTATGTAGTAGACACCTATGACTTAGATTTCCAAGACAGTCCTGAGGAATAATGCCAATCTCCTATTTAACTGTAGTGGGACTTGACCAAGAAAAATCCCTTAAATTCTCTGAGAACTTTGTCTGGAAGAATATTCTGTTTGATAGTCTGTATATTCCAGGGCATGTTCATGAGAGAGAAAATGGCTTAAAACGCACACAGCCCATTCTCCAGTCTAGCTGTGACGATGCTCCTGGCATGCACATGTGTGTATACGTGTAAATGTCCAACTTTCACTTTAAGTTGAGATATGAATATGTAAGCGAGTGTTTGTATATACAGAAACTGAGCCCTAGTGAGAATACATACTGGTATCTATAGGACCTGGGTTCAGTTCCATGCACTAGACAAGCCCTGAGACATTTTTTTATTTTTCCTGACTGTGCATTCTGTATCTTAGTGATTATTCCCTTACAGGTGGGATGAATTTCATCTCCACTACTTCCCATGATAGCTATTATTTTACCTTTTATCCTTAACTGCTTGAGTTTAGCAGGACATCCACAATTTTCCCCCCTTTTTGCATTAAGCTGCTAAAAGGTTTCACTTTAGCTTGTCTGAAATTAATGTTCCATTGAAAATAAATTGTCCTGTTCTCGGGTTGATTAAGGTGACAGATCCTGTAGTATAATTGCCGCTGCTGTTCAGCTGTTCTGAGCAGGAATAACCAACATTTACCAGCTGCAGACCTGAAGTTTGCAAATTACTCGGCTCGGTGGCTGCTTCTGGCAGAGCCACGTGGGCCTTGGCTGCCAGCAGTTGGGCGCAACAGCTTCCCCTCCAGAGATGGAGGAGCTTTAAGGTAACCCAGGAGCCGGGTCAAGTTTGAGCTAATTATTTTTTTTTTGGGGGGGTGGAGTAATGGATGCAAGAGGGTCTCACCTCCTCAGAGAGGAAGAATTCCTCTCCCCTCTCTCCCTGATGCGTCGCCGTTGGGGTACCCATGGCCTGAGGAAGGACGCTCGCTTGCTGGAAGTCTGTCACGGGGGTGTTGCCCTTCCCTGTTTAGTGGGGGTGCAGGGACCTCAGGGCCCCTCCAGCCCAACCGTGTCCATGGGTGAACTTGTGGAAGGCCCTCCCTGGTGGAGGAGTGGAGGGATGTGTGTTTATGGTGGAGGAGGCCCTGGCAGCGGACTCTGCCTGGGAAGCCCCTTCTTTCCCCACACCTCTTTTCTGCCACCTGCTCTCTCCACAGGGGAGCACGTTTCGTTGTTACGGAAGCGAATTCTTCCCTAAACTTTCTGGGAAGTGCATGATACTTGGATGGAAGGTATTGCGTACGGCAGATACGGTTCTTTAGCAGCTCATTGCCTTCTCTTTTACTGCATACTCCCTGTTAAGATGAGAAGTAGTTTAAAGGGTAGTCACAGCAATATCCAAGATGGTTTAAATTGAAATGTCAATGTATTTTAATGATATGCTAAGGAATAGTCATATGAAATCATGTGTTTTATATAACGCAGATAATAACTTTTCTGTCAAAACCTATTGACACACCTTAATTTTGACTTATTAGCGTCATGTCGCAACTCCTGATTGACTTTTTAAATTCCAGGCTTTGAACCTCCTTGAAAAAAACCCGTAAGTCAGAACAAGTCATTCAGCATCGAACTTGAGGCTTCGAGCTCATTTGGAAATGTTTGTGTGCGATCACCAGTGGTGTTACCAGTGTACAGACAGACAAGAAGGTGGTTGTGTCCCATCCGCGGCTGACTATTGCCCTGTTGTTAGAAGAGTTGAAAGAAAAAAACAGTCATGGTCAGGATTATCTCTCGTTTCTGTTTGTATTGACATACTGCTTGCAGATGGATTGCAGTTTTGTGGCAAACAGGCATTGTGCAAAGCTGTCTACCATCTAGCTTTGTTAAATAGTTCTCAGTCTTCACCTCTTTCAGAAACATGTGAGGTCCGAGCCATGCTGAGTGGCGTAGAGGCCATTTAGTGTTGATACTGACAACTGCTTCAGTGAAGGTTGAGTTTGGAATCCAATTCTGACAGCTTATAATTGCGGCTGTGAATTCAACAGTTCTTTGTCTCTGAATAGCTCCCTCAAAACACTCGATACAGTTTTAAACTACTTGGTTTTTATCCTAGTGCAAACGGGTCCACAAAGAAAGATTGCCAAGTGCAGAAAGGCGGTCTCAGCACTCGGGTGCCTCTGAAAGTCATTAGGAGATGAGACAAAATTTAATGCTTTGTCTTCCCTAAGCATTCGCTACAGAGTAGCAGATAGAGGCTACCTAAATTGAGCTCTCGGGGCCACAGGAATTGTGCAGTTTTAATGATATCCTGAAGTGCAAAAGAAGTCCTTTCATATGTTTAACTTGCTGCCCAGTTTAACTTTCTCCCAGTTACCCAGACATGAGGAGTAAATGGGAGGAGGCCTGTTGAGACCCGTCTGCTTGGGCTTGCTGTCGGTAAGAATACCATCTTTTAACAGGGGCTTAAAAATAGGTCATTTTTTTCCTCTTTCTCCTCTGCCTGTTCTGTTAACTTACAGAAAGATGCCTATGGGTGCTACACGCTCGTTATTGTAGAGTTGCAAGTCTCTGACGTGGGACTGGATTCCGCCTGAGCACCACAGTAACGGCTCTGGATCGGAAAGTCACATTGCCACGAGAAGACAGTGTATGCTTGCCGTGTCCTTATGCTCCTTGATAGCGCGTAGTTCTTCTAACAGAGACAGGATATTGACTGAGTTGGCTTTTGGCTTGATTCAGGAGGTCTGTTCTTATCCTGGTTCTGTTCCTCAGGCAGGAAGTTTTCATCCTGGCTGTACAGCAAAGCAGGGAGAAAAGTTGCATTTATGACTCTGGGTTCTCTTCCTTACAGAGTTAGGCAGGTCAAATAGAGTATTCTGCCCTCTTCCAGCTCTCCTGCCGAAGTGGGGAGATGATTTGCATCTCTTGACCACTTGCGTGTTGGAGACTTGAGGAAAACTAAGACCTGGTGCTACTTATGAATTGTAGTCAAGAGATTTTCCCACTCGTGCTTACCTTGGTTAAATTAGCACCAGAGACAAAAGATACTCAGCATATAATGTTAGTAATGTGAAAGCTGCATGAGATGAAAATGAAGCTCTGGATTTCTCAAGAAAACAATTACATTATTGTTTCAAGGTTTTCATTTTTAACTTATGAAAGGGAAAAAAATATTCAAGAGTTCAGAAAATGAGTTTCCAGAAGAAACTGGACGTGTCTAGACTCTGGCAGCATTTGCTAATGATGGTCAAATCATTCTCTCTCTGACAAAGGCTTCCATTCAGAATGACCCTTTATATCACTACTTTATATTCTCTGTGTCTTTTTTTTACTTTCAGAAAAGTGCCGAATCTTGTTCAGTAGCAATGCCCAGACAGAGAGATCCATGAGACCTCACGTTCACCTCGTTGATACCTGTGTGATACACAAGAAGGTCCTGAGCTGGTGTGGTGATGGCCAACAGCACAGACTTGTAGGTTAGAGAAGACTATCCAAAACACTTAGCAACATCTGGTAGAACATAATTGCATTGACAAGAAATAGACATTATGACTAATGAGGCTCTCCTAAAATCCTGTTTTCTGAGGGGCTGCGGAAACAAATAATGCTGCAAAATGTGAAGTACCAAAGGGCAGCACTGCTGGCTTGTCACTCTTTTAGCCTGCTTTTGCCAGAGATGCTCGACGGCTTAACAAAATGTGCCATAATCTTGCACTAAAAGCTGAAAGTGTGCCTTCTGCTTACTCTGGGCCAAATTGCCTGCTATGTATGCTACAAAGCTCTATTAATTTCAAGGGGATTGCATGGGATGTAAATACAGGCAGCCCATGACTTTCAGTCTCCCGTGTACTAAATTTTAAGTGTAGCTGAAATCTGGAATGGAGGTCACTGGCATTACACGCCTTCATTAGCAATAAATGTGTGTGCCAAAGACTAGGGCATAAGGCATTTGTTTTAAATGCTGGGTCTTAACATTAGCAATCACATAAATAATTCAAGTGTTGTGATGTCTGGACCGAAGTTTAATGTTTGAAACTACAGTTCAGCCCTGGAATTGAGTACCTCTTTAACATGTAGGCCATAACTTTGCTATGTTCCTGGCGAACTTAGAGATATTATCTGAAACTAGAGTCCCAGCGTACTTAGACACGCATTGCGTAGGCCATATTTGATCCCAAAGCCCTGAAAAGCTAAACAGATCACATGCGCGTGTCGGATTTTCTTCCCACCCCCCACTTTGCTGTTCCTGCTTCAACTGGTGGTAATGGGGATACCGGTCACTCCGTACACGGCAAAGCAGTGCAGTGCGAAGGCGTACGCTGGAGTCTCGGAGACCCCGGGTGAGTCTCTGTGTTGCGGTGCGTTTCTTCCAGCTCGGTCAGCTGGAGGACGGGGCTGAGCTGCAGATGTCCTTTCTTCTAGCAGGGGCAAATACCTTGCA